>CM056574.1:166478782-166838782 GCA_029721435.1 Gymnothorax reevesii
AACTAGCGTGAACTAAACAACATCACTTCTTCCATCATTATCAAAGGGGTGAAGTGCACCATCATTGGGTCATATGTATATATAAGACTATTTCCAAAAGCTGCTCAACATGTACATCATAATGTAAGTTATAATGCAATCGAATGCATATATTCACCAAGGACAGTGCTGCAGTTTTTTATGTTGCAGTAGATGAAGCACAACAAAGGACTGTAAAGTCACAGACATACACACATAAATGTACCCACATATACTCACAGAAGTGCAGTCACATGTATCGCCCGGACGCTGTAAATCTGAGGTTGTCTAAGCCATCGCTTAGGTGCGGGGAGCCGTTATATACCTGCGCTATAACTCCAGTGTAAAATATGAACACTTAACCTCTATCTGTCACCTGTGCCCGCTCTTACTCTCGCATAAATCTTCAGACAGACATTAATAACTGCTGTCCTGGGCTCTCTCTGCGCCTGAATGTGTGTGCGTGTGTGTGCGTACATGCAGCTGCGTGTGTGAGTAACATCACTCTTTCTCTTGCTCTGGGATATTTCTGATGTGCTCTTTATTGTTTTATTGCGTGTTTATATAGTGCGGTTCCGTCTCAGAGCTGATGTATTACTCTGTGTAGTTAAAGCCAGGGTGCTTCTGTGCTGTGGCTCAGAGTGTTGGAGAGCCGTGCTCTGATTGGACCATGACACTCCCACACTGCGATCATCAGCACCTCTAATTTGCCAAAAAATAAAACTAGGTCTACATTTCCTCTTCTCAAACCTGATTCTCTGGAAGGGAAGGAAGACCTTCTCGATAGCGACAAAATATGCAGCTGCTGGGTTAGTTCACTGGGCCTCATTTCTGCCGATCTCTGACACGAATATTTGTCCAAGTCATTCCTTTTATTCTTGTGTGTTTTTCAGGTCAAAATGGCTCGTTATAGATTTTATTTGTTTATTTATATTGTTTGAAGACAAATGACACTGTATTGTTTCAAACCTGAAACTCCCATAGCCTTGGCTTACGTTCTCTGAGAAAGACGTAAAAGAACACATTTTCGTTGAAGGCACATGCTAGACGACGCCATACTATTTATGTCCAAAAACTGAACCGAACACAAGGGTTAAAGTGTCACTTAAACATCCATGCACATTTTTATGTCTCCATTTAACCTGTGTGATGTTTATGAGAGCAGCTGTTTGCTAAAGTGCTGTACGGGGGAAATGTCAACAAGGGAACAAGATCTCTGCTTTTCCGTTGCATTGTTTGTTTCTTTGCATTGCTGGCCTGGCAGAGAGACACCTGCCTTTAGCAACGTTACCTTTTGTATTTCTGCTGATCCTTTCATACAGCTGGATATTTGCTGGGGATATATCAGGTTATATATCCTGTTTCAGTGCGATGGCAGCATCTACAGGGGGAATTAGCCTGCGACCTGCGTGTCCAGTCCCTTATCCATTATACAGCTATTGCTAACACAATTGTCTCCGGGGTTTTTGTTCAGTAGCTGGGCCTTGTTGACTCAACGTTTGTCCCGGCTGTTTGCCTTGCAGGTAACAGGTTCTTCCTGACGTCGTTTGGCGCCCTGTACATATCGGACGTTCAGAAGGAGGACGCCCTTTCCACCTACCGCTGCATCACCAAGCACAAATACAGCGGAGAAACCAGGCAGAGCAATGGGGCCAGGCTATCTGTGATGGGTAAGTGTGTTTGTGTGTGTGCGCTTGTTTATGTGCATCCACACCTGTGTATGTGGATTATGTGCATTTGTGTACACAGGTGTGCATGCAGCAGGCCCTGAATATTTGGAAAGTGATGCTGTCATGTATTCTTCTTACTCTATACTCCTGCAAATTTAAATGAAACCTAATCTTATGCGGTTTTAGTGCAAAAGTTTCTAGGGATTAACATGCATATCAGGTGACCTTCTTTGGTATTACTGCCATTTTTATACTGACTGTCTTAAAGATTGCACAATGTATGTCTGTTGTACACGATTTGTGTGCAATTCAACGAGAATGCGGAAAATGCGGTTCATGAAATGTTTATGAATACTTGTACGTGTGTGTGTTTGTATACATGTCTGTATGAATGTGTATGTGTTCGTCACCTGAGACAGAGGCTAGGGTACAGAGAGAGACGGAAATGGGCATTGTCCTCTGTAACTGTTAGTCCCAAAATTGACCTCTGACCCCACTGTACCCTGACCTCGCAGACCCAACGGAGTCCACCCCCTCCATCCTGGACAGCTTCCAGTCGGGGGAGGTGCAGATAGGGCGTAGCGTGGAGCTGCCCTGCATCGCGTCGGGGTACCCCAACCCCACCATTCGCTGGCTGAAGGATGGTCGGCCGCTGCCCGCCGACTCGCGCTGGACCCGCCGCCTGACTGGGCTCACCATCAGTGACCTGCGGCTGGAGGACAGCGGCAACTACATCTGCGAGGTCACCAACAGCTTCGGCTCCAAGGAGGTCACCGGGCACCTCAATGTTATCGGTGAGGAACTGGGGGAGGGCAGAGATGAGTGTGGGTTGGAGGAGAGAGAAGGAAAGAGGGAGAGAGATTCAGTAAGCAAAAGAGGCAAGTAAGATCATGGAGCCTTATTATAAAGAACAGGAAAAAAGGTGTATGATTTGTATATTTTACAGTAGATTTCTCATGTTTTTGGTGCTTGTAACATTGTGGAAAATGTTAAACATCCACCTGTGTAATGAAATATAACATTGAAATACCGTATTATAATGCAAATTAACCATGTACTAATGAGTCTCTCACACAGACACACACACACACACACACACACGCACAAACAAATTGTATATACTGCCTCCATCTTTGTGTCTCCATCTTATCTCCATTTCAAACCCTGTGTACCTGCAGACTTCCAAACAGGAAGTGTTTTTATGTTAAACTCCTGCCCTGCCTGCAGAAACCTGCACAGACGCTTTTATAATGATTGTTTTTTTTCTGCTGAAATCACTGTTTTCAGCCACAGACTGATGGACTCGCTGCTCAATCCCAGACTTAAGTGGTGTTTCTGAACTCAGCTGGCTGTTTTCGCCTCTCAGGCCGCTTAGTTCTCGCAGCGTTGCCTTGCGGTTGCCAGATCATTGTCGTGCCATTTCAGCGCTAGCGCTAGTCTGTTGCCGTGCAGTTGCTGCGATGTTTCCGTGCTGTTTCGATAACGCAGCCATGGTGTCGCCGAGCCGTTTCCATGCACTGCAGTGTCAGTGCCCCCCTCACGGGCAGGAGAGAGGATATGAAACAGTGCGACGTGTCACGATCACTCCGAGACTCGTTTAACCGTCCTGACATCAGCCCAACCCACTCTCCAGCTCACCCCCTCCCTCCCTGTCACCGTGGTGCATTTGAATTTGAGCTTGAGCTTGTGGGACATTCGTCTCCATTTCCCGTTCAGTTTAGCGGCCCCCGGCTGGGCGTCGGCGTAATTTCGTCTGTGTCTCGACTGGCCTCGGAAATGAGAGGTAGAGAGCGGGACCGAGGATAAACAGAAGAGCACATGCACTGCATTCATGTGTGCTTCACAGAGCAAGGCAGGCCGAATTATGAAATTATTTTGATTAAATTTAAATTGAATCATTTGTATTCCACCGAATAAGAGAACTTTGAACGTTTGTGCTTATTCAGAAGATGAAGTGTCTTATTTTGGTCTCATTGTGTCATGCGGCTGAGCAGAAATATCGTTCAGGAAACAGACCCTGTGCCATTTTGAAAATCCTCATTTCCATCCTCCATGATCTCCTTGAGAAGCATATTGAGAGTAACGTGCAGAGGAGTTAATTAGACGGAGGGGGAGGGGTGAGAGGGAGATGGAGGGAGAAAGGGGGGGAGGAGGGGAGGGAGAGAGATGGAGGGAGAGATGGAGGGAGGAGGGGAGGGGGCAGGCTTAGCCAGTGGGCACATCATGGCTGCACACACACTGACTCTGACAGGACAGAGAGGGAACAGCCCCCAGCCCACAACACCAGCTGCCTTATTGCGCACTGACATTTACACACACACACACACACACACGCGCGCGCGTGCAGGCACGCACACATACACACACACACACACACAGACACGCTCATTAATGCAGATACACTCACAAACACACACACACACACATGCATGTGCGCTTATAAACACAAACACATGCAAACACACAAACATGCGCACTCATAAACACACACGCAAACACACACACTCAAGCAAATACATGCGAAAATACTCACAAACACACACACTCATAAAAACACACACACACGTACGATTGTAAACACAAACACATGCACACACGCAGACACATGCACTCATAAACACACACACACCCACACACACGCGCACACACACACACACACACACTGAAACAAATACATGCAGCCTCATATGGGTAATACTTTACTGAAAGGTTACATTAATTAACATTAGCTATCGCAGTAAGAAGCAATAACTATCAATTAATTAACAGTTAACTAAAGGGTCTACTAATCATTTACTAATGGTGTTCATGTTAAATAAGGTATTAATTTATACATTATTGAATAGTTTGATCGTTTGAGGTGTTATTTAAGGGATGTTTTCAACATCATAATGAGGATGTCAAAGATTAATAAATCATAAGTTCATGTTACCTAATTCTTATTTAGCTCTTCAATGCATTAGTTACCTATTAATTAACTGGTAGTTAATGCTTATTACTCCATTAACTAATGTACCCTTTTTGTAAAGTGTTACCCACATATGCATACGTTGGAGACGAGATAGTACAGTGGTCAAGTTGGCTTTACTTGGGATTGCAAGGTCCTGAGTTCAAGCCCTGGCCTTTGCCGTGTGTTATTGGGCTAAATACTTCACTCCAACATTCCACACCTCACTCCACCCAGATGTAATAATGGATACCAGCAAATAGTCAGGAAAACCTGACTAAGAGCTGGGGGAGTATCTGCAATGGACTGGCATACCATCCAGGGGGAGTAGTAATACTCCTAGTCGCTTCATGCCACAGAAACCGGGATTAAGCACCGGCCTGATGGGCCACCAGGCTCTTAGCAAACTTACTCTTACTCTACATATGCATATGAAGGCCACAATGGAAAAATGATCACATTTTCAAATTGAGGAGAAATGATGAATTACAAACTTTGTAGAAATTCAAAACGATCCTAGAAACAAAGCACTTACAAAATATGCAAAAAATATTATATATATATATATATATATATATATATATATATATATATATATATATACAATATAATAATAATAATATATATATATTTTTATATTAAACATTATATTTTAATAATATTATATATAAAACATACAAAAATGTGACATTTGGACTGATCATTTTATTTTTGTGGTCTATGTATACTTACACGTACTCATAAACACACACACACACACACACTCTCTCTCTCTTACAAGCACACACTTGCATGTGCACACACACACACTCACTCAGGAAATGTACTTGACTTTCTAATAAAGGACATGTGCCCAGATATCTACGCTGACTCTGGAGTGTGTGTGTCCCTGTATGTGCGTGTGTGTGTCTCTGTCTCTCCGTCCAGATCCCCTGCGCGTGACCCTCTCCCCAAAGAACCTGAAGACGGGGATCAGCAGCACGGTGATCCTGTCCTGTGCGGTACAGGGGTCCCCTCAGTTCACTGTGTCCTGGTTCCGCAACACCGAGCCCGTGACCCCCGACCAGCACTTCTCCATACAGGGGGTCCACAACGAGACGCTCTTCATCACCGCTGCACAGAAACGCCACTCTGGGGCCTATCAGTGCTTCGCCACGCGCAAGGGCCAAACCTCCCAGGACTTCTCCATTATCCTGCTGGAGGGTGAGTGAGCAGGGATCACAGCAAGGGCACTTTATAAGGGAAGGAATGATAGACAAGGGCACTTTGTATGGGAACGGCCCTTCATATTGGAAGGACCCTGTGTAAATGCTTAAACGTAGGGGGGATGAGAATGATGACCCCTTACAAAGGGGGCAAGATGGTTCATCATTCGAAGAAAAGGGGCTGTTTAGGCCTTCTGAAATGGTCTCTATCGGAGGAAGAATGTTCGCAGTTCGGCTGCAGCTTCCTCCTCTACTGGGTAGAGAGCATCATAGCCTTTATTTCTGTCTTTCTGATATTATGTTCCCCCGTATAATGTCAAGTAGTTATTGTTCGCCTCAGTGTGTCCCTGTTTTAGCTATGCTTTTAGCATTTTTTAATTTTTCCCCACTCAGTCTCTTGTTAAGTTTGTGTATAACTGTCTCCAAGCTGCCCGCCTCTCTATTCCTGGGTCCACTTTCCACCAGCCTCACCAGGTTACCTTGCGGTGATGATCCTATCCTCTCATTCGAGTGAAGTGGGTTCAAGTCCCACTTCTCCACAGCTTGCCCTGTTATTGCTGGACTGAGCTCTTCACCTGCCACAGCTAGATGTATGTGATGGTGCCACAGGGGCGTTTTGAGGGCTAATGATTCCCTCTCTGGTCCAAGTTGCTAATTTCCAACAGGCTATAATAGAGTTTCCTTCCTCATGTCCTTCCTCGCTGCTGAAGCTCTGGCCTGGGACATGGCAGGGCTGTCATCGAATAGGGTGGACATGTCCCACCTCGGTGGAAGAATGAGTCGGGTGTTCAACTATCCTGTCGGTAACGTGGAGGCTGCCAGTAAAATCTTCCAGCTTTACTAAGGCACCCATAGTATGGACACTGTGTTCTGCATCATTCTGACAGAAAGTTAGATATCTCCATATCTTCTCACTGAACTCTCTATCCTGTGGGGGAACCGCCTTCAACAAAGGGGTGTAAAACAGCAGTGTGCAGTGTCTTTGGCCTCAAAATTCCAGGCCCGACAGTCCCGAAGCCCCCAGTGCACCTTAAGAGCCTTCTGAACCCTCTGTCACCCTCACCTGGGGGAACCAGTACAACTACCTAGGCAGGGCCTGGCTTCCCTTATCAAAATTTACTATAGTTAATAATAGTTTATAACAGTAAAGTTGATGTAAACTATAGCAAACTACACTTTACTACAGTAAACTGTAGTTTGTTGCAAATATACTACAGTAATTGAATATCATTGCTATAGTTTACTATAGTAGAGTTTGACTTTTGTGGTTTACTTTAGCATCACTACAGTAAGCTACCGAGTATTTATAGTATATCTTTAGTAATTCTGCAAAAATACCATAGTGGCTTTATAGAACTAAAGTATTTTTACTGTGGTATTTTGTGGTAATTTTTCATTAGGGTTTCTGAGGCACATTAGATAGTATGAGGGACACGTTTTGCCTCCATGGTTATGGAGTTTTTGTCGTATTGCGTTGAGTTCTCGGGGGGAGGCTAGACTCACCCAGGGATGCCAGAACGGTGACGTCCATCTCCCCTGGGTCTGTATCTTTCCTTTCCTGCGGTGCTAAGCAACAGGCCCTCGGGGCCTCTTCATGCTCTGATGCAGCAGCGAACTTCAGCAACCTCGGGATAATCACACTGCTTACTGGTCAGCCTTGATCACCTATTAACTGGCACTCGCCTGAATGAAGCACACCTGGGTCTGGGGAAAATCTGATGCCTCCCTACTCCTACAAACCTGCCTTTAGGGCGACATCATGAGATCATCCAGTTCCATTTCACCTTCTGCTCTTCTCTGCTGGTCTTCTGATATCCATCGGTGGCCATCCGCAATTCTCAGATCCACTACTCCAGTGGTTTCCAAACACGGTCCTGGGGCCTCCCTCGTGTGCTGGTTTTTGTCCCACCCTTGGTTGCATTCATAGGATTTTAACAGGCTTAGTTAAACTTAGTTTGGTTCATTTAGATCTCAAGCAGCGATTTATCCTCTCTTGACATAAATATCTTTACAGATATACATACATGCAGTGAGGAATAAATTCTGCAGCCACATTGCAATATATGAGTCCAACTGCATAAAAAGAGAGAAAGAAAAATGTACCCAATCAAAGGGAAAAAAAATCAATGGGTTCCTAATTGGTGAAAACTTCGACACATGGTCACAAGAACTTACAATTTATTAGACAAGCAAATGACAGAGTCAAATATGTTTTATGTTGTGTTTCTGTTATTGAGTGCAAGCAAATTATTTTGAAAGAACTCTAATTACCTGAGTTTAGCAACCTGATTTGGAGGTTACTTATTTTCTCAGTACCTGGCTTGATCTGTTTAAAATGTTTTTACCTGAAATTCATTGCAGCATAGAAAAAAAAAAAAACAGTATATTCAAGCATCTTTTATTCTTAATGGCATACATGGATATTTCTATTAAAATTTGGCTTAAAACAGCAAATAACTTTTTAAAACACAAAATAATTAATAATTAACCGAATTAGGACAAAGTAACAGCTTATTAAAATCCTATGATGGCAATTATGGTTGGAATGAAAACTAGCATACACAGGGAGGCCTCAGGACCGAGTTTGGGAACCCCTGTACTAGTCCACCAGTGCTCTTATTGGACAGGATCATCATTGCCTTGACTCCTCCCACTCTTGATTGCCACTCAAGCCAATCTGCATGAGGTCTTCTGCATGAAGAGGGCTGTTTCTCTTATGCCTAAATGACTGCACCACAGACTTAGTACCTCATGCCTGTTTTCATTAGGAAAACTCCATGCTTTTAATGCCACGAGCTTTTCCTGGGAAGGCTGTATAACTGGTGCCCCTCAGTGTCAGCGCATTCTTCCACATCTTCTGCTGGAGTAGGGTTTTCCTTCGAGGCCACAAACGATTGTGGTTTTTGGCCTTTAGTTAAGTACAGATGGGTGAAAGATGCCATTTTGAAAAGCCGCAGTGGTTCACCGGAGGGTGTATGCAGGTATGCGGAGTTTATCCGCTTCTTTTTCTGTAAAATGACAGTATGCCCATCTATGATCTAGAAAGCCATTGAAATACATGGTCCAGTATACCTGCTTTCTCTTCAAGGATCTCCTAATCTACCTGATAGAGGATACACACTTCTCCAGTCACCACTACACAACTGAGGTCCCCCAGGCATACCCACTGATGGAGTTTCTCAGGGCGTCACTGAATGGGACATCGATAACACCTTTGTAACTGCATCCAGATGTTCGGTGTCCATGTCTCTTGTTGATGTTCTGATCTACTCTGAAATCCACTAGACACATGTCCATCACATCGTGCAGGTCCTGCAGTAGCTCCTCGAAAGCCACCTTTGCGTCAAGCCCAAAAAGACAGAGTCTGTTCATTCAGTCATTATATTACCTGGTGTTAATTAGTCATGGCCTGCACCTGTGCTGGACCCATCAGTGCTCACACTGCGGTTTACTTGAATGTTTACCTCGAGATTCTTCTTGTAATGTTTATTCTGACTTTATTGTCTTGAAGTGTTGAACCTCATCTGCTTCATTGAGAATTTTAGTCGTGAGACTTACCCTGAAATTCCGACGGGGATACCTAGTCCTTCCAAAGAAAGGGACGATGACTCAGCAGAAGGCGTGCAGGACAGCACATAAAAGAGCGAGCGGAGGGAGGAACAGTGGTGTGACAGTTATTGAGCAGAAAAGGAGACTAAGGATTTGCTGACAGAAAGGTCATGGCGGGGATAGACGCAGCAGGCCGCTCATCAGTGTTTATTGGAAAAGGCATTTCGATTTCATATGTTTGAAGGGGCGAATAAGAGACCGCAACAGACCGCCTATAGAGGTCGTGACACAAGAGACTGGTGATTAAAGTACACAGGGCATTTGCGCGACATTTTCTACAATGTCACTGTGCATAACTGGCAGGTCATAGCTAGGCTGTTGCTCTTCAAAGCAGATCTACGGCTAGTCAGAACTAGCTTTTAGCTGGTCTAAGCTGGTCTATTGTTGGACAATGCAGGCCAATATGCGTAACTGGTAAATTATGGTGGTGGTTAAACTGCCTGACCGAACTGACTCTCTATCCCTGTCAGCTGGTGAACAGCTGAGTTTGGCAGCTAAAAGTGTTAAAAACACAGCAGGACCCGCTTGGCCAGTTTGGACTTGTTTATGCCTGAGTTTGAAGCTGGGTGCTGAGCTTTCGAGACGTCCCGTTTATCTGATGTGCCTCTCTCCCTCTCATCCCCAGACGGGACGCCTCGAATAGTGTCCTCCTTCAGCGAGCGTGTGGTGGCTCCCGGGGAGCCCTTCTCTCTCATGTGCGCTGCTAAAGGGGCGCCCCCTCCCACCATCACCTGGACGCTGGACGACGAGGCGGTGGCGCGGGACCCCACGCATCGCACCAGCCAGTACACGCTGTCGGACGGGAGCACGGTGTCCCACGTCAACGTGAGCAACCCGCAGATCCGGGACGGGGGGGTGTACCGCTGCGCCGCCCGAAACTCAGCAGGCAGCGCCGAGTACCAAGCGCGCATAAACGTAAGAGGTGCCTGTCTACTTTTCAATATCGCCGTAGGGACCTCCCCCTGTCCCCCTCCTGCCTCCTCTCTCCTTCGACCCTTACCCCAAACCGTGTGTATGTGTGTGTGTGTGTGTGTGCGTGTGTGTGCGTGTGTGGCGGGGAGGGGTGGGCTGGGTTTTTGTTTCCTGTCCACTTGTCCGTTTCACGCGTCTGTCTATTTTCATCTGTCGCCTTTTGCTGCATTTCGTTTGTCGGATTTGTTGATCATGGTCTTCGGTACCTTCACTGTCTTCATGTTTATTTGTGTTTATTACTCTCCTCTTCAATGTCCGTCTGTCCATTTTCCCTTTCTGTTTCACTCTTTCTCCATCCCTCTCTTTCTATTCCTCCCTGCCACTGTTTTCTCTCTTTTTCTTCTCTTTCTCCCTGTTCTGTCTCTTTCTTTTACTGTCTTCCTCTCTCTCTCTAAGTCTGTCTCTCAGTCTCTCTCCATCTCCGCCACTTTCCTCACTTGCTACCTCGCTCGAGTGCCAGATATTTGTTCTCGTCCTTCGCTTGTTTGTCGGTTGGTATTTCACTCCCTCTGTTCTCACGTCTTTATCTGCTGCAAATACACTCAGCACCACTGAAATGAGCTGAGAGAGAATCAGCACCCCGGACAGCGCACCAGGGCCATAAACTGACACACAGTCATGGCAGCAGATGGAACACCAGGATCATAAACTGAATCAGGACCACGGACAGAGCTCAAGAGTCATGGCCGGATATAAAGGAGAGCATTAGCACTGCAGTCCTTAAATATTTTGTCAGCAACACTATTTAAGACTCTGTTTTGCTTTTGTGGCTCACGTGATATGGATGCGAATGCCGCCGAATTTAATCTGACTCTATTTTAACCTTGTACAGTCTCCGCCTCCCATGGCCTTACATGCAGAACTGCACATACAAACAGCATTGTTGACTCATTGAAGACAAGGGTGCCAGTCAATGTAGGATGAAAGAAAGGCCCAGAGGATTATGGGAAAAGAGCTAATCGATGACAGACATTGAGAGGGAAAGACAGATGAGGGAGGGAGAGAAATGAGGAGAAGGGTTAGGGTGGAGAGAGGGAAAGGAAAGGAGGAATAAAGATATGATTTTCCAAAAGTTTTCTTGACTGTCGATCAAAAGACACTATTTAGGATGGATGTAAAATTATGCTAAATGAACCAGCAACGTGCGAACAACACTAAGCTCTGATTAAATCAAGCCCACAGTCATTTTCAGATGATGGCACCAGCACCAGACAACTCATCTGTGGGATAGATGGACTTACCTACTGTTCCCTCATTCCTCAATGATTTGGTCACATTATTGCCTTGATATAAGACATGTCCAACATGTCTTGTCCAACATCATCTTGAATATATAATCGCCCAACTACAGCAGTTGTCTTCATTTTTGACTGATATTTTGCATAAATGATTACTTCAGCATACTTAGCATTTTTTACAACTGTGGCGATGAAACATGTTTGAACGTCTCACTTCGAACTACAGCTGGAGAAAAATAAGGAGTTGAAGAGGTATTGAAAGAGGGATTAATTGTGTGAGAAGGAGAAGAGAAGAAGGGAATGGAGAGGTGAAGGGACAGAGTATGGAGAGAGAAAAGAGAGGGGTAAAAAAGAAGTGAAAGAGATATTGAAGGGGGAGGAATATAATTGAAAGAGGGATGTAGGGGAGAAAGAGAGAAGAGTGTGATTGGAGCAGGATTGGAGAGAGGAGGGAGAAATAGAGGAGGGGTGGAAGAGAGATGTGATGGAGGTAGTTGAAGAGAGAGATGGGGAAAGAGAATGCAATGGAGGAGGAGAGATGGAAAGAGTGTGATTGAGGACACAAGGGAGTGAGAGAGATGAAGAGAGAGTGTGTGATGGAGGGAGTGAGAGAGAGATAGAGAGGGAGTGGGAGTGCGATGGCAGTGACAGTCTGTTAGAGGGAGTGTGTGTGTTGTGGTGTGTCAGGCCCTGTCATATTACTGTCCTCCTGTTAAACCAGGACACACTGAGTCGCTGTGACAGTGTGTCTGTATCGCTGTCTGGCTCCGAGGCTCTCTCCTCCCGTCCCGCTCTCCGCCGCTGCGCTCCTGTCCTCCCCCAGTCTATCCCTCGCTCCTCTTCCTGCTTAATCTATACTCGTCCTCTTCCTGTTTGCTCTAGACTCCTCTTTTTGGCTTCATCTATACTCCTCTCCACTTCCTGCTTACTATATACTCATCTCCTCTTCCTGCTTAATCTAAACTGTTCCTGTTTGCTCTATACTCCTGTCCTCTGCCTGCTCACTTCCTCACACACCTCTCCTCTTCCAGCTGATTCTATACTCCGATCCCTCTCTCCTTACTCTATTCTCCTCTCCTCTTCCTGCTGATTCTATACTCCAATCCCTCTCTCCTTTCTCTATTCTCCTCTCCTCTTCCTGCTGATTCAATACTCCGGTCCCTCTCTCCTTACTCTATTCTCCTTTCCTCTTCCTGCTGATTCTATACTCCGATCCCTCTCTCCTTACTCTATTCTCCTCTCCTCTTCCTGCTGATTCTATACTCCAATCCCTCTCTCCTTACTCTATTCTCCTCTCCTCTTCCTGCTGATTCAATACTCTGGTCCCTCTCTCCTTACTCTATTCTCCTCTCCTCTTCCTGTGTTCTCTTGACTCCTCTACTTTCCTTGCTTACTCCATACTCCTGTCCTCTTCCTGCTCACTCTGAACTCTGTACTCCCACTACTTCTTCCCTCTTCCTGTCCTCATGATCACTCTCTTTATCTTACTTTCCTTCTCCTACTTCCTTTCCTCCCTCCTTGTACTCTCTCATTGTCTCCTTCTGCTTGCTCAAGTCTCCTTTGCTCCTGTAGTCTCCTGTATTTGCCTCCTTCTCCTTTCTTTTGCCCGACTTTCTCCTTCACGCTTTTCCACCTGATGCTTCATCTTTTCCTCGCTCCTTCATCCCTCTCTCTCTCTCTCTCTCTCTCTCTCGCTCTCATCCCTTTTCCCTCTTCCGCTAGTCACCTGTGTCTCTCTTGATAGTTCCTGGCTATGACACACTGTTTGTGGTGTGTGTGTGTGTGTGTGTGTGTGTGTGTGTGTGTATGATGCTTTAGTTCCAAAGACGTGAGACAGGAAAACTCTTTAGAGGAGTGTCTTATTTTTGAACGAATTTCCCTCTGGGGATTAAGAAAGTGCTGAGCCTGTCTTAAGTTCGGCTTAAGTTCCCCAAAACAATGGTGAACATCAACTGGTGCGGCTGCAGTACAGGAAAAATATGACATTCTCATCGTCAAATGATTTAGTCTCATCCGTCTTTCAGGAGTTAAGGGGTGCTTTGGCACTTCTTCCTTTAGCTTGCAGTTGGCTGGCGATTCCGTGTCTGTCACCACTTCTCACAAAAGGCTGAACTGCGCGCTGCCACCTGTGCAGCCTGTGAGTGTGACCGTCAGATCACTCCGAGGTGACGATTCTCCTCCAGTGATGCTTCAGCTGATTCTGCCGTGGCCTTTATAGACTGGGGACACGATCTGTCTTCTAATGAAATGATGGGGACATGACCCTCACCTGCCTCTGCGGGAAGCTATATCTGTGTGTGTGTGTGTGTGTGTGTGTGTGTGTGTGTGTGTGTGTGTGTGTGCGCGTGTGTGTGTGTGTGTACCTTGTGTGTGTGTGTGTGTTTGCGTGAATTTTTGTGACTTGATCCCTATTGGGGACCTTTTTCAATATAAACACTGACCCTGTCTTAAAGAGGCAAAACGTCATTTCTGAGGTCTTGTTTGATGGTGTGGGTCAGGAGTGAACTGAGGTCTGGTTGAGGTCAGAGCTTGGTAAAATTAGGGTATAGTTCTGGGTATTTTCAGGGTTTTGGAAAGGTTTAATCTGTCCGCAATGGATGGCGGTCAGTCCAATGTTCTAACATGGATAGCTTTGCAAGCTTGTGTGTGCATGTGCATGTGTATTTCTGCATGCGTGTGTGTGTGTGTGTGTGTGTGTGCGTGCTTGATTGTTTGTGTGTGTGTGCGTGTGTTTAAGTGTTTGTGTCTAAATGCTACACTGTTCGATGCTTCTTTTTGATATAACACCAGTGTCTGATTTGGAGAAGCTATCATTGCATAGTCTTACACAGCACGGCAAGAAATAAAGAAAGAGAGAGAGAGAGAGAGAGAGAGAGAGAGAGAGAGAGGAAGAAGGCAGACTGGCATCGGCAGACACACACACCCACAGTCTCATGCCCAAACACCGGGACACTCGCGGACAAACACACTCCCACGTACCTTCACACGTACAGCTCCACACACATTCCCTCTCTCCGCAGCGTCTAACCTCGTCTGAACTATTGTTATTCTGTCAACACAATATGTCTGTATTGACAGTAACACTGTGCACAGGCTCTTGTGTGTTCCTGTCTCATCCCTGTCGGCCATCTGCTGATCTCCTGCCACCTCTGGATCATTACATGTGTGTCTCCATCATGGCCGCTCCTGGAAAGGTCCTCTCAGTGTCTCTCCCCGTCTTCTCCGTGTGGTTTGTTTCCCCTTTTGGTGCAAGAACAGAATCCTTGTGATGGAGGGGGGCGTGTCTTTAGGTTGCCACTCCCTCGCCCTCGCTGTCCTCCACGACAGATCCTCAGATCCACAGCCGGTAGAAAAGATCTCGCCAGAGTAAATGATTCACTGTGAGGTTGGAGATTTTTGACAGAGACATTATTTTATATGTCAGTAACTAGCTGTAATTCTCACGCGGTTCACTCCGTATGGATAGAAATGCACTCAATTTAAAATGGAGGATTACTGTAGCTTTAATGTCGGTGCGCTTACCTTCATATGAAGTGACCTGTGTGCGAATTACAGCCATTTGTGCCACTGTACAGATACTTTCTCCGCAGGCCTCACTGCCAGAGTCCGCTCTGATTACCATTGAAACGGTCAACACTGTAATTTTGACAGGACATCAGAAATACGGAAATTCAGCCAGGTCTGTGCCATCAGACCATAGACTTAGGGCCAGTACTATACACCTTCATCAGCAAGAGGGACTCCTGTCTTCTGTCTTGTATTTCTGAGCAGCTAGATTATCAAGAGGAACTGAGGCGGCTTCGGAGAAATTCGATCTGATCGCGACGACGACCCACCCACTCAAGGCTTCTGTTCTTGCCGGTCCTCTAAGTGAAGAATCTTGGTGTTACTGTGATGTCATTGATATAAACTGTGACTTGTGACTTCGTATCTGAGACATGTACGGCGCAGTACACACATCAGCAGCGAATATGACTTAACGAGACCATAGATATCGGGGCTGGGCCATTAAGATAACCGCAGCGTACGTGTAAGGCTGAGTTAGTACTTCCTATTGAAATTGAGTGCGCCCCAGTGAGTCATTAGGCAGCATTATGTGTTGAAATGCTATTGCTCCTTCTGGTGCCAGCGATTGTACTCAGACATCGACACAGTGGCAAACCACGCGCACTTCGGCTAGTCCCCCACGTGCGCTAAACGCTCTCGCACGTACTGGGGCTCCGACACATAAAACAAAATCGCACTCAGTTACGGGTGCACTTACTTGAGCGAGCACATATATAATTGATTAAAAGTGTAGTCAGACACATAGATACAGGCGCAGGCACACGTGCGCAGTCACAGTCAAAACAAAGCCATGCTGGAGAGAGGGCATCCTAACCCCCTCTCTCCCTCCCCTCCTCCCTTTACTTCCTCTCCTTTGGCCCTTTCTGTCACTTCATCCCCTCTTTCCTTCATCCTCTGTCCCACCTCTCCTCTCCTCCATCCATTCCCTCTTCTTCCTTCCTTTATCTGTCCTTTTTCGCTCCGGTATCCCCCTCTCCCTGCCCTCGCACTCTCTCCTTCATCCTCCTCTCCCCTCGTCCCTCTCTCCTTCCTTTCTCCCCTTGACATCTCGTTTCCTCTGCCTCTTCCTCGTCTATCCTCCCCCTCTCCCTCCTCTCTGTCTCTCTCCCCTCCTTTTCTCCTTTTTTTTCCTCCTCCTCTTCTTCTTCTCCCCTTTCGTCCTCCCCCCCAGGGTCCCCCAGTATCCGGGCCATGCGGAACATCACGGCGGTGGCGGGCCGGAATACCTACATCCCGTGCCGCGTGATTGGCTACCCGTACTACTCCATAAAGTGGTACAAGGACTCCCTGCTGCTGCCGGACAACCACAGACAGGTGGTGTTCGAGAACGGCACGCTGAAGCTGAGCGACGTGCAGAAAGGCATGGACGAGGGCGCGTACGTCTGCAGCGTGCTCATCCAACCCCAGCTCTCCATCAGCCAGAGCGTCTACGTCACCGTCAAAGGTCAGGGCTCGCGGGGTTTCCGGTGGCGGGCTTGGGCTGTGTCCGAAATCACTCGCTATTGATCATACAGTGCACGATATAGTGTGTTCGCCATTTTGTAGAGCTGTCAGAATTATTATCCTCTATATAGCGAATTCATTACATCCCAGAATCCACCGCAAAACCAGTGGTCACTAATACATCCAGCATACATCCCAGCAATACATCCCATAATGCATTGCACACAAACCGAAGAATATTTAATTGCACAACAGCAATGGCGCCATTAACAGCGCCGACAAAACAAGCCGGGTAGTGTCCTAAAACGTTTCTTCCTTCTGCCCCTGAGCTCAATATAGTGACTAACACATCGTTAGCCTAATATCATAGTTGCCTTAGCCATAAAAAAACACTATTTTTAGCAAGCACATAGTTTTTTTTTTTTTTTTATATTGCAACAATAAGCCAAAAAATGACTTGGTCAATTATGCTCTGAGGCTAACGATATGAGTCCCCTTTATAGTGAGCAGGGAATAGTGAATGAGTGAGTGATTTCGGACACGGCCTCGGTTTCAGATAGTTTTGAATTTGATTTAACATGCCTGGTGTACTGGAGCCAATGACGTAATGCCAAAAATGTAAACCTCACCCACCCGCTCCTCTCAGCAGGCGCAAAGGCGAAAGGCAAGATCAACAGAGTACAGGAGAGGTAATTGAATTCTGAGGAAACGTTATGTGAACCCAAGTCTGTTTTAGCATCAGGGAAGTCATGGCAGTGAGCTGAGCGACGGCAGTATTGTTCTTCCCTCAGTGACAAAGTGGAAAACAGTTGCAGTTCAGTCCGGCCACAGTTCTGCTCAGCCATCCAGCCAATCACAGATTTTGTGTGCTGACCTTGTTGACGGCAGATTTTTACCCTCATATTTAAATCAGATATTTAGCTTATTTCCAAAGGTGCCTAGTTTTCTTGTCTGTAGATATTGGTTTAGGAGCTTGAAAAAACAGTAGCCAGTGAGGAAAGGAGAGCTTGCGTCATGTGATCTCTGGGCCTGAACCTGTGTACTTAAGGTGGGCTTCGATCCAGTTTGGGTTCTGCTCTGTCCAAGATGGTTTTACCTACCCCTGCTATCGCTGGACGTCTCCGCCAGCCTTTCCAGGCTTTTAGCTGTTGGCTCACGAAAACATCCTTTTTGTCCGTTTCGTGGAAACGCTGTAGAGCGCTGATTCGGAAACACGTATTTATCCCTCTCTCTGAGAAAAGAGAAAATAACAAAGCTTAA
Organism: Gymnothorax reevesii; assembly: GCA_029721435.1. Lineage (NCBI taxonomy): Eukaryota > Metazoa > Chordata > Actinopteri > Anguilliformes > Muraenidae > Gymnothorax > Gymnothorax reevesii. The sequence continues at coordinate 166,496,712 of CM056574.1, forward strand.
ATATAGAGAGGTGCTCTAAGTGGGCCTGTTCTGCTTTATTGGGCACTCCTGATGCTGGGCTATGATTGGCTGAGGGCTGAGATTTGATTGGCCATATAGACGGCTCTGGCCCATTACTGAGGAAAGAAGGACCCCTTCTAATGGGCTCTGATTACAGGGATTAATGGCCAGCATGAACATTTCTGCTACTCGTCAATTACAGAGCCTCTGTTTTATTTTCTGTGTGTGTGTGTGTGTGTGTGTGTGTGCGTGCACATGAGTGTGTGGGTGTGCGAGAGAGAGATGCATATAAATAGAGATAACATATATGAGTATGAATCTGGCTGTGTACATCCGTGTGTGTGTGTGGCTGTATGTGTGCATGCTAACAGTATGTGTGTGTCTGCACATGAGATAGAAGGACAGAGATGTAAATGGAAATTAAGAATGTACGTATCAGCCTGTACATGCGCGCGTGCGTATGTGTGTACATTTGTTCATGCATTTAAGAATTTGCGCTCATATGTTCATATCGGCAGCATTGCTGGAAGAGCGTGAGCGTATTTTCTTAGCGTTTGGGGTGGGTTAGAGTGGTGTGGTGTGGTCCTTGTCTTGTCATGTCGTTGATTTAATTAGATGAATTCTAACGAGCCCCAGATTAAATCCCCCAGATGTCTCAGCTGTAGAGCCCCCCCCCCCACACACACACACACTCTCACACACACACACTTGCACACTCACACACTCCAACTCTGCTGCCATGGTAACACCATTATTCCCTGTGCCATTTGGGCTCTAATTAGAGCAGCTATTATGGGCTGGAGAGGAAAGGGTGGAGAGGAGCGGAGGGGGCCGGGCTCTCAGGGTGCATTGTGGGCCACGGAAGGTTCTACAATAGTGGCCACTCCTGAATGCTGACCTGAGTTCTCTCTCCCTCTCTCTCTCTCTCTCTCTCTCTCTCTCTCTCTCTTTACCCCACCTCTCCTTACCTCCACATGTCCTCCTTGCCCCCTTTTCTCTCTTTCCATCTCTACATCTATGGCCTCTGGTAACCCCTCTCCTTTCCAAGAGCCTCTCTCTCACTCTCTCTCAACCTCTCTCTGTTTTCATCCTTCCCTCCCTCTGCATCTGTTCATTGTTTTCTTCTCTCCATCCCTGGCCTCATATACTCTGCATCTCTCCCCTCACATCATATCCGTCCTTCCTTCTCTCCTGCCAAAAACTGTTTCCATTCTGACCCCTCGCACCACTTGTTCATAAACCCTCCACCTCTCCCTGCACTTTGACCCTTGCCCCCCCCCCCTCCCGCAGTGCCCCCCCTAATCCAGCCATTCGACTTCCCCCCCACCTCCATCGGGAAGCTCATGTACATCGCTTGCGTGGTCTCCTCGGGCGACATGCCCATCCGCATCACCTGGCGGAAGGACGGGCAGGAGATCGTGCCGGGCTCGGCCGGGGTCAACATCGAGACCAAGGAGTTCATGAGCTCCCTCCAAATCTCCAAAGTGTCTCTGGAGCACAATGGGAACTACACTTGCATCGCCAGCAACGACGCCGCCACAGTCAGCTCCGAGAGGCAGCTCATCGTCACCGGTGAGGGAGGGAGGGTATGAGGGGGAAGGGATGTGTCAGGGCAGTGAATTAACCAATATGCAGACTGTGGTGAAACGGCGCAAACTGTTTATCAGGCTGAAATCGGGGGAACGGTCTACGTTGAAAACTAGGGATGTTGCAGTACAAAATTGCGTAGCAGAGGATAAGTCGAAAACAGGCAAGAATCCACAAACCAGACAAGCAGAAAACAGCTCAAAATACAAAAACCAGGATGCCATGCAGAATCATCAGCAGACAGACAGTTAAACACAGTGGAAAATCCAAACTGGAAAAGCAGAAACACGCGAGAGGTCCATCACAGGAGACAGACTCTGGTAAAAGGCTAGTTTAAAACGAAGTACACAAACGCTGGGATAAAATCACAACAAAGAGATGAAAACAGAGGAATTAAATAGAAAGAGGTGATTGGGGAAATCAGAGAGAGGCGGAGTACGAAACAGGAGGGAGCAGGAAGGGGCGTGGCAACAAACAAGGAAACAGAACTGTGAGGGAAACGGAGTGCGAGGGGCAAGACACAGGAAGGTACAGCAGGCCTGAGGAGGCAAGCGCACAACGACGAAAACTAAACTAAAACAGACAAGCGCAGAGAATAGAAAAGTACAAAAGAGTTAAAAGAACCAAAAAATGGCGGAACAGGGGAATCCTGACAGAATGACCCAGACCTGGGGGACAGGCGGAGGAACGCTCTGCAGGGGAGGCTGGAGTGAAGAAGGGAGAGATGGCAGGACAGAGAAAATGGAAGGATGCTGGTGGAGGTAAATAATGAGGAAGGGGGGAGAAGACAGGAAAAGGAGAGGAAATGTGGGACGGAGTGCGCAGAGGTCACAGGAGAGATGAAATGAGAGAGGGGAGCAATGACAGGTGCTGGTCAGGAAGAGGAAAGTTCATACCAAACAGGGAGGAAGAACGAGAGAGGAGGCTGTGAATGGAGTGATGAGGGGGAGAGTGGGGAGGTGGGAAGGTGGGAGAGAGTGAGGGAGGAGTGCAGAAAAGAACATGCTAGAACACTGAGTATCAGTATTATCAACAGTCTCATCCCAACTTGTCATATACTGCCCCAACCTAACCAAGTGCCGGAAAATGAGGAAAAAGAAACCTTCTGGCCTCCTCATTTGACGTTTAGCGTTAGGGTTTGGGTTGCGGTTTGGGGTTTAGGGGCTCGGCTTCGTTTAAGCCTTGGCGTCAAGTAAGGACGTCAAAAACCTCCTTTTTTGCTGTACATTGACCCTTGGTCAGGTAGCGTGACTATATAACGAGTCGGGATGAGACTGGGCTCTTATTATTGCTATACAGTGAACTTTCGAGTACAGAAACTGAAAATGGCTTTGACAAAAGTTTTTCATAATTAGTTTATATCTTTGCAGTCTTCATATTTACAGTGATCAGTCATAAGCTGCTTTGAACGATACCCTGCGGAGAGTTATTCTCTGACCCCCTGTCCCCTCCCACAGTACCCCCCCAGTTCATCGTCCAACCCAATAACCAGGACGGTATCTACGGCAAGGCAGGGGTCCTGAACTGCTCGGTGAACGGCTACCCCCCTCCCAAAGTCATGTGGAAACACGCCAAAGGTACCTCTCCCCCCTTATTGTCTGGTGACCTCACCATCTCATGTGAAGTGTGTGCAGATCCTCTCCCCCATGTTCGTGTGGCTTTGCCCAGGTGCTCACATCTCCCTGTAGCACATGCGGTGCATCACTGGGATAATAGGTGCTCTGTACTCCATCTTTCGCAAACAGTCCAACAGAGGCTTTGGTCTCATAATTGGACTTGGCCTCCGGATGATGCACTGTGATGAGCCGCTGCTCTTAAGCAACCAGGATGGGTTAATGCAGTGGTTCCCAACCCAGTCCTCAAAGACCCCCTGTCCTGCAGGTTTTTGTTGCAGCTTAAATTTTGCTCACCTTATCCATTTAAGGCCCAATGGACCTTCGTGCACGCCCTGTTCAGGTAGATCTTTTTCAACCAATCAGCACGTAGCCCTTAAATGGATCAGGTGTGAAACTATAAAGCTAGAGCGAAAGCCTGCTGGGCAGGGGGTCCTTGAGGACTGCCTTGGGAACCACTGGGTTAATGGGTTAAATTACCACGGACATGTTACTGCACTGGATCCAGCACAGTGTGTCTCATGACTGTATTTAGTGCCTGTTTTCGTTATGTTTTAGCCATAGACTGTATTGAATATGACGGAGATGTCCGTTGTCCCCCTCTCCAGGAATCGGGAACCCCCAGCAGTACCACCCGGTGCCGCTGACGGGTCGGATACAGATCATGTCGAACGGGTCTCTGCTGATTCGACACGTCCTGGAGGAGGACCGCGGGTACTACCTGTGCCAGGCCAGTAACGGAGTCGGATCAGACATCAGCAAGAGCATGATGCTGACGGTCAAGAGTGAGTCCGCCTGCGTCTCCTCACACACCGTACCGATACGCACCTGCGCACACGCACAGGAAAAACACGAATGCACAAGCACACACACCTGCACACACGCACAGGAAAAACACGAATGCACAAACACACACACCTGCACACACGCACAGGAAAAACACGAATGCACAAACACACACACCTGCACACACGCACAGGAAAAACACGAATGTACAAGCACACACACCTGCACACACACACAGGAAAAACACGAATACACAAGCACAAGGAAACATGCACACGTGCACATGAAATGCACAAACACGCAGCCAAACTGGAAATACACATGCAAGCACACTCATACAGGAAATACTTACTCAACTATACACATGCAGGAAATGGATACACAAGCACACTCATCCAGGAAATACATATGCAAGCATAATCGCACTGGAAATAGAAAAATATGCAAGCCCACATACACATGCACACAGGAAATAAGGTCACGCACAACCAAATGTACAGTAAATGCAGACATACCCGTGCACACACACTCTGGCAGGAAGTATGCTCATTCTAGACCTCACACACAATTAATTCAGAATATCTACACAGGCATTAAGCATCTGGTGCATCTGCTCACATGCATTGCATCGTTACTGACACATACAGTACATGCGCACCTCAGTATGAAAAAACACACATATGCAGACTGGACATTTACATTCCCTAAATCACACACTGTGTTTAAATGAGGTTAGACTTTAGTCTCAGGAAAATTTTTGCTTCGGCAGACGTCTATGTACTGTATTGACATTTAATAGCTGCCATATTTCCCAGACTTACGAAACATTTTCCCCTGTATGGTTGCTGTGAGCAGCGGCCTGGTCAGCAATTCAGCACCTCAAGCTCTGGTGTCTCGTGGTGTACGGAAAACAATTTGAATTTTTTCGTGTAAACATTTTTTAATAATATATTTTTACACACAGACAGTATATTTTGCACTGAGACTCATTTGCATCACACACTTCCTTCAGTGTGTTGTAGGCAGTACCTCTGGCCTGATCAGGACCTGCAGGTGTGATGTGGGATGGGGGAGGGGATGGGGTCGGTGGAGGTGAGGAGGTGGGGTCGGGGGTGTGGTGTAAGGGGTATGAGGCAGAGTCAGCAGCCCCGCAAAAGCCCATGTGATGTGTCTCTGATAGCTTCATCACTGCTGGGGATTACACACACATATGGCCTCCTCTCTGTCCTGCGAGTCAATAGTCCGTCTCTCAGGACAATCCCAGAGCCCCAGAGCAGGGCAGCACAACAATGGAAGGGGAACAAAAGGCGAGGCAATGAGATGGAAATGAAGAGTGTGTGCGTGCGTGTGTGTGTGTGTGTGTGTGTGTGTGTGTGCGTGTGAGTTTGATTGATGGGTGTCCCACAGGGAAGTTTGTTTTCAGACCATCAAAAAACACTTTGCCTTCAATCAAGTGCAGCAATTAATCTCCTCTCACACACACACACACACACACACACACGCACCTGCACACTCTTGCTTGCGTACACACATGCACACACACAGACACTCATGCGCACACACACACACACACACACAAGCACTCGCACGCACCCACTCACACACACACGCATACACGCTTGCGTGCACACACACAGACACACAAACACACACACACACTTTTTGTCTGACAAGCAATGAAAGCCCCCTTTTTACACTTTCCTCATTAGAAGATAATGCTGGTCTCCACCATTACAAACTCACTCCTTCAATAGACTGTTGGCCTTTCAACTCCCTCCTTCTTTCTCTCCATCTGAGTCTTCAGTCGTACTTCACTCCGCTGGCTGCGTGTTTTTGTGTTGCTTAAGTGAAAATGCCTAGCAACACAACAGCATTTTTCATCCCGCAGGAAGTATGACATAATGCCAGAAAATGTAACACAACAATATGAGATAAAACATTTTTAATGAAAGAGAAAACAAAGGCCAAAGAAGCAGCCGTTATTTCACAAACATTTTACCCTGTCCTTAAGGCATTATAGAGGAGGAGCGTTAATCCCAAAAATATCTCGATTTTAAAAATAACAGGTAAACGGAGTAATACACACTTCTGATTACTCATCCCCACACCGAGCCCACACACCCCCACCCTGCCCCTCCACCCCCCGGCGGAGCGAGGTGGTGTTCGGCTTATTGATTGAATTGTTCCTCTGCTTTTCCTCTCTCAATCCTGTCTGCGCAGCGCAGCGGAGAGAGAGAGAGAGAGGGAGGGAGGGAGAGAGAGAGGGAGGGAGGGCCGGCGCGCAGGATGAATAAGTGATGAAAACAAAACAGTGGAGGCCTCCTCGGATCGATGGAGGGGTCCGGGGGAGGCCTTTGGGAGGGAAGGCCGGGAGGGTTTCTGGGACGGCCAGGAGCGATAGAGAGAGACGAAAGAGCGAGAGAAGAAGGGAGAGCAGGAGGGGAGCTCGGTCAGACGGAGCAATAGCCGTTGATCTCAATCGCTCTCAGGACAGAGAAGCCAGACGGCCTGTGGCTGCGGGGCTGGTGCTGCTCGCTGATCCTGACCAATGACATCACTCTGTTTCTTCCCTCCCTTTTCTCTTCACCTGCGACCCTCATCTGCGCCTCTCCTCCCCTCCCTCTCTACACTCCCACTCTATTTATCTTTTCGTTCTGATTTTTATCTCCCCATACCCCCTCTTTCCATCCCTTTGGCTCTGTCATCCCTCTTTCTTTCACTGCCTGCGTCTATACACCTCCACTCTTCCCCCCATCATAATCAACTCTTGATTTCTATCTGCCGGATCCTTCCCTTTCTCCATTTTCCCCTTTTCTTCAACCTCAATCTCCCCCTCCACGTGTCCTCTCTGCCTCCATCCCTCCCTCCCTCCAGTCCCGGCCATGATCACGTCCCACCCCAACACCACCATGGCCATCAAGGGCGAGGACAAGGAGCTGAACTGCACCGCCCGCGGGGAGTGGCCCATCATCATTCGCTGGGAGCGCGGCGACACCGTCATCGACCCCGACCGCAACCCGCGCTACACCATTACCACCAGCCCCAATGAAAAGAGCGATGAGGTCATCTCCACGCTCAAGGTAGGCCGCAGAAACGGGAAACTTTGATCGCCAAGTTTCTCCGGCAGGGATGTCCAGTCGTGTCTGTTAAAAGATTGACTGGGCGCACGTTTCCTTTTTAAAAAATGCCAAGTCATCTGAATCTTTTAATTATGTCTTGACTGAGTACCTATTATGTTTGGATGAAGATTGTTGTTGACCGCCAGATTATGTGTGAATTTGATCATTTTTTATTCAAACCCTTTCTTTTGGAATACGGAGCCAGACTAACTGAAAAAATGTTATCATCCAAATTCATATTAATTGATTTCCTGACTATTTTCTGTGGCGTCCCCTAAGTTGTCATCCAGGAATCAGGCAAAATGGGTGGAATTTTCTGTGCAGGGCAGTGGAAATGGACGCTGCAGTTCCACAGAGCATCTTTTACCATCTCTTTGTCCTTCCAGCTGAAGCCCGCTGAACGTGGGGACTCGGTCTTCTTCTCTTGCCATGCCATCAATTCCTATGGGGAGGGACGTGGGCTGATCCAGTTAACCGTGCAAGGTCAGGGCCCCTAACACACATACACACACATACACAACTGACTCATGTTTTAGGAAGCACTCAGTATATGGAACAAGTAGCAGAGCGTGCGGGCTCGATTTGGAGTACAGCAGATGCTCGTCATCGGTTCATAAAATGCGATTAGCGAGTTTTGTGGACAGGGTTGGGGTTCAATTACTTTTTTCAATTACAATTACAGTAATTGTAATAAATCACTACCGTAATTGTAATTTAATTTTAATAGAATTTTTTGTTTTTGAAAAGCAATTCTAATTATAATTGAACATTCTGTCCAGAAAGTAATTGTCATTGAAAAAAGTAATTGAACCCAACCCTGATTGCGGCATGCACAAAACCAGGCCTTCCAGAGGGTGACAATCGGGGGAAAGTCCTAAAAATGCCTTGTTCTCGGTGACATGACGCTGAGGTTGAAGCCCATGTTGTTTCTACTGATTCTCCAGAGCCCCCCGACCCCCCGGAGCTGGAGGTGCGAGAGGTGAAGGACCGCAGCATGAACCTGCGCTGGACCCAGAGGTTTGACGGCAACAGCATCATCACCAGCTTCGACATCGAGTACAAGAACAAGTCCGGTATGCCCTGCACCCGTTCTGCACTCCACAGCTAACTCAACCAGGGTAGCAAGTAGCAGCCTGCTAATGTGTACAGAGGTGCTACCAGTCTTGTGGAAGCTTGGGTAGCATTAGGTTGTCCAGACACCAGAGGTGATAGGGCCTGGTCTCTGTCTGAAGCCAGCTGGAGATAAGTCTGGTGCCCATTGTGTCTGTTGAGCCTAGCGTTGCATGTCAGCCTCCTCCTGGCTACAATAAGGGGTCGCACGCCAACAGACACACTCCCTATTGCTTCTGCTAATTTCCATATGTAAGGATTTCTGTTCCTGAAAAGGGAGCAGGATAGAGCTATGAGCTGATTTGACATGTCTTGGGGCACTAACTATAGCGATAGATATCTACAAATAATAACAGTAATTATAACAATTATTGAGCTGCGGCTTGGCAGGCGAACATAATAGAGTTGCCGTCTCATTTTTCCACCTTTGCATCATCACGTTGTCACGCCGCTCACTCTTCCTTCTCCATCCCACTCTCTCTCAGACCCCTGGGAGCTGAAGCATGCCACAAGGAAGATTTCGCCCACCAACAACCAGGCCAATATCGTGGAGCTGCACCCAGCCAGCGTGTATAGCATTCGCATGTACTCCTACAACAAGATAGGCCGCAGCCAGGCCAGCAAGGAGCTCACCATCAGCACTGAGGAAGCCCGTAAGTCCCTCTTTGGACAAGATGGCCGCCGCTCACACGCTCAATATTATAAATGCTCCAAATTACCAAGCGATGACACCTGAGATGGATAAAGACTGTGCAGTGTGCTGGATCTGTCTATGGGCACTGATTAGTCTGAACTGATCGGCTCGATGTAATTTTCATACATGAGTTAAAAGAAATGTATCCCTCATCCATGCAGAGCCTGATGGTCCCCCCATGGATGTTATCCTGCAGCCCATGACATCACAGAGCATTCGTGTTACATGGAAGGTAATAAAACACGGTGAAATCATACTGATACAACATACAATGCAACAAACAATATCTACTCATTCTGACAGAATTACTACTGCTGATATTAATTGCTGAAGTGTAAAAAAAAAGGTCATCATCTCTTCAAAAACTGATAATTTAAGTTCCTTACTCCTTCACCCCACCGAAACAAAAGAAAAAATAAAACAACTGCCTTGTTAGAATTTGCGCGGCCTCATTTATAAAAAAAAGCCTAACTCTTTTTCCTTCCTCTATGTTTCGGCTCAGCGGAAAGTGTCATGTATTTGAATGATAAAGAAACACTGGTCTTGCCTGAGTGCAATTCAACAAACCCCACAATACTAATGAATTAACAATGATTATAGTTGCAGTAAATGTTGTTTTGCGCCTCTGCGTAATGCATAAAGTTTGCGTAATTTTTTATTTGTGCAGCATTCGCAAATGGGCTGAGCATTTATTTAAAAACTGACCAATTTTAACGCAAACTATGCAGCAGTATTAAACTGCCTGAAGCTAATACTGGAGTTACCAAAGTTTTGATGAAAACTTCATATTGAAAAAAATATGCAGAATAGCCAATCTACATCTTTAGACAGTGAGCAGTAACCTCTACTGGAAAACTCATGAAAAACCGAGTTATAAATCCGTGCCTATTAGCCACTGTTCCTCAGTTTGTGACAGGCTGTTATATGTACTGTTACACCATAGAGTACTTGCAGGCTTTGCCAGGGAGACAGATGGTCTGTTTCAGAACGTCCTGCTTTTGAAGCACTTCGGCAAGGAATTTGATTGATGCTTTGTATCACTCCTCTTCAACAGGCCCCGAAGAAGGAGCTGCAAAACGGGGTCATCCGGGGTTACCAGATCGGCTACCGCGAGAACGGCCCGGGCAGCAACGGCCAGTACAGCATTGTGGAGATGAAGGCAACCGGAGACAGCGAGGTGTACACTCTGGACAAGTTGAAGAAGTTCGCCCAGTACGGCGTGGTGGTGCAGGCCTTCAACCGGGCCGGAACGGGGCCGTCCAGCTCTGAAATCAACGCCACCACACTTGAAGACGGTATGTAACTGAGGGATGGGGTCAGATAAGGAAGGAGTAAAGAAGTGCCGTAGGGGAAGGGGGGAGATTAGGGGAAAAGAGAGGATTACGGCCCCGAGCGTGAGGGAGGAGGGAGGGGTGAAAAAGCGAAGGTGAGGAGAGGTGAGCGAAGTGATAAAGTGAGGGGAAGACGGAGGGAGACAGGGGGGAGGGTAGTGAAAGGAAATAGAATAGGTGTGAGATTAACTAAGAGGAATGAGGTCGCACCGATGGTGTGAGAGCATGAAAGTAATGGAAAGAGAGACTGAAAAGGAGATGCAAATGAGAATGGGAGACGAGGGGAAAATTGAGGGGCAAAAAGGAACATTGGAAGGTGGAAATGAATGGGCCAAAGAGACTGGAAGAAGACTGGAAAGCAGGAGAGTGGCAGTGGAGGAATGGAGTGAAGGAAAAGAGGCGGAGGTGAGGAGATGAATGAAAGAGGGATGGATTAAAAACTGCAGAACCTGAGAGAGGAAATACTGAAAAAGATAAAGGTTCTGGAGTGCGAGTAATGAAGGTAAATTATCCGGTGAAATTTCTTGAATGCCGTTCGGTCTTCGCGGTGCACCTGACAAAACCTCCTGGGCCCCCTGAGAGCCTCCATGCCGAATGAAATCGCCCCGCAATGGACACACACTCGTTCAACAGAGCTGCGCTGCCTCCCTGACTCTGCCTGAGATCGCGCAGTATGAAGGGGGCTTGTTGTCGTTTGATTTATTTCCTGCTTTCTATTGCATTTTGGCAGGAAATCTTGTGTACGAGAACCACAATAGGAGCTGAGACTCAGGAAATTCCCCGAACTGTTAAGGCGCCAGAACATTCTGAGGGGCTGCCATCTTCATCTCCCGCTTCCCTTTTTTTGTAATTGATCCATCAGGGCTCTACGCTTAAGATTTACGGACTAACATGAACATAAACACACACAGAAATATACCACAAAACCCCTGGCCTCTAGTTCACTTTCATATACGCACACAGCTGAAAACAAAAAATATTGAGGGAATTCACCTCTCTTTCCAGTACCCATCTCCACGCTCATCCCTCATCCCTTAATTAGCGCACTCATTAGACTGTCAGAGAAAGAGGGAAAGAGGGAGCGAGTGAAAACCCCATTCCTGCCATAAAATAAAACCCCCCACCGCCTCCTCCCTTCCCTCTCTCTTTACCTCTCCTTACTTTTGGTCTTTATTTCTTCTCAATCGTTTCTCACCGTATTATTCCCTTACTCTTGCACTCCCTTCTTCCATCGTGCCCCGTAATTCTCGGGGGAATCCCTTACGCTCGGGGCATACTTTCGCTCGACGTATATCTCCTCAAATTTGGATATGCGGGACCTCACAGAGGTCCATCTCTGGCGGCCATCTCCGTCACCTGCTCTCAGGGTCTCCTCGCCAAACGGCCGCGATATTGATGAGGATAATAATACTGATAAACAATAAATGGCTCTGGAAGAATAATAATAATTAGCTTGTCTCCGGGGAATTTTGTTGTCTGTGTGTGTGTGCGTGTGTGTGTGTGTGTGTGTGTGTGTGTGTGTGTGCGTGTGTGTGTTTTTGCTTCCTCTCTCAGCGTAATTGCCGACAGCTGAGCGCATTGTCTCTCCTGCCTCCTTCTTTTCATCCCTCTATTCTCCCTTTCCCTCGCTCACAACTTCCCACTCCCTGCCTCCTCTTCCGCCTGATTTTACCCCCCCACTCCCCTCCCCCCTCCTGCCCATTCCAAAATCTGCCTCTCATTTCTCTCGCTCCCTTACGTTTCCCCTTCTCCCACAAGCTGGCTCATGCATGGCACCCCACGTACCTCCCTCCCTCCCTCCCTCCCTCCCTCCCCCTCTCTTCTCCCCCCTCTCTCTCTTTCTCTCTGACTGAAGGTGTATGCGGTAATGAATGAGTAGTTATTGTGGCTGTGTGGTAATGTTGTTTCCTAAAAGGCAGTTAACGTAAAGGCTGTCTTGGGGTGTCGGGCCAGTGAAAGTGAGGGGGAGGGGGGGGGAGGGGGGGGGGGTTCTTGGAGAGCATTGCCGGGCCCTACGGCCTCTTCCAGAAATATCATCATTTCTCTTTCCCTCTATCTCATTCTCCCTCTCCTGCGCTCGCTCTCCCTCGCTCTCCCCCGTAGCCTGGGAAGGACTCGTGCTCCTCAGCGTGGACACCTTCAGTCTGTTTTCTTCTTCTTTTTCCCTGTCTATCGCTCTCTGTTCTGTCTTTTGTTTTTTCCTCTCATCATCTGCTCCTTTGTGTGAGCTTTCCAGCTGGGCTGGAATCATTTTCTGTTGTCGTTTGAGCAGCCAAATCCAAGTCTCCATGTTGAGTTTAGCTTGAGAGCGCGTTGGAGTGATAGCATTTCAGGGCATATTAAAGACAACAATGCATCATGGGTACTGAGAAAATGACTGGTGAAGTCAGCTGAAATTTCAAAATGGAGATTTATGGTGTGTTTCCTGAAGAATTGTCATAACATGCTGTCTACTAAATCCATCCCCCCCCCCCATTCAGTAATATTGTATTGCAGTGCAAGTGATATGGTTTAGCGTTGTCACTTGCTGTGCCTGAGTTGAGATGTTAGTCATCACATTCCTGTTAAGATTGGGCTGGGTGAAATCAGGCGGGTTCACTTCTGAGACGCAATAGCTCATACTAAAGGAAGCAGTCATCAGCTCTAAAGTGTGTTTATCATTCGCAGCACTATGGCTGTTATGTTGGATGCTCAGCATGAGTATCACATTTTATGTTCTCATGGACCCGGTCATATTAACAGTAATATTGAGATTTAAGTCATTTGGCATCATGTGCAGCATTGCAGGTACAGCAGAGTATGATCATGAGTATTGCTTCTCTCCCCCCCCTGCCCCCCCCCCCACACAGTACCCAGCCAGCCCCCCCAGAACGTGCGAGCTGTGACCGTGACCTCAGACGAGGCGGTGATCACATGGTCAGAGCCGCCAAGGATGACGCTGAATGGGGTTCTGAAGGGTTACCGAGTGGTCTTCTGGTCTGTTTTTCCCGATGGAGGTGGGTGCCGCTGGGGCCAGTCTTAGGGGCTGGCTAAAAGTGATTCTGACCACTACCGTCACTATACCCTCCCTTAGACTTTACATCCTTATACTCCCGTATACTTAACTCCCGTAGACATATTTTGCAGACTATCCCCCTCAGAATTTACACCCATGTACTTCGTTATACACTACCCACCTGTACACTTTACTTCCTTACACCGTCTTACACTAACCTTGGACAAAACCCTCTCTTCGACTTTACACCCTGGTACTCTTTAAGACTTACCAAAAGCACTACCTTCCCTTAGACTTGACACCTTTATACCCTCTTATACTCACCCAAGACAGTACTTCTCAACTTTATTCTTTTATACTCTCTTAGCCTTACCTTGTAAGGTCCCTACACCATCCTTAGTTTTACCCTGCGTAGACATACGTTGTACCTTATAAGGTGTCTACGCCACCCCTGGATTTACCCCTGCTCTCCATTCTCAAGTATACATTACACACCACCCCTTACCTCAGAACTGCTACACATTCCCTCATTTGTTATTCTTACGGACTCGACCCACCTCCAAATGTACCTAAACACACCACCATCCCATGGTCATATCATAGAGGCAGAGTTTACTGACCAGGCTTGATACTGCACTAGATTCCATCTAGTCCTTAAATATCGTAAATGTTGGGTCCAATTTACTGGTAGGAAAATGGCGAGCGTAGCTGGCCTGTGTGGCCTGTTCTCGCCACTGGTGTTATGTGATGTACTTGCGCCCTCTGTGAATCTCACCTTAGAGAGTGCGACCCTCCATAAACCTCTAGCATGCCTCGCACTTTTCCCTATCGCTACGTTCGGGGTTACCTCGTAAAAGTGGACATAAGAAATAGGACTGTCCCATTAATGCAGCTTGTCCTCCGCACATCATGTTAGCCCATGACCCTTACGCCCTCTGCTCACTGTAAACATCAGTGGTTAAGTGAGATGCAGTCACTGTGCTGGAGACTGTGTCTCTATGTGCATCTCAGTTCAAGAGAGTGTCGTGTGTGTGTGTGCTCATGTGTGCGTGTGTGTGTGTGTGTGTGTGTGTGTGTGCGCGTGTGCGTGTGTGTGTGTGTCTGTGTGTGTGCGCTCGCATGAACGGTTCTCTCTCACCTTACTGGTGCACGTAGGTGACTGACCTCAGTATACACCTTGTGTTTATCAGTCCCCCACATCTCGATGCATGCTTTCAGCTGTAGAGGAACAGTGCTCCCTATCAGCCAAACCTTTCCCTCCTTCTCTCTCTCCCCATCTTCTCTCTCTCTCCCTCTTCTCCTCCCTCTGTCCCTTGAGTTTGCTCTGTGCTAGTTTTCCAGAATGTAAATTAAATCTTGTGCAGAAATGTTCGAATGATGATTGACTCATTTTTCATGTTTTTTCCCTCTCCCTCTTTCCCCTGCTCCCCTCTGCACGTCTCCCTCTCTAAATCCACCTCCTCCATTCCTCCCTGTCTTTCTTTTTCTCCTCTCCCCCTCTTCTCCCCTCTCTCCTCCTCTCTCAGAATGGGGGGAGATGCAGAACATCACCACCTCGCGGGAGCAGGTGGAGCTTAAGGGTCTGGAGAAGTTCACTAACTACAGTGTGCAGGTGCTGGCGTACACTCAGGCGGGAGACGGCGTGCGCAGCAACGTGCTCTACATACAGACCAGAGAGGACCGTGAGTGCAGCTCTACTGTACATACACACAATACACACACTCGCAATACACCCGCACGCACACTCACTGCACACACACACACACGCACACACACACACACAGGCGCGCGCAATACACACACACACACACACTCACTGCACACACTCACATGCAATACACACACATGCCCACTCACAGCACACACACTCACAAACTCACACACGCGCGCAATACACACACACACACACACACACACTCACTGCACACACACACATGCAATACACACACACGCACACTCACTGCACACACACACACACACACACACGCGCGCGCAATACACACACACACACACTCACTGCACACACTCACATGCAATACACACACATGCCCACTCACAGCACACACACTCACGCACTCACACACGCGCGCAATACACACACACACACACTCACTGCACACACACACATGCAATACACACACACGCCCACTCACAGCACACACACTCAAGCACTCACACACGCAATACACATACTCACAATACACACACACGCACACTCGCTGCACACACACACACATGCACACACACACGCACACTCACTGCACACACACACACACGCACACTCACTGCACACACACACAAATGCAATACACACACACACGCCCACTCACTGCACACATACACATGCAATACACACACATGCCCACTCACAGCACACACACTCACGCACTCACACACGCGCGCAATACACACACACACACACTCACTGCACACACACACATGCAATACACACACACGCCCACTCACAGCGCACACACTCAAGCACTCACACACGCAATACACACACTCACAATACACACACACGCACACTCACTGCACACACACACACATGCACACACACACACAGGCGCGCGCAATACACACACACACACACTCACTGCACACACTCACATGCAATACACACACATGCCCACTCACAGCACACACACTCACGCACTCACACACGTGCGCAATACACACACACACACCCTCACTGCACACACACACATGCAATACCCACACACGCCCACTCACAGCACACACACTCAAGCACTCACACACGCAATACACACACTCACAATACACACACACGCACACTCGCTGCACACACACACACACATGCACACACACACGCACACACACACATGCACACACACACGCACACTCACTGCACACACACACACACGCACACTCACTGCACACACACACAAATGCAATACACACACACACGCCCACTCACTGCACACATACACACGCAATACACACACACGCCCACTCACAGCACACACACTCGCACTGCACCCAATTCACACTTACGTAACACACAAAACGGCACTGCCGAATGGTGTTCCAGGGATATTATGTTTTTGGTCTGACCGTCGCCGCACCGCCCTGCGTGTTAATGCGATAACTTCAGTAATATTTCAATTAGAAATTTCAAGTTTTGCATATAAGTATCATAAAGAGGAAGAACTGATTCGATTTTGGACAATTTACGATCTCCAGATTGGCCACCAGCGGCCAAAAACTGATTTACGTGTTAACGCGATACATTCAGTAATATTTCAATTAGAAATTCCAAGTTTTGCATTTAAGTATGTATCATAAAGAGGAAGTACTGATTCGATTTTGGACAATTTCAATCTCTTGATTGGCCACCAGGGGCCAAAAACTGAAAAAATCACTTTTTTTTTATCATATCTCTGGATTTATTTGTCCGATTGACCTCAAATCAAGTGCAAATGAAAGGTCATGACCTGAGGATGTGTTCCACCATGACATTATACCTTTTTGATTCAAAATTTTGACACAAGGTGGAGCTTTCCCACATAAAATTCACAATTTTTGCCATATCTTTGGAACTATTTGTCCAATTGACATGAAACTATGTGCAACTGCAAGGTCATGACCTCACAACGTGTCACATGGTGACATCATACCTGTATGGTTCAATATTTTGCCACCAGGTGGCGCTTTGTGATGGAAAATGACCATTTTGGCCATATCTTCAGAACCATTTGTCCGACTGACCTGAAATTCAGTTCAAATGAAAGTCTATTCAAGGTCTATTCAAGGATTGGGGAATTGGAGGATTTGGGCATATACCCCCAGCCGCCTCCTCCGACGGCATAAGCCTAATTTCATACACACCCATATTACACACATACACACACTCAAATACGCATTCACGATGCACACACATGCACACATAATGCAGTCAGGTTCACAAATCTTAGAATTTTTCCAGAAGCATTATTTTAGCTGCTTATTACAGCATATTTGAGTTGAAATGAGACAAAACGACATCTTGATGGTTTAATTTCGAAAGCACTTTTTTGTGGCGTATAGAGCCCTGTTATCAAAATGATGTCCCTGCCCAAATACTTGTGGGCAGTATGCACAAAAGCATGCATACTTGCACAGCATGTATACATGCGTATCAGTGTACACACACGCATGTGCACTCGCGAGAACACTAATCAAGTGCAGCGGATTGCGTCCTACATTTATCTGTCTAATGAATAAATAAACATGCAAACAGCACGCAGGAAGAAAGAACGCGGAAAGGCGCAATAAGAGTGCGTCAGCAAAATGTGTGGGATGTAAACACGTGCAGAATCATAACACACACACCCACACACACACACATACACTCGCACACACACACGTGCACTCAGGAAAGACGGTTAGTCTGGCAGTGTTCTCTATCAGGGGGAGCTGGTCCTTTGTACAAAAGCCTCTTGCTGGAGGGCAGACAGAGTGTGTAGGGGGGGGGGGGTTGGGTTATCGGTCAGAGTCCCGATTAAGGCTCATTTGGAGGCTGAGACGCCATTACCAGTGTTAATGACAATTAAGAAGCTTTGGCCAAAGGCTCCTTCTTTGGAGGGTGGGAGTGTCTTTGCCCGGCTTAGAACCTCACACAAGGAGAGAGGGATTCATTCTGGGTGGATTAGAGGGGATTAATTTTGTGCCTACACCATTCGGGTCAGGATTAATGCTGTATCTCTGTCTCTCATCCTCCCACAGGCCTGGAGGGGAGTGGGGGGGGGGGGCGGGGACACAGATGGGGTTCTGGTGGAGGAGGGAGAGGAAGATGAAGAACAGGTTCGGTGGAGGAAGGGTGGAGGGTTCTGTAGAGAAAGATGAAGAACAGGTTCAGTGGAAGAAGGATGGAGCGTTTGGTGGAGGAAAGATGGAGGGTTTGGTGGAGGAAGGTGGAGGGTTTGGTGGAGGAAGGTGGAGGGTTCGTGGGGGAAGGATGGAGGAAGAAGTCAGTTGGCTGACCGGGGCAGCTGAAGGGTGGGAGGAGACAGGGAAGGAGAGAATGAAAGGATGAATGGAGGAGGCGGGCAGCTGATGTAGAGATCTGGAAAAAAATGAAGTGCGGATGAATGAAGGTCAAAACAAATGAGTGCCGTACAAGCGGAACATTTCTGTCTCTCCCTCTTTCCCTCACCCCCTTCCACTGTATGTCTGGTGTCAGACAGACTGAATGTTACTCGGTCAGTGATGTTAGATGTCAGCGTGTCCAGAGGCAACCGGCACTCGCTCTTTCTTGCTTTCAGACTCTCTCCTCTCTCTCTCTCTCTCTCACTCTTTCTGTCTCCCTCTCTTTCGCGTCCTCTCCCCCGGGCCTCTTGGCAGCATATGGAGCAGTGATTGGAGCTGAATTGTTCAAGCACACTGGCCCCCCCTGCCACCCCTACATCCAGCCCCAGGGTCTCCATGCTCTTGGGCCTGCCTGACAGTTCTCTATTGTGTGTGTGTGTGTGTGTGTGTTTGCTTGTTCGTTTGTGTGCATTTGTGCACTCGGGCATACCAGAGCTATGTTGAAGCTCTCTTAGTCACTGATAAGTCACTTTAGTTCCGTGACTTGACAAAGCACACCTCAAACAAACTTGTACTCTGACATTACGAGGCAGATCTTCGCCTAATTAGTGCGGTGAAATCGCAAAACTTGCTTTTGCCCAACTATTAATGCAGCATCACAAAACTTGCCTCAGCCTAACTACTGTCCTGACACTAGCAGAAACCGTTTAGACAATGCTATGACCTAACTGCACATTTTGGCCAATTTACTTCATCACAGAATTTTGGAAGAAAAGTATAAACTGTGAGCTCCGTAACATTAAAAAACTGTATGTATAAAATTGGGGCATTTTTATCACTACAAACTAAAAAAAAATATTTTAAATGAATGTTTGGATGCTAACTGTGGTCTTGACAAGGAACTGTGCACATGGTAGCTAACTGCAATAATTAAAATCATTAGCCTTGTGTTCAACTGCCGCTAATGACCTGCCCCGTTAATTCCAGTCACAATTCTCTGGTCATTTCTCACCAAACCTGCAGAACTTTGTCAGATGGTGAAGGCACCGTACATTGTGGTTTGACTCAGTGTCAGTTGACGACAACTCACTTGCACACCCTGCACTAACTGGGGCTCTCCAGATGGAGTGGAGTGCACCTAGGGTCTGTGCTGTAGCAGTAAATATGGATCAGATACCCCACTGCTCTGCAGTCTGGGAGCAGGTGTGGGCTCAGGGATTACCCTCCCCTGTGCCCAGATTAAAGCACAATAATGATGATGGTGTATTTTCCATAAACCCCAGCTTACCCTGCATTTTCTCTCTCCGTCTCTCCCTCCATTTCTCCCTCCCTCCCTCCCCACCGCCTGGGGTGTCCAGATTGCAGCCTTATTTCTGCTATAATAACAATGATGATGATGATGGTGATGATGAAGATGAAACAGTTGGTCCATAGGTCAGGATTATCCGGGGTGGATGCCTGTGTGTCTCCCATCACTTTCTGGAAGCACACACACACACACACACACACACTAGAGAGGGAGGGAGCATCATCTAGCCAGTGGCCAGTGCTGCCAGAACCATCACTCCATAACACAGTAAAAGAAAGTTTATTGTTTCATGGGTTTAATATTTCACTATTGAACACACTATCCATCATTACAGTTTCCTGTCGGTTGAGGGGAGTGACTCATAAACAAGGAACCAAATTTACACTCATTTACACTCAACCCTTTAGCAGATCTTATTTTCAATCTAGAGAATTACAATTGGTCAACATTGACGGTATAACTCACCAAAGCTGTCGCGTACATTCAGCTGATCAGTTTTCTGTTTGGTTCTATCACATTATAGCAATCTGAATCGAGAGCTAGTGTGCACTCGTGCATCCAAACCGAAGTACACACTAAATTACTTATTGTTATAGCCTGCTAATTGTTGCACCGCGTTTGTATTATTTTTAATCACTGATATGCTCTAGAAGTGGAGGAGTTTATTAATCAGGCATATAACTGTGTATAAATATAGCCATTTTTTGTTATGTGTTTGCTCAAGGGCACAACTGTCTGCTGAACCTGAAATTTGAACCTGTAATCTCTTGATTGCATGTCCGCAACCTTATTCGCAGGGCCACGCTGAGGCCCTGTGTTTAGGAGTAATGGATCGGGGTGAAAGAGTGTGTGATGGGGTGGGATAAGGAGGAGTAATTCTGCGGAGTTATTGACTGAGTCGCTGCGAAATGGACAGTACATCCGGGGTTAATCTGTGTGAAAGAGGCCGTGTGAAAGGATGTAAATACACCGCGAGCGGAGCGCTGACCAGCGCCACTGAGTGAACATATGTCACTGACACTCCCTCCCCTCCTCGTCTCCATGGTACTTACTCTGGAGAGCTCGTTAAATTAAAGGCTAAGGCCCGCAAAGCCGTCAACAGCCCTGCTCACTTTAATGCTTTTTTAAGTCGCTGACTCTATCGCGTGCAGACGCTCTCACGACACACTAATGCACACTCGCGGTCACACGTACAAACGCACTCACGACATACAAATGCAGGCTCGCATTCACACATAAAAACACACTCACGATACACTGATGCATGCTCGCGCTCAGGCGCGTACAAACGCACTCACGACACACTAATGCAAGCTCGCACTCAGACATGTATAAACATACTTACTCTACATGCATTGGCTCATGAAAACACACTGACTATACATAAATACATACTGTCCGCACATTCGCACACATGCTGTACACAGGTGCATTGAACCACACTCACGATACACACATACTCGCGTGCGTTCACTCACACAGGCGAACTCAATATACATGCGTAACCGCGTACAAACACACCCACTATACCAAAGTACAGTACACATTCATACATGCAGAGACACTCGCAGAAAAGCGCAGAAAGCAAACAAATGCACTCACTCACACAAATGCCCGCATATAGTCACACATACATGCACACTCATTATACATGCATTGATGCATGCAGACACACTTGGGATAAACAAATATGCGGGCATATTCACACATAGAAGCGCACTGGCTATATTCACATGCGATTCATATTCACACATACATACAGGGTGGGGAAACAAAATTTGCAAAATAAATCACCATCCATAGATTGTATATTATTCTCAACTGGCATGTTTATTGAAGAAAGATTATAAAGCAGACAATAAAGGTGATAGGTAGTCCATTATTCAATATGTCCACCATTATTAGCGATAACAGGTGCACACAATTCAGGGGAGTGGTTGTGGGATTGTTTGTACTTTAAATTTCAGTGCAAGTTTTGCTTTCCCACCCTGTACAGACAAATGCCCAGTTTCCAGTTAACCATCGTACGCGGTTAATCATCGTTACACAAACACAACATTTCTGAGCATAGTTCATATGAACACACAATTCGTCACTTGTCAGTGAATTCACATACGCTATAAAATTTGTCTGCCACACACGTGTTTATACCATCTTACATTTCTATGTATTCTCAATGATACAAGTATGCTTTGCATCTCTCTCTCTCTCTCTCTCTCTCTCTCTCTCTCAGACACACAGACACGCAAAAAGGGCATTCACACATAGGTATTAGCAATGACTCTTGGGTTATTCGACTCCAGGCTCGACAGATTGGTACAAGCACTCTTTACAGTTGGCAAAATGATGAGTGTGGCTGGGCTGAATGGCCTCTTCTTCACCTCCTCATGTTCTTACAAGAAAAACCTCATTCAGTTTCCTTTATGTGCATGAGACACAGACTCAGTCGCGCATAGAGTACAGTACGGCGCAGTACAGTACATGGAAATGCACTCAGAGATGCTCGACATTAATGCTAAGACATTAATGCTGTGTCTCTGGTGGACTGTACCCATGTGCGAGAACACAGGCGGGGGATAAAGTCCTCCTACAGACCGGCAGATACAGTGAAAATCCCGTCGAGGCTTAAGGGAGATTTACTGGCACTGACTGACAAGGACACAGACCTGGAGAAGGACGATGCAACCCGGGGTTGCGGGAGGAGGCGTCGATGTTCCGGAAACGTTCAAATCGAAAGATAAATCGCAAAATTGCGTTCAATTTAACTGGTGTTATGCGAATGTACTGAAGACGCAGCAAGATTATGTAATTGAAAGGCTGGCACAACTGCCCATATTTGGAGCTGGAGCTGAGGCGTGTGACTTTCACATCCCTTTTTACATGGAAAAAAAAAAACTGTTAGCATCACATCTTTTCTTTGTTGACACGTCAGCTCTTCCAACTTTGTTGCAATATTTTGTTTTTTTCCCCTGCCCATAATCTCTGGTGTTTCTATTCAGTTATACACACAGGCACAAATGCAGCTTTCCCTTAATAACAGCTTGATGGAATCGCTACTGATGATGTAACTAGGTCATTTATTCTCTGTCATTTCAGACCCGGGTCCTCCTGCTGGGATCAAGGCCGTCCCCTCCTCTGCAAGTAGTGTGGTAGTGTCCTGGCTCCCCCCCAACAAGCCCAATGGTATCATTCGCAAGTACACCATCTACTGCTCGAGCCCTGGGTCCGGTCAACCGGTGAGTGGCCACGGTCAACCGGTGAGTGACCAAAAGGGGGGTGGCGGGGGGGTTGGGGACCGGGGTTACACTGCATGACATGCAAGTGGATCAGTGGCAGCTGGTGAACTGGCGATAGGGGAGCCTCAAACCCGTCCCTTGAAAATAATGATTGGTCACAACCTGTTTTCAGTCATTCATTTAAATTACCATAACCGAAACTCAGAAAACTCAGCATTACCAGGTGTGGTCAATTTTCATTAATGACACACACTTGTTAACTCTCACGCATTCGGTGTGAGTTTTAGTGGCATATTTACGTTCCCCTGCTGTTGTCAGCAATTATTCAATCAACGCACGTGTAAGAGATTTTCGTGCTGAATTGAAGTCCTTGTGCGTGGAGGTTTATCAGTTTCATGTGCGTTACAGTGGATTTTACCACAACTGATTATGACTCAGGACTTCTCACGCTTTTCTTTACTCAGGGGTTGGAAGCAATGCACGTGTTTCATTATCGTTTAATTTGTTTAAATGAAATAAGATCATTTATTCAATTTAATTCCTTCCAATGAGCTTCCCCCATTTCCAGTTCACTAGCCACGGCTGAGGTGGATATATGCTGACTTTGGAGGGCTGGGGGATGTTTAGTTTTGGGTTTGGATAAATTTTGCAATATCATTCTTTAAAATGCACAACTATTGTCACTTCTTTCTGGTAGTGAACATGCATGAGTGAAACTAGGCCTATACCTGATTTCTTGAATCTGTAAACATGAAAGAACATTTAAAAAATGTCCCGTTATTTTTGGTGTAACTTCTGAAGTATGTTAAAATATCTGTTGGCACAACATACTCCACTCAGAATGGCATTTTGCTTTCAACTCACGTACGCAAGATTTTTCTGAACAGACCTTATTTATTCATAAATGAATCATGTATTATTTTACCTACACTTGCAAAAAACAGGACTCGATATTCTTGTTATAGTTTTTGCTAAAGAGGTTGATTAGTAGTATCAGGTGTGTAAGTGCTTGGTTTGAATGAAAGCCTGCGCCCACACCGGCTCTTGCAGGATAATGTCGAATAGCCCCTGATGTACTTACTCTATTACCTGGAATCAGGGACTACATTAACCATGCAGAGGTAACACCATAAAACTCCTCTGTGGTGCTTGAAACAGGTTAATATGAAGGGAGATGATGTGATGAGAAATGTTTGTTTGGGCTGGGTTGTAGTCTAGTGTGGCCCAGTACATACGACCGCACAGCAATGCTGTACACTGTACTCACTCTCTCACTGGGTCTGAAGAGACTATTGTGGAAAGAATCAGTTGGGTGCAGAGCAATATACAGTATAGAATTGACTTATTGGTGAGTAAAAGCTTGGAAAGAGATCTCAGTGGCTGCTAACAGCTGCAGAGAAAGTGATGTTCTTTCTCTGTGATAGCGCTGGGACTGTTACGTCTGGGTGGCCAATGCTGTGTCTCTCTTATCGCCTTTGTTTTGTCTGATAGCACCCAGTCACATCAATAAAAATGTGCTTGTGTTGAACGGGGTTCATATCTTGATCAAACGTTCGCTGCATGGGGAAATCGGAAGGGCTTCCTGTTTAGCCCGCATTTTCCTTGCCACTGTCACCTTTGAATCTCGTTGTGCAGCTTTAGTTTGGAAAAAACAATGACGCCGCGGACCATCGCGGCTCAGAGAACGAACTTCAGCCAGGCAACTCCTGTTCTCTGATGTACACTGCACTACGCCACACTACTATTGCAAGGCAGTGGCTCAAATACATAAGTTCAGTGGCTGGTAGAACTTAATTGAAAGGAAATGACAAAATCTGGAGTGGCCGGTTCACCCACCTGATTTAGTCCACAGAGCTGGTTCGTCTGGATCATAAAGATGGTGAAGTGAGCCCACCTTCAAGTACTCACCAATGGGAAATATTGCAGTCCATGCGGAAATCCAATTAGAATGATATCCTAAAAAAAATGAGTCTCGAATGTCTAAAATTTGCAAAGCAGTCATTAAATCTCACGGAGATATCTTGATGAGAGGTCACTGAAACACAATTGAAGCACTGATTACTAAAACCCCACAAGTCAAGTCAAGTTTGACTTATGGGGTTTTAGTAATAGGTGCTTCAATTTTGATTTATCATCGGAAAACGTTTTTCTTCTAAACATTTGAAAACCACAATGGAAAAATGATCAGAGTCACATTGTCATGTTGTGGACAAATGATGAATTAAAAATTCTAAACGATCTTAGAAACAAATTACTGAAAAATATGCAAAAATATTCTTCAGTTTCAGTTCGGAAATGTTACAGAAATGTCCAAGAGTAAAAATGGTAAGTTAACTTGAATAAGAGCAGTGCGCAGGCGATAACGTATGGTTTGGGCAGTCACACGACCTCTAAACACTTCATTCCTAGTGGACGTTGCAGTTTCAAATCGATTATGCAAATGGCGTAAGACAATTTGTCGGTCTTCTGCTTTTGACATCACACGTGGGCTATCTGAACGAGGTCGGCCAGCTGTGGTGCTGTGGTGGTGTGGTGTTGGAGACGTGTCCGAAGATCATGGATAGTCCGTCGACTGCATCCCATAACCCTTGCAACGTCAGTGATGGACGTTTCCATATTCAGCATGCCAATGGCACGTTCACACTGAATGTTTGACAGCCATGGCATTGAAAATCAACAAATAATTAACTGTAAAAACTTGTTTTTCCGAGATTTCACTCTAACGTGCTATCGTGAGCTCAGTTGCGCATCTCTCATATGGTCATGTGACTAGGAACACGAGAAAACAGTTTTGGCTTAAAGTACGCTCGCACGTGCTGCATACCTGTGCATGTCGGAGTTGATGTGTGTCACGATGTCTTTGACAACGCATTTACCCCTAGTGATAATAAAAACTCTTTTATTAAAAGTTTCAAGAAAATATTTACAAATTTATGAGTTTGAAGTTTCTTTTTTGACTCAGAATATATATATATATATATATACTGTGGAGAAAAATAAAGGTAACACTTGGAGTTATATTGTGTTGTTTAAGTGTTCCCTTTATGTTTTGAGCAGTTTATATATATAGTATATAACTAACTAGGTTTGAGTGTTCGTGTACCTCCTGTGTCCGACATATCAAATTCCAGTCAGATGATAGAAATTCATTATCCCTGCTGAAGCTCAGATTGCTGGTTGAATAATTAAAACATCTGGCATTTGCCCTGTTGGGGTTAGTGCACTCATAAGTTTAGTATCTTCAATTGTCATTTTCCATCGGAAATTTATTTTCAGAAGGTTGCACCCAATTAGGGCAATTGTGTGTGAATTTAGAAAAGGGAGGAATGGGAAAATATTTTTGAACACTGACATTAGATTTGCTCATTGGATTCATAAGGCCTGTGCCAAGCCAACAACTGAGAATTATCCCATGTGTGTTTATATGTACAGTATATCGCCTGTGTATAATAGTGTATCTATTCATGCATTCATAGTTCTTTGTGGATGTTTACATATTTGAGTGTCTATGCTGCATTTGTATGGCTGTAGGTATTATGTAGAATTGTGTGTGTGTGTGTGTGTGTGTGTGTTTGAATGTTCGATCATTAATTGAATGTGAATGTGTGTTTGTGTGAGTATGCATATCTGTGAGTGTACGTATGTGTATATGGGTGTGCATGCTTATATCTGCTATTGCATGTATGTGCTTATGTGTGTGAATGTGTGTGTCTGTACGTCCATGCATGTCGTTATGTGTGTACATGTGTATCCGTCTTTGAGTGTGTGCATGTGTTTTCGAATATGTGCGAATGTGTGTATCTGTCTGTAAGTGCATGTATGTAGTTATGTGTCGAAATGTATCTGTTCATGAGTGGATGCATGTGTTTGTTTATATGCGTGAATGTGTGTATCTGTCTGTGAGTGCATGCCTGTGTGCATGAATGTGTATTTCTATAATTGCATACATGTGTTTATATGTGTGAATCTGTGTATATCTGTGAGAGCATGCATGTCTGTGAACGCGTATATTTGTGAGTGCATGGATGTGTTTGAATGCGTATATCTGTGAGTGCATGCATGTGTGTGAATGCGTATATCTGTGAGTGCATGCATGTGTGTGAATGCGTATATCTGTGAGTGCATGCATGTGTGTGAATGCGTATATCTGTGAGTGCATGCATGTGTGTGAATGCGTATATCTGTGAGTGCATGTATGTGTGTGAATGCGTATATCTGTGCGAGCATACGTGTGTGAATGTGTATAACTGTGAGTGCATGGATGTGTGTGAATGCGTATATCTGTG
The DNA here is from genome assembly GCA_029721435.1 of Gymnothorax reevesii. NCBI lineage: Eukaryota > Metazoa > Chordata > Actinopteri > Anguilliformes > Muraenidae > Gymnothorax > Gymnothorax reevesii. Next base: position 166,523,806 of record CM056574.1, read on the forward strand.
AGAGCATGCATGTGTGTGAATGCGTATATCTGTGAGTGCATGCATGTGTGTGAATGCGTATATCTGTGAGTGCATGCATGTGTGTGAATGCGTATATCTGTGAGTGCATGTATGTGTGTGAATGCATATATCTGTGCGAGCATACGTGTGTGAATGCGTATATCTGTGAGTGCATGCATGTGTGTGAATGCATATATCTGTGAGTGCATGCATGTATGTGAATGCGTATATCTGTGAGTGCATGCATGTGTGTGAATGCGTATATCTGTGAGTGTGCTGTCAGCTCATTTCTTGCCCTCCCTGATGAACAGATGAGGTTGTCCTAGCAACGTGATGAGACGCAGATATGCAAATGAGGTGGGGTGGGGTGGGGGGGAGGGAGCTGACACGCTCAGCGCTGCTCCAGGAGCTCATTTCCACACAGATCTTCAGACCACACGCACACGCACAGACGCACAAAAACACGCCGCAGGCCGCGCACAAACACACACACAGGCTTCACAATGACAACCAGCACTCCGAACGCTCTCCTAGACACACAAACACACCGTCTACCTCATTCACAAATCAGCGTCTCTCCCTCTCTCCCGCTCGCCGTGCCGGAGAGCCGAGCGAGGGATGATTACCATGTAAATGAGAGAGAGGAGGGAGGGAGGGAGGAGAGGAGAGGAGGAGGGGGGTCAGACAGTGAGCAGGGACTGCTTTTGTTCCTCTTTTCATTATCTCCCGCTATCGCTCCCCGGATCACCGCTATCTCCACGCCGGAGGAATATTTTAATATCCGTTACACCGCCACACACACTCTCTCCCTCTCCACCCCCCGTTCTACTCTACTCCACACACACACACACCATCCCATCTGCACTGAGAGAGAGAGAGAGAGGAGGGAGAGAGAGAGAGAGAGAGAGAGAGAGAAAGGAGGAGAGGAGAGGAGGGAGGGAAAGTGAGAGAGGAACAGAGAGAGGAGTAAGGGAGAGAGAGGAGAGGAGAGAGGGAGACGGAGGTGTAAGGGAGATAGCGAGAGGAGAGGAGGGAGGAAGCTGACAGGGTAAAGGAGAGAAGAATAAAGGAAAAAACAGTTAGGAAATTTGCAAGAAGGGGGGGAGTGTAATGGACGGAAGTGATGAAGGAATGAAGGAGAGAGGAGAGATGGAGGAAGTGGCTCGTTTAAATGTTGTGACATTTAGCTATAGACTGAGGGACTGACTGATAGAGAGAATAAGGACTGAGTTGGAAAGACTGGAAGAGGAGTTAAAGAGGTGATAATGGAGATATAGGAATGTGAGGGAAGGTCGAGGGATGAATGTTGGGGACGGTGAGAGTGAGGATGCATGTCATGTGTGTGTTTTATGAGTGTCGGTGTGTCTGCATGACCCCAAATCAGAAAAAAATCTGGACAATATGTTAAATACAGATTAATATTGAACAGTAAGTGATGTTTAAATTATCTTTCATCTGTATTAGGTTGAAAACAATATAAATATAACTGCAAATTAGTTGATGTTTCACCACATCATATTCTTCCATTGCATCCCAAAAATGGCCACAATATTGATTTTTCTCACCTCAGAACGCTTTTCGATTGTGTGACGGTCCATCGCAGATGCCTCCGTGCTCAGAGGCGTCAACTGCTCTCTTTTTTTTTTAAATTTGGCATCTCCAATCCCACCCAAAACTGGAATGCCCAATTGGTGAACTATGTACAAAGCTTGCTCTTATGCGACCCCTTGCTGCCAACTCAGGAGAGCGAAGACAGCTCACAGCTCTCCTCCGAAGCACATGCTTGTCAGCCACTGCTACTTATACGCTCATTGGTTGAATCTTCGCAAGTTCAGAACGAGGGCGGAGGATACCCGGACATGAACAGACTGGCCAACAGGAGGCGCTTGAGCAACCAACAAAGCTATTTTTATTGATTTCCCTTTTCTCGACAGTCCCTTTCCACTTTGAAACCCTGTAGCGCGATGGCCAACTGTGCGCTCCTCTGAAGATGCTGCCGACCACTGCCGGGTGGTACGACCGGGGCTCGAACCCACAATGTGGTAGTCACTGAGCTATTCGGCAGCTTCGTCAACTGCTCTTCTGAACACTGTACACGAAGCTTCCTTTTTGCACAGTAAAGCCGCTTGCACACTGGACGCGGAAACAAATTTTTTTGTTTACATTCAAAGTCAATGCAAAGACACAAATACACATGAAATGCATCAATGCTAACCACTGCTAATCTGTCGTGCGAAAAATTTGTTTCGCGTCCGGTATGCAAGCTACTTTATTCTTTAACTAGCATCTGTGGATGCAACTGCATATTGTGGCACTTGACAAAGGCCTTCCAAAGTATTCCAGAGTCCGTGTGGTTATTTCAGATGTAGATAAATGACTGCTCTTGAAGCAGTGCTGTCTGAGTGATCAGAAATCGCAGGAAATCGGCTCCAGCTTATGTCTTTACTCTTTACACGCAAAATTTCCTCCAGATTCCTTGAATCTCTATGTTATGCTCCATTGAGAGTGACGTATCCCAATCCCTTCCTATCTTTCTTTGAGGAGGATGTTCGTAAACCGTTCAGGGATTTTCAAACACTTTTGTGGGCGCAATGTCAATCCTGTGGCCATCGTAGCTCCTGAAGGTCTTGGCCTTTCCTGGATGCTGCTTCAGGATCAAAGCATGTTTATAATCCCCTGCAGACATCAGTTGTCTTAAATCACAACATTAATCAAAATTTTTTCCCTCATTACTAATCGTACATTGCCTCTGTCCCAACATTTTTTGAATGCAATGCAGGCCTGAATGGCAGCAAAGAATGTATATTTACAAATTAGCATTGCCGCCTCACAGCAGGAAGGTCGTGGGTTTGAATCCAGCCTGGGGCCTTTCTGTGTGGAGTTTGCATGTTCTCCCCGTGTTCACGTGGGTTTTCTCCGGGTACTCTAGTTTCCTCCCACAGTCCAAACTCATGCATGTCAGGTTAATTGGAGACACTAAATTGCCTATTGGTATGAATGTGAGAGTGAATGGTGTGTGTGCCCTGTGATGGATTGGCAAGCTGTTCAGGGTGGGTCCCTGCCTTTGCCCGTCAGCTGGGATAGGCTTAATCTCCCATGGGACCCTTGTGAGGAATAAGTGGGTATAGAAAATGAATGCTTTCTGCTTTTATGCACATTTTCCAGACCGTCTGAACTTTATCAGAGTTGGGGTTTGTAGTATATGTGTGCGGAAATATCTTTTTTTGCCTTCATGTGTGTAAATATCCTTATGTTTATGTATGTGTCCGTGTAAATACAGTTTTTGTGTCTCTGTTGGTTTTTTTTTTTTGTGCGTGTGTGTGTCTGTGAATATCAGTACCTCTGTTCGTATGTCTGTAAATATCTGTCTCTGTGTGAGTCTGTGTGTATATGTGTGTGCGTGTGTGTGTGTGAATACCTGTCTCGGTCTATGCATGGATAAGTGCATAAACGCCTCTGTGCGTATGTGCGCATATATTCACCGATCAGCCATAACAATATGACCACAGACAGGTGCGGTGAATAACATTGATTGTGTCCGTACAATGGCACCTGTCAGTGAGTGGGATATATTAGGCAGATAGAGACTATTTTGTGCTCAAAATTAATTTGTTGGAAACAGGAAAAATATGCGAGCACAACGATGTGAGCGACTTTGAAGAGGGCTCAACTGTGATGGCGAGACGGCTCCAATAATGCAGCTCTTGTGGAGGGTTCCCGGGCTGCAGCGGTCCACGCCTTCCGAAAGTGGCCCAAGGAAGGAAAACTGGTTACCCGGCGACAGGTTAATGAGCAGCCAAGGCTCACTGATGCCCGTGGGCTGCAACGGCTGGCCTGTTTGGTTCGTTCCAACTGAAGAGCTGTTGCTCACATAGCTGAAGAAGTTACTGCTGGTTCTGATCGAAGTACATCAAAGTTTGTTGCGAACGGAGCTGTGTAGCTGCAGACTGGTGACAATGCCCACTCTGAACCCTGTCCACCACCGGAAGCACCTACAGTGGGCACGTCAGCATCAGAACTGGACCACAGAGCTTTGGAAGAAGGTGGCCTGGTCTAATGAAACATGTTTTCTCTTAAATCATGTGGATGGCCAGGTGCGTGTGCGTCACTTACTTGGGGAAGAGATGGCACCAAGATACACTATGGCAAGAAGGCCAGCCAGCAGAGGCGCTGTGATGCTTTGGGCAGTGTTCTGCTGGCAAATCTTGGGTCCTTCCATTCACACGGATGTCAATTTGACATGTACCACCAACCTCAACATTGTTACAGACCAAGTGCACCCAGCATCCCTAATGCCAGTGGCCTCTTTCAGCAAGTTATTTTGTGCTGTGGCAAACTGCAAAAATGCTCCAGGAATGGTTTGAGGAACACTGCAATGAGTTCAAGGTGTTGACCTGGCCTTCAAATTGCCCAGATTTCTATCCAATGGAGCATCTGTGGGACGTGATGGACAAACAAGTCCAACCCATGGAGGCCCCACCTCAGTATTTACTGGACATAAAGGATCTGCTGCTAACGTCTTGGAGCCAGATACTACAGCACACCTTCAGAGGTCTGATGGAGTCCACGCCTCGACAGGTCAGGGCTGTTTTGATGACAAAAGGACTTAAGCAATATTAGGCAGGTGGTCATAATGTTATGGCTGGTCATTGTACGTGCCTGTGTGTATACAGTGTGCGCGTAAAAATGTATATCTGCCTCTATGTGCTTTGGGGGTGCAAATATCTGTGTCCCTGTGTATATATGCATGTAAATATCTGTGCCTCTGTGTGTGTATATTCATTGGTGTCGCTTACACTCATCTCTTAGCAGTACTGTGGTGTAGTGACAGCGCTGATGGCTGGGGGGCAGTGTGGAGTCAGAGAGGTTCTGGGAGGTGTAGTCCTGTCGTAAGCCGGCCTGAGGGTGTGTGTGCGGAGGGGGTGGGGCAGGAGCTGAGAGGCCCGCAGCTCTCTCCTCTAACAGAGATGAGGAGGCGTAAGAGTGACCTGGGGGCTTGTGGGTCCGGCCCGCGTTGACGAGAATGCGTACGGACTCCCGCCACACGGCCGGGTTAAAGAGAGCGCAATTACAGAGGCAGACTCCTCTCGCATCAAACCGCGAGTCATACGAGCGCCGCGTCACCGCGTCAGTCTCAAAGGCGCTCAAACCCCCTGCGGGATGCAAGCTTATCTGCTCACTTCTGGGGCTGATACTGCGCATTTGTCTGCAATTAATCACTAACGATATCTTTCGTTGTCTGGATATTATACGCTGGCCTGGCGTCTTCTTCTGGGAGCGTTTCCCAGAGCATAGTTGCTTACTAAGTTTGCAACTTGCATAGTTTATCCATTCACATTCAATGGTTTCAACTATGAAAGTTAGCATCTGTGATTTCGGGAAACACAACCCCTCCCATCTACAGCAGCCTGTTTCTCTCTGTGTTCGCTGGCCTGCGCTTTCTCGTACCTGATCCACACACTGTGATTGAAAAGGTCCACTTGCTTTGGGACCATTTCAGGCAGTTAAAAGGTACTGAAGGAGCATATATTTCTTGCTAAGGACTGATTTGGGGACTGAAGTTTGCTTCTCCAGTTGTCGCCTGCTTTTGAAGCAAGAGATTAAAGCACTCGTTGCATTAGAGTCAGTATTTTGGAATTGCAGGTTTCCGTTGAGTTTTGAGCTGCAAGAGAACCCTTCCCTAGGCATTCACTGATATGTGTCATAATAATAATAATGCAATTATTCATAAATAATGCCCTACAATGTGGAAAAATAAGTATTTTTTTAAAGCAAGTATTCAGAGTGACAAGAAATTTCTAAAATTAAGACTGGTACTTTGGGCTGTGAACAGAACAGATATTGGCGGTAATAAAAAGGTCAGACAGTAAAAGTGAGCTTAAGTTTGGTTTAAAGGTCCCAGTGGAAACAGAAGCCTTTAAATGAACAGATAAATCATTCTCTGGGTGCAAACATGGAGTAGATGAGCACTCTCTCCCAGAAAGGGTTGTCTGGCTCGTCTTTTTAGTTCTTCATGGTACCTCGTATGCCACGTGTGGAAAATGTTTAGTTGGATCATTTTGCTCGACAAAAGGCTTTTGACCAAGATATGGTCTCTCTATGGAAATTATAGGTTAACTGCAGATCGTTTGTAATGAGCGTGTTCTGTAGAGAGCAGAGAGAGATCAAACCCCTGATGTATGAGACATGGACTCGTGCTTTAAGGACTTGGAACAGTTTGGAATTGCCTGGCTGGCTGGGTGTTCCAGAGGGAATGTAGACAGAGATTAAATGATAGATAAATGGGGTCGGTGCTGTTTAAATCCTATAAACACAAGAGTGCAGTCCTAAAATCAATCCTGAAATGTACAGGTAGTCAATGCGAATCGGGCGCTGTGGGTGTGTTTGTTTTCAGGGATTTAGTTGTGAGCGTTTTAAATGCGCTGCGGCTTAGTCTGTGAGCTCACCACAAAAAAATGAAAAGTACGTCCACCTTACCAAAAAGTTTAATCTTGTATTAACACTTATTTCTATTACCTTTTTTTCTCAATAAGACAAAAAAATTTGCCAATGAGGTGAGATAATTTTGACTTATTTCTAGATTTGCCAATGGGATAAGACAATTTCACTTGTCAAGCACATTGTAAATTTAAATAAACTCACACTTTCTACTTGAGAGAAAAAAAAGCTAGGGAGTTTTGTCTCATATTAAGATTAAATGACTTGTCAACACACAGTCTGCAGTAAGTTTCCTGGTGGACCACTAAGGGGTGCATTGATCGACAGGTAAATAAAAAAGTAGTTTGACGATCAACAGGCTTGACAGAATACTGTCCTCAATGAGGCACTTGGTTTCTGTAATAATGCCAAAAACATGAAGGTATCGAATCACTCTGAAGCGGAGAATATTTACGTCTGCATTGCGGAAATATTCTTCTCACTGCCTTGGAAGAGGGAGATTCTGGGTTGAAGTCCTGCATGGATATTGCATGTTGTCCCTGTGTTAATGAGAGGATAATACAAGCACTCCAGTGTTTTTCTGAGTAATCTGGTTCCCTCCCACACAGAATACTCCCACAAACATTGGAGCCACAGGAGAACGTTCCTCGGGATGTTAAAAAAAGAACAACCTACAAAGTAGCAAAAATTAGCCGAAATTTCCCATTTTTTAATATATTGTATGTTCTTGTACATGTACAGACAGTTAAGCATAGACAGCATCTCCTCCAGGTTTGTTACTACTGAGGAGGTGGTGATTAGCCAAACAGGAGAGTATCTTTACATCAGTCCGCAGTGACGTGACCTGTGACGCCGCTATGCCCCTCCCCCTCAGGCGCCCAGCGAATACGAGGCCAACCCCGAGCTGTTGTTCTACCGCATCACCCACCTGAACCGTGGCCAGCAGTACCTCATCTGGGCAGCCGCGGTCACCACTGCCGGTCGCGGGAACATCAGTGAGAAGGTCACCGTGGAGCCTGCTGGGAAGGGTGAGACTGAGTCTGTCCCAGAGGGGGCACCAGTGAGGCAGGCAGTGAGACTAATGCATTTCAAATCAAGGCCCTGCCTGAATCAGTATACTTAAGCCAGTATCTCACTGAGCGGCGAATGCTTATGATTGTAGCAAATTTTGAGTTTCGTCAGAGTTCGTAAAAGGGCGTAATGCAGTTCGCTAAAAGTTTTTTTAGGATCGCAAACAGTTTTTCTTGTTTATTTATTTTCTCAAAAGCAGTTGCAGACGTTTGTAAAAGAGTTGTAAGCGTTTGCAAACGGTTCTAACACGTGTTGCTAAAGTTCTTTTTGGTTCGCAAAGTATCAACTACTACACAACAAACCCATGAACGCTGGCGAATGTAGATGAATATTGGGTTTCGTGAAGATACCATCAAGGTTTCGTTAAGATTGCAAGAGTTTGCGAACGGTTTTTAGGGTCGCAAAGAGTTCATTTTCATATTCTAGAAAGCTGTTTCCTATTCCTTCGCAAACAGTTCCGCGCTAACTGACGCTAAACGTTGCTAAATGTCGCTAATGACACCTTGGTCTATCCTGATTTTCAACAACTTTCATCAGAAAAGTTGGCGAATCCAAAATTCAGTACATTCGCAAGCATTCGCCGCTCAGTGAGATACTAGCTTTACTGACTATAGAGCATACATGGGACTCCTATATTGAATAGCTGGTCAGTGAGCTAATTTGGATACATTGTTTGCCTCTATTTGCCTCTCTCTTTTATCCATCTCTCACTCTTTTTCTCTCTCAAATCGAAATTCAACTATGCTTCATTGAGTTGATCACGTTTAAGTGTGTTATTACTGCAGCAAGAATTGGAATACAACTTAAATCACTCTCGATGACACAACGCTTGTTTTTTTTTTTTTACAATGTTGCTCACTTTCTTTTTAGTTTATTGTTCGGTTATTTTTTTCTGCTCACTTTCCTCTTTTTCTTTTTACTTTTACATCAGGCTACATAAACTGCCTTCACTGGCACACTCACTCTGCCTCACTCTTTCACACTTGCTTTCTTCCTCTCCACATTTCTACACATATTCACCTCATCTCTGAGGCTCATGCAGTTTTCACTGTGGGCCTGTGTACCACAGACTGGTTAATTATGTGTTGATGGGCAGGGAGACACCCAATGAACTGCCTGCAAGGGAGTGAGGGAGGAGCTAACTGACCAACGGTAGCAGCCAATACTCATTTAGCTGAGGCGGGTGTTAATCGATAGCTTGTTCATTACAATTACAGAAAGAAAGAGTGCATGAGCCGGGTGCCTCCCTGTCTTTCTCCCTCTTTTTTCAAGTTAAAAACAAGCAGTAAAAGACTGAAAGTCAGTGTTATACCCAGGAAATACTGAAAATTAAGATGTCAGGATTTGTGTCTTTACGTCTGTTTGTGTCTCTGAGTATTTGTGTGCTCGTAAGCGTGTCTGTGTGTGCAGTTGTATGTGTGTGTGTGTGTGTGTGTGTGTGTGTGTGTGTGTGCATGTCTTTGTGTCTGCCTATGTGGGTGTCTGACTGTTTTTATATGCGTTTCTGTGAGTGTATTCTCACGGGTCTGTTGTCTGTTTATGAGAGAGAGAGAGAGAGAGAGAGAGACATGAGAAAATATGGGAGACGTTAGTTTTTGTGGGTGTTTGCATGCTGTGGATACGAATGTATGAACTTGTCACCACGTGTGTGTGTGTGTGCGTGTGCGTGTGCGTGTGCGTGTTTGCTTGCTTGCATTTGTGGACGAGCACAAGTAATTGAATACAATAGATAGATGCCCATTGATTTAACCATCAACCTGTATCACAGAAAAAGCTCATGAGGAACGGGTGCCATTTTGGGATTTTTAACGGTCTCACACTCTTCATAAAGACATATTGCTTCTCCTCTATAACCTCAACACATTCTTTTTTCATTTCTGGTGAGGGTTTGCTGTTTTATTGTCATATATCTACAGAAATGGCTCGGTGACTTGGCAGAGGCAGCAATCCTGGGACTGTTTAAGGCCTTGTTCGCCAGAAACTATATTTTGTAAATGGTAAAGCTTGATGGGTTCTTGTGACTGTTAAGCAGTTGTTCTTGGCATAAGAGTCTGTAAGCATTCAGTGTTTAATTTTTCTGAATTAATTTCACAATCCAGGTTTAGTGGATAAAATGCGGATTGCTTATCGGAACAGTTAACACAGGTCTTGAGTGGTTGTTGTATTCCAAATGAGAATAAAAGCCTGCAGACCTTGGGCCTGCACCAAAGAGCGACTGGAATTGAAGCACCTATTACTAAAACCCCATAAGTCACAGATGACTTGACTTGACTTGTGGAGTTTTAGTAATCAGTGCTTCAATTACTTTGCGGTACAAATTTACCGGGTTAAACCCTGCATTCAACTTTTTTTATCAGTCCAGGCTCCAGATTTCTGAGGCTTCTGGGTTCTGTCCAATGTTACTACCTTGACAGCTCTGTCCCGCCAGTTAAATTGCCGTCCAGCTACCCTGTTTAGCCATACTGGGCCCTTACCAGCTATTCAGCTTATCGATACGAGGCCTTTACCAGCTATCCAGCTTATCAATGCAGGCCACTTACGAGCTATCCTGCTTATGGATACAAGGGCTTTTCAGCTTAGCGATACAGGGCCATCATTTATCTCCAGTGCCAGGGCTGGCCTCTCCTGCTCCAGAGCTTCTTGATGGGTATTTAGGAATCACAAAGTTTCAGACACCTGTTCATTCCGGTTCCTTCACCGTCTCTATGTCCAGCCCCTGCTAAGATCCTGTCCTTTGGGGGCACGGTGACCACGCCCTGGATGAAGGAGGTTCGCCTGCCCTGCAGCTCAGTGGGGGAGCCCACGCCCACCATCAAATGGACCAAAGACAGGTCAGACCCTTTGCCCCACCCCCCATTTCTCTCTACATGTACCTCCCACATCTCCATAGCCACGCCCCCTCTCTATCCCCGACTTTGTCTCGTCTTATTATGCCCTTGTCATCTCACACATCCTCTCATCATCACACAGTGCAGGGCATTGTGCGCACACCCATTCAGGTGTCATGCAGGATATAAAAGGTTACGTTTAGGCCTTTAACAGAGACCGTAACCTTGAGAGACGGTTAACAGTCTTTTGTATGCAGGCCTTTCACAAAGCTGGCTGTTTGCATAAAGCGATTCGGGTTAAGTACCTTGTGCTGTGTTAGTTGTACAATGGCAGTAGTACCGTAGTCAAACTCGCAGCCTCCTCTCTACAAGCCCTGCTCCCTAACCATTATGGTAAACCCCCCATAACACAACGATTATGATGATCTTATATTGATTATATGAACAATGGTCCACTTAAGAAATTATATCCCCCTTTTAGCATCCCTCTCTCTCGCTCGCTCTTCCCCCTCACTGTATTGCACTTCCTTGGACCTGACCAATCACGTAGTAGGTGCAGTGTGTAGTAAGGCTGCGAAGTGAGCAGAGAGGCTATCATTCCGATGCTAAAGAGGCGAGAAATGAATGAACCAGCAGCCATTCTGTCTTTCTCCATGTGCTTCAGTTCTCTGCTCCTTTCATTTCATTATCTGAACCACTTCAGCGCCGCTTTTGATTCCGGCCTTTTCATCTGAGTCTCAGAATTGATGTCGGTAGTCATTTCTAAATAGCCTGTCTCTCATGTGCACTTTTTCTTTTGTGCGTGTGTGTATACGCATGCTTGTGTATGTTTGTTTTTATTTGTGTGTGTGTGTGTGTGTCTATTTCCATCACAGTGAAGACTCGGCTATCCCAGTGACGCTAGATGGTCACCGGTTGATCCTGGCCAATGGCACACTGGTGCTGCGCTCTGTGAAAGCAGAGGATTCTGGGTACTACACCTGCACTGCCACCAACACCTTGGGCTTTGATACCATCATTGTGAACCTGCTGGTACAAGGTATGGAGTGAGACATTATACAAGGTATGACAGCCTTAAGCTGTGTACAGACTGGACATGAAACAATTTTTTTCCTCAATAGTCTACATTCAAAGTCAATGCAAAGATGTGAATACACGCGCTTTGCGTGTATTTGCGTCTTTGCATTGACTTTGAATCAAATCTGTAGTGTGAACGAGCCGTGTCATATTCGGTGTGAGAGCGGTTTTACTCAGTGTCAACCAATATGTGCAAAATACAGCATTCAAATAAAAAAAGTAACTTCTGTTGTTAGTACTTAAGGTTACCACCACTGTTTCTGGTGATTTACTTTGCTGTAAGTTTTCACCTCTGTCTCTATGAAATATACCTCATTCAAGAGCTTGAAACCTTGTGTTGTGTGCCTTGGTAGTTTACTCAGATGAAACAAAATATTAGGGTTAAATTAAATTAGAACTTGAATTGCAGCCTGGTAAATCTCCTGGATCAGGGTTGATTACTGCCCGTCTATATGCTTTCTAAATCAGTGCTGTTAAAGGCAGGTACCAGGAATATAGGGGGTCGTGTAGAGTATTTTGTGTTTTCATTTCTGTATGATTTAACTGTTTTACAGTGTACTGTGGCATTGGGATGCATCAGATATTTATAATGTACTCAAAATATCAAGTTAATTTTTGTAATTTGATGAGAACCTGTCTTTTACATTTTCAACATGGAGCCTGAGTGGATATGTACACAAATCTGTGATGTCACATCACAGTGAATTTGTAAACCTTTTTTTAAGAACCAACATACAAAGAATTTGCGCACTAACAACATAAGTCATGCAATGTAAATCACGCACAGTGAAATTATTTTGCAAGCTGCATGAGTGGTGGGTCACGGGACAAAACCTTGTGCAATAATTTGCTCATTGATGCAGTGATGTCAGCATGTGTCCAATTTTGGCTGCTTTTAGTGCGATGCGCTGGTCCCACAGCCTGCCAATATAGACACTTTTGTTTTATCGCTCCTGGTCATGCTGCAATCTGGCACTTCTTCGGGCTGGATCTGTTTTTAGGACTTCGTTTTTTGCTTTTTGATCCCCGTCACTCTTACAGTTTATCGATGGTGTAGATCATGTGACCACAATTTCCAAAGATCACCACACAGATTTTCATATTCGAGTTTCCACTTACAAACCGTAAGCTGGTACCTCTTAACTTGTTTATAAACTGTAAATTATTATTATTTTATATTTATATTATTAGATTTTGGACATATGGCATATCACTTGGCATAAGTTGTTGTGTGAATAAACAATATCTTGGAAACTAAAATATGTTTTTTTGGTCCTGATTTTTCTGGTACACGTCTTCGAAACTAATCGATGAAAGTTATTTCAATGTGAAAATTATTTAAAATAGTTCCAGCCTGTGTTCTTTTTAGCAATTGGTCATTATACATGATAACTTATTTCTGCTCTGTTAGTTGTCTGTAACCATAATTATTAATTGTAACTTTTTTGTTTACTATATATTGTATGAGTGACCTGGGGCCCGAAGTGGAACTTCCGGGTCATCTAGGGGTCAGAACAAAGTAAATCCCGGAACGGCTCTTTTAATATCTATGCCTGTCTCAGATTTCGGTTCGTTTGGGTTTTACACAATGTAGTTATCTGGCTGATTCAGTAATCCTGATTTGTGAAACCAGCCCTTGCTCAGTAGGGATCCTGACAATAAGGGTTTCATAACAGAATAATGGCAGAAGAGAAGTGACTGAGAATCCCCCCCCCCCTGCCTCTCCCTGTCCCTCACAGTGCCCCCTGATCAGCCTCGCCTCACCGTCTCCACCACCTCCACCTCCTCCATCACCCTCGCCTGGATACCTGGAGATAACGGGGGCAGCTCCATCAGAGGTACTGTGTCCTCCGCCTGTTACTGAGCTACATCTGTTCTATACCTGTTCGCTGCTCTACGCCTGTTATATACCTGTTCGCTGCTCTACGCCTGTTCTATACCTATTCACTGCGCAACACCTGTTCTTTACCTGTTTACTGCACAACACCTGTTCTATACCTGTTCGCTGCACTATACCTGTTCTATACCTGTTCACTGTGCAACACCTGTTCTATACCTGTTCACTGCGCAACACCTGTTCTATACCTGTTCACTGCTCTACACCTGTTCTATACCTGTTCACTGCTGTACACCTGTTCTATACCTGTTCACTGCTCTACACCTGTTCTATACCTGTTCACTGCTCTACACCTGTTCTATACCTGTTCACAGCGCAACACCTGTTCTATACCTGTTCACTGCTCTACACCTGTTCTATACCTGTTCGCTGCTCTACGCCTGTTCTATACCTATTCACTGCGCAACACCTGTTCTTTACCTGTTTACTGCACAACACCTGTTCTATACCTGTTCGCTGCACTATACCTGTTCTATACCTGTTCACTGCGCAACACCTGTTCTATACCTGTTCACTGCGCAACACCTGTTCTATACCTGTTCACTGCTCTACACCTGTTCTATACCTGTTCACTGCTCTACACCTGTTCTATACCTGTTCACTGCTCTACACCTGTTCTATACCTGTTTACGGCACAACACCTGTTCTATACCTGTTCACTGCTCTACACCTGTTCTATACCTGTTCACTGCTCTACACCTGTTCTATACCTGTTCACTGCTCTACACCTGTACTAAACCTGTTCACTGCTCTACACCTGTTCTATACCTGTTCACTGCTCTACACCTGTTCTATACCTGTTCACTGCTCTACACCTGTACTAAACCTGTTCACTGCTCTACACCTGTTCTATACCTGTTCACTGCTCTACACCTGTTCTATACCTGCTCACTGCGCAACACCTGTTCTATACCTCTTCACTGCTCTATACCTGTTCTATAGCTGTTCACTGCGCTACACCTGTTCTATACCTGTTCATTGCGCAACACCTGTTTTATACCTGTTCACTGCTCTACACCTGTTCTATACCTGTTCACTGCTCTACACCTGTTCTATACCTGTTCACTGCTCTACACCTGTTTTATACCTGTTCACTGCTCTACACCTGTTCTATACCTGTTCACTGCTCTACACCTGTTCTATACCTGTTCACAGCGCAACACCTGTTCTATACCTGTTCACTGCTCTACACCTGTTCTATAGCTGTTCACTGCGCAACACCTGTTCTATACCTGTTTACTGCACAACACCTGTTCTATACCTGTTCACTGCTCTACACCTGTTCTAAACCTGTTCACTGCTGTACACCTGTTCTATACCTGTTCGCTGCACTATACCTGTTCTATACCTGTTCACTGCGCAACACCTGTTCTATACCTGTTCACTGCTCTACACTTGTTCTATACCTGTTCACTGCTCTACACCTGTACCAAACATGTTCACTGCTCTATACCTGTTCACTGCTCTACACCTGTACTAAACCTGTTCACTGCTCTACACCTGTTCTATACCTGTTCACTGCTCTACACCTGTTCTATACCTGTTCACTGCTCTACACCTGTTCTATACCTGTTCACTGCGCAACACCTGTTCTATACCTGTTCACTGCTCTACACCTGTTCTATACCTGTTCACTGCTCTACACCTGTTCTATACCTGTTCACTGCTCTACACCTGTTCTATACCTGTTCACTGCTCTACACCTGTTCTATACCTGTTCACTGCTCTACACCTGTTCTATACCTGTTCACTGCTCTACACCTGTTCTATACCTGTTCACTGCTCTACACCTGTTCTATACCTGTTCACTGCTCTACACCTGTTCTATACCTGTTTACGGCACAACACCTGTTCTATACCTGTTCACTGCTCTACACCTGTTCTATACCTGTTCACTGCTCTACACCTGTTCTATACCTGTTCACTGCTCTACACCTGTTCTAAACCTTTTCACTGCTCTATACCTGTCCAGTGTTTTATACCTGTTCACTGCTCTACACCTGTACACTGCTGTACACCTGTCTACTGTAATATATTTTTTCACTGCTCTATACATGTCCTCAGTCCTATATCTGTCCACTGTTCTATTCTGTCCTCTGCTCTTAAACTCCTGTAGCAGTTCCACACCTCACCGCTGTTCTACACATTTCCACTGGTCTGTACCGGTCTCTTAGTGTGAATGTCTGTCATTGACGTCCAACAGTTCGGACGTCAGTTTTGCAATGTCTTATTACTTTTGTCTGTGGGTGTTCTTGTCTACTGACCTGTCTGCCAGTCTGTTTGCACGTTGTGTAAACTGGTAAACTGGGTCTAAAGTGTCAGTGTAATCTCTGTCCATCTGGGTCTCTCCCTGGCTGTCCAGGCTGTGGTCTCTCATGTTTATTCAGGTTCTGCTTGTGATTATCTCACAGAGGAAGTTGAGCTCACTCTCGCGACCTCCATCTGTTTACTAGAAAACAGCTCAAACCTCTTCAGCATTTTAAAGTCCCTGAATTATGTTTGGCGAAGCCGCCCAGACAGAATCTGTCTAACCCACCAGTCAGCTCTCTTTTAAATTATTCTGAAACAGAAACATTTTTTCGGTATCTCAGCAATTTCCCAAAACTTTGCTCAGCAGCGGCTAGAACTACCGAGCAACTGAAGGCCATATTGTATGAATATTTAAATATGTGAGCATTCAGCGTCTTCACAAACGTGTATAAGGAGCATATGCAGCAGAGAACAAATCGTAATTTCCGCATTGAGAAAGGAATGTGACTTCTCGCTGCCTCAGTGAGCCAGTGTCACTGAAGTGTGTTTGCGCCCTCTAGTGTTAGAACACCATAACATCTCTTGAACAATGGTGCCTCGCATTCAGTCGCAAATACGAAAGTTGACTGGTTGTCATTTGCGAAACGTTCACCTGCCACTTGCGAAGGATCACTAAAAAAAATCTTCCTGAATTTACTATTAATGTGAATCTGTGAATTCACGCACTGTGACAACCCTGATTCTGCTTAATCGGACTAACACACGTCATAGCGATTTTCATTGTTTAATCCTTTCCCTACTGAGTATTTTAGTGGACATTTTCCTGGTTGTAAAAAAAGTGAGCAGAGTAACTATGGTAACAATCTCTGATCAATGAAAAAAGTTTAGTCTTTTTGGACCTCCTAAAGTGGGTCTCTTGAACGTTAATTGCATTAAGTTCGCCATAACCTCAAAGTCAAATCACTCAAGCCTATTTCATCTCCTTTGATTGTTCCTTGGGCTGGATCATGACAGACCCCAAATGCAGTCTTATTGCTATGAAGTATATGAGCGGTTGTGCTGGAGAAGAAGGCTTCCTTGTGAGTGGGTGTGGTCATAGGAGTGCTCTGGCCAATGAGAGGGCGGATTTGACTGTGGGATGTGGCCTTCTCCAGGCTTCGTGCTGCAGTACTCCGTGGACAATACGGAGGAGTGGCGGGATGTGTTCATCAGCTCCAGCGAGCGCTCCTTCAAGCTGGACAACCTGCGCTGCGGCACCTGGTACAAGGTGAAGTTGGCTGCCAAGAACAGCGTAGGGGCGGGACGCATCAGCGAGATCATCGAGGCCAAGACGCACGGCCGCGGTGAGGGACGCAGTGACACTGCGGAAAAGCTGGCCGGATTGATTTGCTGTTTGAGATCTCATAATATGGCACAGGCGCAAACACACTTGCGCTGCCGTTACACAGGCAAACACATCGGTACTTACTCAGATACTATAAAAAAGCGTTTAAACACACTCGTTCTGTGGCTACCCACTCAAATGTGATAGTTCTTATAGTCTCACAAATACTATGGTCAGGATAAGGTTCAAACACAGTAATGCTGTAGTTACGTACTCAAACACACCAAAGCTTTCTTTAGTCTCATGGATAGTATGGTCATATTACTGCTTAAACATGCTCAATGCTCAAATAACACACTCAAGCGCACAGGCTCTTGCCATAGTCTCATAGATGCTATGGTCGAGTCTATGTTCAAATACTCTAATAATATATTGGCGCACTCAAATGCACTGATTCTAGTAGTCACTTGCCGAAACACACTAACACTTTTAAATGGATAGTCTACATCTGGGCTCCCAAAATCATAGTCCTTGAGGGCCAAGAACTTCTGGTTTTCTGCCCTCCCTTTACCTGGGCGTCAGGAGTTTTGACAATCTGGCCAATCAGATTAACTGCTCACTTAAGTGCCTGGAAGGAGAGAAAACCAGGAGTGGATTTGGATTGGAGGGCCAGATTTAGGGAGCTCTGGTCTACATTTTTGCTGCGCAAATGGCTTCTCACAAAAATTTGAATTGATGTCTCTTTTACTGGCATTTTTAATCAGTCAAAGTGCTACCCAGATTAACATTAGTCTCACGATAACTCCGTATATGCTCAGGACTTCTCTGTTGTGAGAATATGCCCGGAACCGAGGTCAAAGTTACACGTTGGCACTTGATGCAGTGTTCACTTGTCCTGTGTGCAGTAACAGGGGATTGACTGGTGGTGGCACTGTTCTCCCTATGAACCCACAGAGCCGCAGTTTAACAAGGATCAGCCTCTCTTCACCCACATCAACTCCACCCACGCCCGCCTGAACCTGCAGGGCTGGGCCAGCGGCGGCTGTCCAATCACAGCCGTACTGCTCGAGTTTCGACCCAAGGGCACGTGGGCATGGCAGAACCTGCGTACGAACGCCTCGGCGGACGTGTTCCTGGCCGAGCTGCGGGAGGCCACCTGGTACGAGCTGAAGATGAAGGCCTGCAACAGCGCCGGCTGTGGGAACCAGAGCTCCCAGTTCGCCACGCTGGACTACGATGGGAGTGAGTGGGCGAGCACATTTTGGACTGGGACAATGGTCGAATGGGGTTATAGAGGGTAGTGGGACTGGGGCTGTGGGCGGGGACTCCGGGATGTTTTTGGGCCTGAAGGAAGGGGCTAAGAGGCACAGTGTTTACACTTAAGAGACCATGGTGTCTCACTTTTATGGCCTATACACCTGATGCAAGAAAACCTTTGAGCAAGAGACCTGGTGGAAAGACTGTGTCTTGGTTGTAGAAGTATTGTCTTCTTGTATAGTTAGAATGTGCGAGTTCAACCTTTTGACTCCAGACAGAGTGAAAGTTGTATGGCCTAACATGGTTGAATATGAATCCACATGAGTCCTGCATGATTATAGTTGTTACAGGGCTTCTTACTGAACCAAGATTCAATATTGGATGTTTGTCTTCATTTTTTTCTGAAATGAAATGTCGTCATTTTGCATAGTCTCAGTAAATATCTACGATTCTCTCTCCTCTTGCGTTTACCCTGTAGGCACTATTCCGCCCATAAAATCGGCGAGGGGCGAGGGGGACGACGTGAAGAAGCTCTTCACCATCGGCTGCCCCGTCATCCTCGTCACCCTGGGCCTCGCCCTCCTCTTCATCATCCGCAAGAAGCGCAAAGAGAAGAGGCTCAAACGGCTGCGGGGTGAGGAGGACGAGGGGAGAGGGAGAGATGGCGGGAGAGGAGAGAGGAGGGGAGGGAGTGTGATGGAGGGAGGTGTGAGGAGAGGTGGAGAGCAGAGTGAAAGAGAGCAAAACAAGAGGAGAGAGAGTGGGAGATGATTGGCCAGCCTCTGGATAAGCAGGGGTTTGAACCTCACTGTTACTCCGTCTGGGTTGTCATTTCCTCTCAGCTACCATCTTGGTGTTCTAAATGTCTCAGTAAAACAAATTAAAAGAAAAATAATGATAATAAGTCAATAGTGGTGAAGAAATCAGGCCACAGTACCATCAGAGCAGGAAGGAGAATGAGAGTCCGGAATGAATGGGGGATGAAAAGAAGAATAAATGATCAGAAACTCGGTGCAGGAAGAGAGATTGGGTGACAGAGCTGAGTAAAAAGAGAGGAAGGATGTGAGGTGAGAAGAAGAGCAGGCTGGGAAAGTAAAAAAAGAAGTTGGGTGGTCTGTCTCTTCATTTTGTAACGTTTTCACTGGCATTTGTTAGTTTGTTCGATTGTTAATGGGATATCTCAAATGAATGTTGATGAAATTGTTTGTGTTGATAGGTACTGTGCTAAGGAAGGAATGATTACATTTTGGTGAAGATCTGACTTATATCTTTGACCCAGGAAGCAAAAAAAATTTCTATGCACCTGAAGACGGCACTGTCTAGATTCATTTAAAGGGGATCTATAATGCATTTTTTTTTTCAAGTTAGGATATTCTTGGATGTTCAAAAGGAAAGCTTATAAACTTTTGTTGCAAAAAAAAAACATGAAAATTTCTTGATTTCTAGGTAGTTTGATTCTAGTCATTCCTAAACCTCTGAAAAATGGGCTGTTCTGAATGGGTGTGCCCTCTATGGAATGAGCTTTGTTCTGTTTGGCCAGGGAACAAAGCTACTTTGTCAACTGAGAGCAACAATAATTCTCCAGCTACATACAGATGGCTGAATAAGTAGCTAGCTGGCTATCCATTAGACAACACAATGAATATGGAAAGGTAATGTCTGCTGGCTACGTAAGCATGGACATTACATTCATAGAAGTGTGACATACAGTTACCATTGTAGTTTTACTACACCTTTAATTCAGTCTTTAACATTTTGAATGCTGCTAGGGTCTGTACAGTAGCTATTCGCTAACATTTTATTGACTGCACAAGCTACTCCATTAAAAGTGGTCTGAATGCTTGAAGATGGTCATCCATTCTATCTGATCTGATCAACGTGTCTCGTACTTTGCTTCTGACTGAATTAGTGACTGTATTTAAATGCACAGTCAATTTAGCAGCTAGCTAGCTAATAAACCACTCATTGATTGGAGGAAGATAATCCGTGCATGCTAGCTTAGCAGGTTTGTTTTGAGAGGGGCATTTAGCTTGCTAGCTAGGGAGTTACATCAAAGACCAAGCCGGATATTCACTGAAATTAGAAACATGTACCTCCCTAGCTAGGAACAGATTCTCTTTGAAAAGAAATCAAAACCATCACTTCTTTGAGTCTTCCACATTAATATATATTTAATATAAATTTTGTAGCCAGTAGTTTGTTCTGATCCAAGTTAGTGTAATGCAGTCAGACAAACAGTGGAAAGCACATTTATAGCTAGGTATGGGCTTTTGCTGATTGATGCTGGGACTTTGCCATTAAATTAAGGCATGGATGGAGATATTCAGATAAGGGGCGGAACCAGGCTCATGAGCCTGCATGTGACGTAGGGGAGCCAAATCTGAGTGCCATGCCAACTGCCATGTTTTATGAAAAAGGCGACCCCAAAAAAATGACTGGGTTATTTTACTTCTTAGTTAGTGGGTTGGTAATCAGCACACTAAATACCAAAATGTATGAGCACAAGAACTGAAAAAAATGATTTTTCATAATATGTCCCCTTTAACGCTCATGTTCAACGATAATTTCTCTGCCACAGAATTTCAAAATGGTGGACGTAATGTAATCTCTAAGTACCTTCTAGTTCCTTAATGTTATCTTCTTGTTTTTACAGATGCCAAGAGCTTGGCGGAGATGCTTATCAGGTAAGCTCAGTGTTTTGGCTGAGGAGGTCACACAGGGTTCTCTGTTTGTGCCAATGTGTGGATTTACTCAGTGTATTCATGCCATGGTCCTATCATGGTGTTCATGGCTTTGATAAGAATCCTTTACTGCTGCCTCTGTCTCTCACAGCAGCGGCTCCTGTCATGGTCCTCTGGTTCTTTTCTCTCTGTCTCCAGCTCTCTATCTCTCTGTCCCTGAATTAAATTCAGCTTGCAGATGTGTGTAATGTGTGTTATGTAAATATGTTTGCTGACTGGTCTTGCATGGGTTGGTTTTGTGAGAGAGACGGGGGGAGGTTGCGGGTGCAAAGGCAGAGGAAATACTCTGTATGTGTGTTCCTTGTGCCCTGGAGCAGTAAGAACAATCGCAGTTTCGACACCCCAGTGAAGGGCCCCCCTGCGGGCCCCCGGCTCCACATCGACATCCCCCGTGTCCAGCTGCTGATCGAGGACAAGGAGGGCATCAAGCAACTTGGTCAGTTGCTGTGTGTGTGTGTGTGTGTTCTTGCAGTAACTATATAGTAGGACCAGAACAAAAAAATGTTTAACCAAAATTATAAGGCCATTTTTGGGCAGTGAGGATATTTAGGTCAGTCCTCACAACTACAAAGGCAAATTGTGACTTATTAGTTAAAGGAGTTGTGTCACAATTGAGCCCCGTAGAACAAGAGTGGTCCAACTAATGTTTTTTCATTTTTCATTTTGGACCATAACTGCATTCAGCATTTAATATGCTCTTGAAGTGTGAAACACATAACCCGCCTATTGCCAAGTACTGCAGCTACACCAAGTTAATCCATTATTGTATTTCACAGATAGACCACTATGGAATCATTTCAAGATTAGAACTTAAAAAATGAAAAATCTGAAATAAGACCACATTTGTCCTCAGGACTCAATTACTGCACATGCTCACAACTTTGAACAAAGGAAATCCGCTCAACTGCAAGTCAGCATCTAGAGCAGTGTTTCCAAACCCAGTCCTCGAGGACCCCTGTCCTGCAGGTTTTTGTTGCAGCTCTACTCTTTCACACCTGATCCATTGAAGGGCTTCGTGCTGATTGGTTGAAAAAGATCTATCTGAACAGGGTGTGCATGAAGGTGCATCGGGCCTTAAATGGATAAGGTGTGCAAAAGTAAAGCTGCAACAAAAACCTGCAGGACGGGGGGTCCTTGAGGACTGGGTTGGGAACCACTGCTCTAGAGGGGTTTTTTCTTCCTCTATGATTATTGATGATGGCAGCCTGTTGACATTCTTCATATCCCTTGGCTAAAACTTAAAATAGCTCTTTGAATCCTCAAATTTCCAAAGAAAACTCCCTAATATAAAAAGCATAATGCCGGAGTAACTAAAATATATAAATACAATGCTAAACAAAGACAGATTGGCAAGTATGGAGTCAGATTATGACTTGCAGTCAAGCAGATTCACTTTCTTGGGATGTAAGTTCTGAGCATGTGCAGTAATCATGCCACAGCTCCTTTAAGATTAGGGGTAAGGTTACAGTTAGGAATACGTCAAGTTTAGGGTAAGGGATTAGGTCAGGCATGGGTTGGTTATGGTTAAGCTTAGGAAAAGGCTGTAGAGACACACATAGAATGAATGGAAATTGATGTAATGTGCTTGCGAGAATAGAAGTACGAGGCTGTGTGTTTGTATGGATGTACGTTTGTCTGTGCATGCTTGTTGCAGTGACTGTGTTCTTGCGTATTTGTACCATAAATGGATTGAGTTTTATAAGCCTACATTTTAATGAATATCTTTTTTTTGTCACACTTTCATATGCTTGCATACATATATTAGCTGGGGGTAAGAAAAAATAATTTAAGTTGGTATCTGTGCTTGTTTCACTAGGCTCGTTGCTTTGGTGATCATATTCCCTGACAACAGTCTGAAAACGCTCTCTCCATCTCTGTCAACAGGTGAAGACAAAGCCACCATTCCTGTGACAGACACAGAGTTCAGCCAATCAGTGAACCCGCAAAGCTTCTGCACAGGCGTGTCTGTACATCACCCCGCCCTCATCCAGAACACGGGGCCCTTGATTGACATGTCGGACATACGGCCAGGAACGAGTGAGTGCGCCCTGGCATTGCACAGATAAACTGAGAACTTAACTCAAGCTGACATCTGACAAGTTTCATTATTTCATACATTCTCAGCAAAATAATGAATAATTTATTGACCTGGACAGATTTAATGTTGCTTCAGCCCAGGTGCCGCAACATTCATCTGAAGCATATGCACACACTCAAGTAGTATTTCAGCTGGATACTGCATAATATTTAACATTGTAATACATTAAATAGATGCACCAAATTAAGATAATATTGATAAAATACTTTACTTGTTTAGTACATGATGGCTGTACTTCAAACAAAGGTTGAATTTCTAAAACCCGTGTGTAGTGAACCCTAATAACCATAGTATAACAGGCTTATAAAACATTCATAAACTCAAGCTGAGAAATTTTGGCCAGAGCTCGTCTTAAATGAAATGTCATTTTACTGTATATCATGATCTTAAGAAAAATTCACAAAGTCAATCTTCAGAAAACAGTGATCCTGAAAATAAGTTTACTATGAAGAAAAGAATGATTTGCAGTGTTGTTGACGTAATAAGTTAAGGGGGATCGAGGGCTTCACTCTCTTTCCAATTTACATGGTTTCGCTACAGTTACGTAGTTCACAGCTGTTCGGTAGATCACAGCATGTTGGCTCATAGTGCTTGGATGCCACGTGGATGATGGATAGTGGTCTGTATTACAATATGTTAACTATACATACAGGTATGTTAAAGAGCTGTTGAAAGTCTTTTTGTAAGTCAGGGGCCCTGAATGGGAAATTATAGGGTTTTTACAGGTCTTTTCACACTGCAATTTATTAACTCAGGGTTAAAAGATTGGCCTTGGCCTGAAAAGAGAGGAGCGTTTACATTTGCACTTGCAAATTATGAAGTGAGCTATTCCACGACTTACTGACTAAGAACATGGTTGGCCCCAGCTTTTCACGATTAGGTCCGGAAATATTCCCAAGTGTAGAGCCAAAATGGCCACTGTAAATGTAAGCACAAGGTTAGCTTCAATTCGTTTGAGAACGCAGGATAAAGCTAGCTTTGGGTTATCCAATGACACGAGCAATGGCGTGTGAAAACGCCTTAGGGCAATTTTACAGGACTTTGCTCGGTAGGCTAATCCGTCCTCCCTAACCACAGACCCAGTGTCACGGAAAACAGTGAAGTCTGCTCACAGTACACGGAATCGCTATTCCAGCCAGTGGACCCTGACCAAGTGCCAGGCCTCAACGCCGGCCCGCACCCTCACCTCCGACTGGCGAACTGTGGGCTCCCAGCATGGCATCACCGTCACTGAGAGCGACAGCTACAGTGCTAGCCTGTCCCAGGATACCGGTAAGCCTATACACCCTGTACAGCTGTGTTTGTATTCAACCCGTATACTGTAGAAAATATGTAGGCCAAGCACCTGTCATGTCTCTTATTGGCTTTCCATGGGCGAACAGCACTTTAAGATGAAGGAAGTGGAGTCTTCCAGCTCTAAAATTTGAGGAAACGTGCTTCAAAATCAAAGCCTTTTTTAGCTGCTTGGCTCAAGCCTGTGTTTCACGTTCCTGCTGAGCCCCACGCAGCATAGCCCACTGCAATCACGTCACTCTCTCTCTCTCAC
The DNA here is from genome assembly GCA_029721435.1 of Gymnothorax reevesii. NCBI lineage: Eukaryota > Metazoa > Chordata > Actinopteri > Anguilliformes > Muraenidae > Gymnothorax > Gymnothorax reevesii. Next base: position 166,548,333 of record CM056574.1, read on the forward strand.
TCTTTCCCTCTCCAGATAAGGGGCGGAACAGCATGGTGTCGACGGAGAGCGCCTCCTCCACGTACGAGGAGCTGGCGCGAGCGTACGAGCACGCCAAGCTGGAGGAGCACCTGCAGCACGCCAAGTTCGAGATCACAGAGTGCTTCATATCCGACAGCTCCTCGGACCAGATGACTACTGGCACCAACGATAACGCCGACAGCATGACGTCCATGAGCACGCCCTCCGAGCCAGGCATCTGCCGTTTCACGGCCTCACCGCCCAAGCCCCAAGATTACGACCGCGGCAAGAACGTGGCCGTGCCCATCCCCCATCGCGCCAACAAGAGTGAGCACAACTCTGATTCTGTCCTCCATGACTGAGCCAAAATCTGACTAAAGGGCTGTTTTAACTTCGCCCTCTATGTCAGATTCTTAAACTGGTCAATAGCATGCATCAGTCTCCATAATTGGGCTTAACACTCATCTGTGGGTTCTTAGAGTCCTACTTTTCGTGACTCATTCTAAAAGTGACCAATTTGCGGTCTCAGTCTTGCCTTCCACATCTGAGTCAAAACCTGACCTGGTGATCTTGTTGACAATGTCACCCTTAAAAGGAACATTGAGGACTTGAGAGAATTGCGAGTTAAGGCTGAAAATCCCTGTATTTCAGTGCATTACATTTTTTTTCACTATTTTGCAGGACACAATTATGAAATGATTAAAATGTCAAAAAAACTATACATTATTTTAAATATACTGGTTTTCATGTTGTACGCACCAAAACAGTAACAATTATGTCAATCATACGCAGGCGTTAGCATAATTCAGCCTCCCTTTTAAAAGGCTTCAGCTTTTTGAGTTTTGCGCTCAAAATGTATTGTCGTTCCAGCAGAAAAGGCAAGGCCAGTTACTTTTTTTTGGGCTCTTTCGGCTATTTATTCACTTTCTGTGGCCTGAGCCCAGTAATTATACTAAGCACATAAGTTTTGCATGTTTTTTTGCCAAAAAAAAAAAAACTGCATATGTGTGAAAACTGACACAAATGCTAATTTGTATCCTTGTGATGTCAAAGTGGTTCAAATTATTTGATGTCTGTCCCACAGTGGTTGACATAACATAAAAAGGGCAGGTAAAGATTTGAAGAGCATTCTCATAATTAGGGCTTCAACAACTGACCTAGCTAACGAACGAGAGAACCGTTAACTGGCGACAGAGATATAGCTACTATATTGAAATTAATACCCATCTATCCTCCATTTTGCCAAATATGTTGAAATGTATAATATCGATGAAAGCAATTGATATTAGAATATGGATGAAAGAAAATATTATGGCTTTCTCATTGGGAACTTTCTGATAATGGACACCTCATTGGGCATTATCCCTCACAAAGCTAACATGTGAATGTGTTGAATAGGCTTTTTTGGACTTGCTGTCTGTGACTGGCGATAAAACTGACAGATAAGCTGTCTCAATCTTGTCCTCCATGACTGAATCCTAAACTAACCAATGACCAGCAATTTTCTTGCCAGATACCATTTTATTTACATTTTAAGATTCACCCTCAGAAAAAAAAGGGGTTTTTTTGTTTTTTTTTCTCTCGTCCCCACTTTGGAATACATTGTAGGGTTCTAGCCAGAAATTTTATTGAACGTACTGGAGCCATACTTCTCATGATGTCAAGAACCTGGTCGCGTGGGTTTTTTGACTACCGTGGTTGGCAAAAAGCCACAACATGACAATTGATTTTATAGGTGAAGTAAAGTTGTCCTCCACTTTTTGTCATAATGCCAGTCAGTTGCAGCGTTATTAACTGCACAAACCGTTTCGTGAAGGGTTCAGCAATACGTTTCCTGATCGAGAACAGGAATTGATGCCAATCGATGCAAGAACTGGATGCGGTCAACCCCCTGGCATGTTTGTGCATTTCACTTTGTCGGGTCAGTCGCACATTATTTTCCATCACTTCTAATATGACATTTTTCAAGTTTTTGCATTTTATTATTCAGTCATGGCAAGGGATTGATCTTTTTTGTGTTGGGTAATTCGATAGGTTCCTTACTTTCCGATAGCGAGAATTTAAGTGACAGTTCGGATATTAGTATTGGAAAGCATTCCGTTTTCAACCTTCATCAGTATCGACTAAGATCAGTTCTTTTTCGGATTGAATTGTGGGTACCCAGAGAAACAGTCGAGTGTGTAAAAACGTCCATCGGTCATCCAGTCAAGAAAATTTAGATGTCTACTGCAGCTGTAACGGCGGCAGCCTTGATACCGATGACACGCCCGGTGGCTAGGGAATGCGCAGCATATGCATCCGCGATATTAAATACTAATCATAAATTCTATACCCCCTTATTACGAATAACCCCCCCCCCAAATATATTGGCACCCCTTTTTAAAATCGTTCGGGTAAATGTACGACTTTCACTAATTAATGATGATCAACAAATGTTGAATTTCTGTTCGATGGAGGAAAATCAAGTGATGATCCAGCCGACCCAGACCCAAAGAAGGGTCGCTCCTCCAACCTTCAGCTCGTAAGGATCCAAAAGCCTACAGAGACCTTCGTTGTACTTAAGCTAAAAGAAATATCTTGCCTTCGCGGTACTGTCAAGGTTTTGTACATATTCAGAGGCCGCCGAATCGGTTCCACAACCGCAGGTTCGTTTTATTATATTAATTTACACTTGTTCTTGCCAACCACGCTAATGCATAGGCCTATTGCTAAATATTACGTCAATATTTGTAAACAAGAAGCATCGCACGCCGAAGGAGTCAAGAGGATCTAATTAATGAATAATTAACGCTGTGTACTTACATATCCGTGAGGTCTCAAAAATTATTTCAGTGGCTAAAAGTTTCATTCCGTTTGGGTAAAAGCATTGTGCTGTATTACCGGTTAATCTATTTCACCATCTCAGCAATGCCGTCTAATCTTTTTTGCCAAATAAATTTTGTAACATACACAAAACACTGGCAGCGACGGAAAAAAATACAAAAATCACTATGCACACTGCCCTATAAATAGCTTACCGTTTCATGATAATTTAATTTCATTTTTCACCTGCTCAGAGAGTCCAGTTTTGGCTCTGGACCAAATCTCAGCAATTCAGATTTTCCTCCTTCTTCTACGGATTGCGCATAATTGCTGGTGTTGAAATGCCTCTCATTAGCCTTGTTTTTTTTGCATCAAATTAAGGTCTGGTGTAGGTATTCCCAAGCTGATCAACTCAAAGTTCTCATTGAATATTACTCTAGAAAACGTTCTTCATAAACTCTAAACGATATTCACAGCTATCACGAACCAGCAACTCAGGTTAACTCGCTAGGTTGTTTACCGCTGAGTTTATTTTAAATTTTGCTAGTTTATGATTCACCTGGGGGACAGCGGGCGGAACCTTTCATAATATTAGCGATAACAAAGCCCTCCCATTCATAAGGGAAATATTATTGGACAATTTTACTGTCATTTGAAATTACTATTGCTCGGAGCCGAGCCCTCTGTAAATGCACAGTGTGCCCGCAGCATTTCCTTCCCAGCAGCTGCAGAGGGAGACCATTCAAAGTATTTAGGCGGAAGAGACACTGCTTACTTCGACCATGCATAAAGACGAGCAAGAACTATTAGTGAACGGTGTACCTACATTCCAAGTTCGCTAGCTATGTCATGGCAAAGTCGCTAGACACACATTAAAAAGGTCTTCAAATACTGATTCAGCAGCAAGTTTAACTGGGAAATGTTCATTGATATTGAAAAGATACCCGTGGCTAAAAAGACGAGCTAGCAACAACATTATATTATTGTTTCATCTGTGTGCGATGTGTTTGTAGCTAGTCAATGTAAGTAAGGCAATTGGCATGAATTTACGACGTAGCATTCACAAAATGAATGTCACTTTCAGTAACCAATCTAACTTTATAGTCAAAGACAATGCAGTATTTTATATCTGATAGGAAATGTTGTGCAATAACGTCTGATGCTTCTCATGAAGATATCTTAGTCCAGTTACTTGTGGCTAATTTGATGCCAGCGAAATGATCAATTTGCAATATCAGTATCTCCGCAGTAGTTAGCTACCTAGTTTCCGTGATTATTTTAAACTGTGCCAATTGCGTAGGTTAAACGGAAGAGACTGAAAAGTGGTAGAAAAGATCGGGATCCATCGGACAGTTAAATAGACATTTCCTAGAGCTAATTCTAATTCTAGCTGGCTATATTCACTAGCTCAAACAAGATCTGCCGTCGTTGTTGGCTTTCGCTTGTTACTAGGCTCTACTCCAGTGGTTCTCAAACCTCTCCTGGAGGTTCACCTGCCCTGCCTGCTTTAGGTCTTTCCCTGCCCCAGCACAGGTGATTCAAATAATCAGGATGTTATCAATCAGCTTTAGAGGGTCAGTAACAAGCTGATCATTTGAACCACCTGTGCTAAAACAGGGAAAGATCTAAAACCTGCAGGACAGGTGGTCCTCCAGGAGAGGTTTGAGAAGCACTGCTCTACTCTGATGATTGCATCATAGTCTTCCGAACTTTCTGATGTCGAGACATTCACGGCAGTGGTTCCATTTTGGGAACCAGTCCCAGGAGGTGGACGAACCAGCCAAGCGTTCATGATCGGCTGTTTGCTCGCTAACTGGTACTGAGCCTAATATGCCATGCCTTTACAGGTAAGCTACTTGCGACAGTGGCGGCTATACAGGCCTATCTTCAGATAATTGATAAAACTAGGATGATCAGTACTGTCTGAACGCATCCGTGTTGTTGCAGATACTGGCACTATCTGTAACATACCGGCCGCAATTTTTTGCATACCAGCTAATTTTTCCAGCGTACCAGCATGCAAATTTTGCGTTTGTCGGTACACTAAAATGGCCTGGCTAGAACTATGCATTGTGCTTCTTTAGGAAACTCAATCATAAGTGTGAAATGTGTGAAAGCTTCAATATTGATCCAAGAACTTGAACATGGTTGGGTTCCTCTAGGGCAGGGCTATTCAACCTTATCTAGAAAGGGCCAGTGTGGGTGCAGCTCTCATTTCAACCGAGCACTTACACACCTGACACCACTAATCAACCCCAAGAGGCTTTGCTGAAGAGCTTGATTATTAGTATCAGGTGTGAAAGTCCTTGGTTGGAATGAAAGCCTGCACCCACACTGCCCCCTGCAGGATAATGTTGAATAGCCCCGCTCTAGGGTAACACAGGGTGCTTCTCAGAACCCGTTTATCTGAGTTTCTGCAACTCTTGACCTCCGTCTTCTTTCCCTGCCACAGGCGACTATTGCAACCTCCCGCTGTACATGAAGACGGACCCTTTTTTCCGGAAGCAGCCTGACCTGCACGACCCCTGTCCGGTGGTGCCTCCCCGTGAGGCCTCGATCCGGAGCCTGGCGGCGCGGGCGTACCACACGCAGTCCCGGCACCTGACTCTGGATCCGGGGAAACAGCAACAACAACAACAACAGCAGCAGCAGCAGCAGCCGCAGCAGCCGCAAGCCCTGACGCTGGGCCACGGGGGCCTCAGCAGCCTGAGCGGAGGGGCTGGGGCCTCGGGCACCGCCACGCTGCCTCAGAGGACCCTCACCATGCCGGGCCCCTCGTCCCAGAACGCGGCGAACGCCGCCGCTGCGGCTGCCGCCGCCGCCTCCTCCTCTTCCACCGCCTGTGGAGTGGCAGTGGGCGGAGCCGGGGCCGGCTCGGGCAGTAACACCACCCCTGCCACTAAAGTGGGAGGGTCTAGGGACTCCCTCTTGGAGAGCAGCTCGTCGGGGCTGGGCAGACTGCAGAAGCAAGGAGCCGGGGCCTACTCCAAGTCCTACACGCTGGTGTAGGGAGCTAGGAGCAGGGGCAGGGGGCAGGGGCGGGGGCGAGGGCGGGGGCATCGTTTCCGGCTCCCATCGGCTACGCCTCCCGCCCCCCCGGAGTCAGCTGAGTGTGCAAACTGTCGTTATCGATGTAGACAGGAGCACAGCGTAGAGTACCCAGCGCCAGTGGGGCTCATTGAGCACAGAAGCTCCTCTTTTACTCCTCCCTCCATCTCCATTTTCTGCCTTTCTCCCCTCGAAACCTTCCCGTCTTTACTACTCTCTCGCCTTCTTTCTTTCGCTCTCTCTCTCTCACGCTCCATTGCTCTTTCCATGTCTTTTTTCTAGTGCCACCCTGCAAACTTATGCACAAAACACTTTCCTCTTGCACTTGTTTTTCTGAATCAGGAGTCAGGAAATATAAGGCGTAAGAGGTGCGTAGTTTCACATCGAGCTGTTGAGATGTTTTGGGCCATGAGGGTGTCCCTCTTATGTGTCTCAACGGTGAATGTTTATTGTTCTTTCTTTTTTTCTAAAAGAGGAAGGAAAAACAATGCTACATTGTGGAAAGTGCTTATGCATAATAGGCTATGGCGTCCTTCCCTGCGGCTCAAAGCCTCATTTCGCTTATTTCCTCTGTCACAGCCGCATCCTGCTCAAAAACAGTTACGAGACTGTGCTCTGAGCCACCATCTTTCCGTTGTTTTTTTAGTCTCTGAATTTTTTCCATGCAATTGATGACACAGAATATAGTATTGCTGACTTTTTCTAAACAAATGACAAAAAAGAGAAAAAAAATGTCTGGAATTATCTTTATGGAGGACAAGTTGGAATGTTTTTTTTTTTTTTCCAAGGGTTTTTTTTTTGCTTTTGTTTTTTTGATTATATTATTTTAAAAATATAAACTCATGTGCACTAAAATGAGTGATCGGAACTTTAGAACTGTGGTAAGCCTGTGTGTATGAATGTGTGCGCATATGTGTAAATATATACGTGTACATGTGGCCAACACATGCTTAAAGACCCTATCGATCGTGTCACGGTTCATATTTCCTGGCGTGTCGGTTTTCCTGAGAGGAGCGAGCCACCATCGGCCATTCTGAGACCTTCCTTGGAGATAACTTTGCTTCACGGAATCAGGTTAGCCATCGGAATTGAGTGGACAACCGCTGTTACGTTCGCTCATCCAGATTTTCTTTGTTCATGTTGCACTCGTTTGGCTGTCCTGAAGTTTATGACCACAACGTGTCACCTTTTATCGGCATCCAGCCAAATTACCACGGAATGAAGAGATAGGAGGGTTATGTGAAGTCAAATAACTCTAGAATGAAGGGATGGGAAGGGTATCTGAAGGAATGTTCTCTTTTGAGAAGGAATAAAGTGAGCACGGGGCGGCAGGATGAGCCACATCTTGGCTCGTGGCTCTGTGTCTCCCTCCTCTCCCTTCTCAGAAACCGGGACATGGTGCTTTTCGTTAGTCAGCACTCCACCTTCCCCTTCCATCCATTCTTTCCTCTTTCTGTCTTCACTTCCTTAACTGTTACTGCTTGTGTCACAGCCCCTCTCGAACAGAGAGATGGACAACCAAGAGAGGGAAGGAGAGAGCGAAAGGGAGGAATCTGCAGTAGCCGGGTAGCCTTTTAGCTTTCATTTCGAGTCTTTTTTTTTTCTGTTTGCGTTCGTCTTCTAATTGTGTTGGCGTTCCCACGAGCCTCACTCGCCTGAGGCGGAGCCTCAGAAACACCAGCTTTAGTTTCTGCTGTGGGAGGGGTTTGGGGATCAGAGGGGTGGGGTTTGGGGTGGGGGCGGGTTTTTAGGCGAGGTTTGGGATGGGGTGGGAGGGGCGGGGATACAGATGCTCATAGTTTCAGTGCGGCTGAGAGGGAGTTGGTGTTTGATTTTTGTTGGTCTCGTGCACAAGAGAATATTGTATTGCTCATGTCCCCTGTTCCCTGACTGTACCCTTGTATCCCTTTCAAGAGAGTTTTGTTCACAGATTTCCCCTGTTTACCCACAATCTACCAAAATCTTGTCCCTATTGCAGAAAAGTAACTTCCCAAAAAGAAATAGTACACAAGAATTACAATTGAAAATATTACATCAGGGCTCTCGCAATACAAAAAAAAGTATATATAAAATGGTGTTTGTTATCTAAAAATATATATATACATATATATTTCTATTTAAATATATAGTGAAATATATAAGTGGTGGAAAAAAAGAGTGAAATAACCTGTGTGGATCAGAAATATTTAAAAGAGACAATCGCTCAGCGTGAGTAGCTGCCAGAAAACTGGCACAGTGAAGGAGGACAGCGGAGATAGACGGGTAGTAAGACCGTGTGAGAGAGAAAGATGGAGAGAGTGGGAACACCAGAGCTGGGTGGATCTTACTCCCGAAGTGGAGCGGCTTCCTGCTTTCCAGTGTCCAGGTGTATCAGCGCAGTTTGATTCCAAAGAAAGTTTTGTGCGGGTGACTCTGCTTATATTTGCACACATTGCGTTCTGTAGCTTAAGTATCCATTGGGGGTTTTAGCCAGGCCTTCTGCGATGGAGAAATGGTCAAATAAAAAGCATTGAGAGTATGATCTTGAAGGCGTCTGAAAGAGTTTTGAGGCTTAAGAGTTTTGCAAAGACATTCAAAGACCTCATTAGGAAAGAATTACCTTAGCGCTAGTAATGAATTGGTTGGACTCGTAAAATTTTAATCCTTCCTTACGCGCGTCAGTTAAGAGCAGTGCTTTGTTCTCATGTGAAGCATGTTCTCGTACCAGCAGCTATCAGTTTCTTGAGCCTTGATTTACAATTTGCATCGGAGTGTCCTAAGTACTTTGGGCTTTTGTTCCAAATGTGCAAGAAGTTTGCATCTGTATGACAAATTGTTCCATCACTTTATTTACGGTTCTTAGCTTTGTGTATTAAATCGTTGGTATGGTTGACCATACATTTGTTATTCCAAAAACTCAACTTCAGGCTATTGTTAAATAAGCTCCTCTTACATAGTTGTACACAATTCACAGTTTCTACTTTTTAGTTTTCCTTCCCATAATTCCTCACTGCTGCTTAACTGCCAGATAGTAGCTTATGGCTCGGAAGCACATGGAAAGCAGGAACCTGCTAAACTTGGAGGACTGGAAATGAGACGGCCATAGCCCCGGACATGGTTAACAGTTTTCCGGGATGGCCTTGGTCAATGTAGGGTTCTCGTGGGCACGCACACCACCCCAGCTGGCCTTACCGAAAAACTAGCGTGGAACCCGTGCAACCAATTAGTGGCCAGCACCCAAGTGGACTAGGTGCTCTCTGGTGGCCTGGTCCGTTCTAACATGGGCTGGGTGAGATTGGGTTATTACGGGTCCGGAGGGAGAGAGAGAGAGAAAAGAATTCAGGGATTGGTCAAACCTGATAATTGCACTCAGCACCACTCAACTTTGGAGAAATTCTGGCTCCTGGTTCGGGACAATGCCTGTCCACGTCTCCAAACCCATCTCCCAACATCACCACCACCTGCTTCAATCGCCCAGAATTACACAGCACAGTGGCAATCCCTTTGGGCTCCTTACAATCGCTTATTTTATACTTTCTTCTTTCCTTTGTCCTCATCTGACCCAGAAATTGATTGAGGACAGTTGTTCTGAAGGACAGAATGAATTGCTAAATACTCCATCAAGGAACTTGAAGGAACCAGAGGCTCCTGATAAATTCCTCAGCAGGGAAATATGAGCACATTTTTTCGCCGGAGTGTTCCGTTTCAGAATGTGTAATGAACTGGTTCACGAGGGGATCTCCATCTCCCCACGAACACTGCAAAACCAAATGTTTAAGTTCTAAACATTTTTTTTTTGGTAACACTTTTTAAACATGTCACAGTGTTTAGATTCGATAAACATCCAATAAACATCACTGTTTTGAATGAGAACAGCCCTTTACAAAAATAATCACCAGGCCTTTAGCTTTTACATGCTGGTGTTTAGATTACAAACATGTCACATGTTCCACAGTTTTACAGTGTACCATTCATTAGCCCGTGCCTGTTGCTGATATCGCCTCAAACCGATGCTTGAAACAACAATATTTCATTTACCTATTTTGCTTCTCTCTGTTCTGCAGTTCTTGCATTTTTCCTCACTTCCTATTTTGTGTCAAATGGGTGGAGCTAGGAAAAGGCTTAAGGAAAGGAAACAAGACCGTAAAAATAAGCGATCGGAGAGAGCCTTTTGTGATCAATCCACCTTTCTGTTGATGTCGATGTATGCCCTCTTAAGGTCCTCCTTATCATGAATAAGATTCAGGTGCTGGGGAAAAACACTGAGCTAGTTTGGGGTTTATATCTGCAGCAGTAAACGTCCATATACTGTTCATTTCTGAACTGCGTTCAAGCAACCTGAAGGACAATTCATGCCATTCTTAGACCAAACTGAGCTGAGGCACAGTGCAATGGAAAATAAGATTTTATATTTCTCTTTCCAGCTCAATATACTGTTAAAGTGTACTGGGTAGCTCTACTTGGGTTCCCAATTTAGTAGACAGAAAATGGAGTGTCTGCTGCCAGAATCTCCTAGATTTTCTTGTTTCACATGTAGTTTTGGAATATATTTGTTTTTTTTTTTTCTTTATTAATGATTTTGTTTTTTGTTTATTATGCTTTTGTTGTCAATAAGGCAGTGGCGCCACGCTGTGGAGCAGGCCAGTTCAGCCAATTGAAATCAGGGACTTCTTTGCTCCAACCAATCACACAAAAGAGCCGTGTGTACACTGGAAGGAGTCAGGAAACAATCCCCTACCCCTCCCACCCTGCGTAATCCGGCAACCCCCCGTTTTTTTTTTTTGACCAATCAAGCCCTGTCCTTTCCTGTTAATCCCTCCTCCTTCTACATTATTTATGAACTACAAATAGACTTGTATATAAGAAAATGTTTTGTATAAATGATAACTATTTTCGTCATCTCCAGAATAAACCAGGGCACAACTTAAGTTTGATGTTATGCCTTTAAAAATTGGGGCAAATGGGAAAAAAATGAAATATATTATAAATATACCTTACACATTGCTTTCAGAATGGGGCTCGGAAACTCGGAGCGAAAAATGTCTGACTTCATTTTTACTTTTCTTGGTTTTGATAATGCTGGGTTGATTTATTATTATTTTTTTCGTTATGTTTCTGTCATTAATTGATTTTGCTTTGTTTTTTATTTATAATTTTGTTTACCTTCAAGAAAAAGGCATTGCATGCTCTGAATATTTTGCTGGTTAAAAATAAAAAGGAAAAAGGAAAAACTACAATAAAAAAAGCAGAAAAAGTTTTAAAAAATGCAGAAAGGATTCCTAAACTTTTACTGAAAAGTTGCTTCTATTTGCAATTGCTTGTGTTTAACTATACATTTTTTCTATGAAAACAAAACAAATACAAAAAAGAGTATTCCAACACCTTGTGCAATAAAGCTATCTTTCTATGAACCAGTCTTGCACTGCTTATTGTTAAATACTACGAATATTGGAGTATGTGTGCGTGTGTGTGTATATATATATATATATATATATATATATATATATGTATGTGTGTGTGTGTGTGCGCGCTCTTGTAGATTCTGAAGCACTGGAGACCATCAACAAAGAGTAACAAGCATAAACAGTACTGAGGTTCATTAAATGGAACGGATTTAAGAGATGTGCGGGGCTGCTTGTATATACACATTTCTCGCTGGACTTAAAATATTTCAGGCAGTAACAAAAGAGAACATGGGCTTTAGCTAAAAGCAATAAAATTCAGTGTGACCTAGCAGACTTGGCTGCTGATTTAAGGGGCTGTCAGTGTTAAATTTGAGCCCAATTTGAGCTAAGGTTGTGGCCCAATCTCTCACTGCCAGTTAGACAGCAATGTTAATAATGCGGTACTTTCAGAGGTAGCTGGTGCTTTCCAGGAGGAAATTCTCTGGATTTCCACAAACACAACAAACACTTCACCCACTAGGCCACTCGTTCAGCAGGATGTAGCCGAATCAAATTGCTCACAGCAGTAACAAAAGAAAGAGCTGCATTAGGCGGACGTTGAATGACATGAAATTATGGTACTTTGCCAGAACACGTGGCTTTGTTGCTTAAGAGCCAAATGCGTGCAGTTTTCTAGTTTCTACTTCCATGTTTATTTAATTGTGTTCTCATTTGGAAAAGAAAAATTTGTCCTCGGCATCCAAGTTACCCAGGTTAAGTAGGCAGCACCGAGGGAACCGCCCACCCCCAGCGCCTCGGTCACTGACTCTGGCAGAAGTGTTCTGATAGAGCCAGTCTTTCCATGTGGAGGAGGAGCACATAGATGAAATGGCACATGAAACAAGAACCTCCTGATAGTGAGGCGATGGCGCTAACTGCTGTACCACTGTGCTGCTTCTATGCGTTATCAACATAGCTGTGCTTGCCTATGGACCGTATGTGCTCAAGGGCTCAGTCTTTAGCTGCCATTCTTAACTTTTGCTATTCAATTCATATTATTTTGATTATTTCTTTTTATTAAAATATCAAAACATATAAAACTTTTATTTGATCCAGGACCCCCATTCAGAAGGACCTCCAGTCATTAAGGAGGATTCTGTTTTAATATATCTTCCTCAACCCAAGTTGCATATCACTTTCAGCCAGAGTCGTCATAGTAACTTCAAGGACCCTCAAGAGGCCACAAACCCCCGAATGAAACCGTCAGACATAAAGATCTAGTCTCATTTGTGGATTAAGTGTAGAAGCTGGCCTGAAGATCATAAACTGATGCATCCATATTTTGACAAAAGACGTCTTAAACATCTTGAATTTACTGTATGAATTTAACAGTAAGTTGCACATTTCCTCCTGAATGATTAATATGCATAATAAATCACCTTAGTATGTGCTGCATGTTTATTTACACACGGTTATTCACTGCTGATGTACCATAATCATTCCATGGCAGTTTGAAAGTGATGTGCCCATCATTTGCCTTGTTGTGAATCATCTCTGAAAAAATAGAGCAATGCAGCGCGTGCTTGATCAATCTGAGATACAGGACAGTTAAGGCTCAATACTGTATCCAAAAAAGTTGGATCTCTGTGCAAAATGTGAATGCAATGATTTACAAATCATGTAAACCCTATATTTAACTGAAAATGGTAAAAAGACAACATATCAAATGTTAAAGGCAAGTAATTTTATCGTTTTTTGAAAAATGTCAGCTCAATTTGAATTTGATGTCAGAAACGCATTGCAAAAAAGTTGGGAGAGGGGCGTATTTACCATTGTGTTATAGCAGCTCTTTTTTTAACTGCTCAACAATTCACAGCCTCCTCTGTCATTTTTTTTCTCATAAAGTGGCAAATATATTTAGTGGGTGACAGGTGTGTACTTCTGGCAGGCCAGTTTAGCACCCAGACTCTTTTACTACAGAGCCATTTTGTTCTAATACATGGAGAGTGTGGAGTGGCATTGTCTTGCTGAAATAAGCCTGGCCTTTCCTGCAAAAGATGTTGTCTGGATGGCAGCATATGTTGCTCCAAAATCCATAGATACCATTCACCATTGATGGTGTCTTCACAGAAGTGCATGTTGGTTTCAATTATTAGCTAAATCTCATGTTCTCCATAGTATGTAAGCGGACAACATTTACCTAAATAACGGAGTACATTATGAGATGTTAAAGCCAGGGAAAAGCATTCTTGTCAACTTATACAGAATGCCCATATGTAATTCAGATGTTTTTTACACAGTTAACAGATGTACAAATAAAGTTATATGGATTTTTTATTTGAAAAAAAAAGCTTTCAAAATATTAACTGGATGCACTCCGAGAGTGCAAACCTCCACCAAGGTAGCACAGTTGAAATCTTACTGAATGAACATGGCTCTTATGAAATTTAAGGATAGGCTGTGTCCCTAATGTGAGACCAATCAACCCACAAAATTCGAGTGATGTCACTGGGAGCAAAATTCTGTTATTGCATGTCATGGGATTTCAAGGTGGCTGCCGTAGCGGCCATACTGTTTGACCGACTGCGGTCAAAATCAATAGAGTCCATCCCTGATGTAATAGCAACCCACCCACAAAATTTCAGAGATATATGTTCATTACTTTTTGAGTCATATTGTACAAAGACAGACAGACAGAAAAGCCAGTGCCAGTAAAAACATAACCTCCTTGTCGGAGGTAATTATTACAGGCTGTTCATTTTCACAACGATAAAAGAGCACATGAATGCACCATGACAAATAACAACTAGATGCTCCTTTTCCTAGCACAGTACAATTTGCAGTTGGCCATAGTGGACGCCCATATGGAAAGAATCTGTATGATCATACAGTATATGTGCATATATGCAACCTATATGCCGCATATATGCGCATATATGCCACATATAGGCCAAATTCAGGTACATATATGTGCTTATAGAGGGCATATAGGTCTCTTATATTGCTTCTTTATTTCCACTTGTAGGCCCTATATGTACATACAAGGTACATGTCTCCTATATAGCTCATACATCCAGTGTCAGGTTCTGTTTGTCATACCCATTGCATAGCTCATATCTCACTTTTGCAACTGTCATTCATGATGCCGAGCTCATATTTTTATTCTCAAAGTGATTTTATTCTCAAATTTTTATTCTCAAAGTCCCTTAAAGAAACAAAAAGAATTTCTCGCAATAACTTATTATATCCCCGAACGCAGAATGGCGTTTCATGGATATTATGTTTTTGGTCCGGCCGCCGCCGCGCCGCCCTATGTGTTAACGCGATAACTTCAGTAATATTTCAATTAGAAATTTCATGTTTTGCAAATAAATAAGTATCATAAAGAGGAAGAATTGATTCCATTTTGGACAATTTCCAATTTCTGGATTGGCCACCAGTGGCCAAAAACTTCAAAAAAATCACTGTTTTTATCATATCTCTGGAAATATCTGTTCGATTGAACTCAAATCAAGTCCAAATGAAAGGTCATGACCTGAGAATGTGTCCCACGATGACATTATACCTGTTTAGTTCAAAATTTTGACACAAGGTGGAGCTTTGTCACATAAAATTCACAATTTTGCCACATCTTTGGAACCATTTGTCCAATCGACATGAAACTATGTGCAACTGCAAGGTCATGACCTCACAACGTGTCGCATGATGACATCATACCTGTATAGTTCAAAATTTTGCCACCAGGTGGCGCTTTGTGATGGAAAATGACAATTTTGGCCATATCTTCAGAACCATTCGTCCGATTGACCTGAAATTAAGTTCAAATGAAAGTCTATTCAAGGTTTATTCAAGGATTGGGGAATTGGAAGATTGGGGGCGTTTGGGGTGCACATATGGTTTGGAACCTGTTTCACTTCACGTTTTTTTTTTTGAATTGTGCACTGTTAAAGAGCTGCATGGTCCCTTCCTCTTAGGCTCAAAGGATGCAACGTCCATGATTTCGAAAAAGAATTGACTGCACAACAGTCAGATCACAGGAAAGTCTTCCACTTTGCCTCAGTCAATCTAAATGAGCTCGGGCCTAGAGAAGGTGGCAGTGTTTCTCCATCTTGTTTATAAATGGTATAATCTTTACAATTTTTAATTGCATTTCTGGAAACAGCAATGGCCTGTGTTCAACAACAATGGTTTTGAGAAGTGTTCCTGAGCCTGAGCACTGATTTGCACAACAGAATATTGTGTTTTTAATGCAGCGCCTCCTGTGGACTTGAGGATCACGGCCATTCAATATTGGGTTTAAACTTTGTTTCTTATGTACAGATATTTCTCCGGATTATTGAATAATTATATAAGGTAGATAATTAAATCCCCAAATTCTTTGCGATGAAGTGTTAAGAAAAGCGTTATTCATATATTGTTCAACTATTAGCCAATGCAGTCCTTCACAGAGTGGTGAAGCCCTTGCCGTCTTTACTTCTGAAAGACTGTGTATCTCTGTAATGCTTTTTTTATGGCTTATCATGTTACCAATTAACCTAATTAGCTGTAAGATGTTCCACCAACTGTAGGAGAGACTGGGGTCCGATAAGCCATGGGGACCAATGAGCCATATCACTATTTTGTGATCAATCAATGACAGAGCTGCTTAAAATAGGCAAAATATTTGACCATTGACTGATGAGTCATGGAAAAAATGAGCCATATCACTATTCTGCCTATTTTAAACACCTTTGGCCTCGATTGATGGCAAAATAGTGATATGGCTTATTGGTCCCCATGGCTCATCGCACCCCAGTCTCCACTATAATTCCAGCAGCATACATTTCCTCCAGTTTGTAGCAGCCCCCTTACCCAATTTCTTAAAAGTGTGCTTCTGGCATAAACAACAAAAATTTTCAAAAAGCAATACAATTTCTCGGTTTAAACATTTAATATGTTAATATGTTGTTCAAGTGATTTGTAAATCATTGCATTCTGTTTGTTTACTTTGTCCATGGCATCCCAGCTTTTCTGCAAACAGGTATGTAGTATGCCATAATCATATAAACTACAAACACCGTAATCGCAAATTTTCATAAAATTCAAAGCCTGTACCGGTGGTCACACAAAGTACCTTGAAAGTGTCTATATACAGTCTTTCTGCACACGTGCGTCCAAGCCTGTTTATGACATGTAAATATAAAATGTGCATGTATGTGTACTCGTGTGCTAGTGTGTGCCCCTATTTCTGTCAGCAATTGTATCCAGATACGTGAGTGTCTTTGAGTTCATGTGAGCTGAAAATAATTTGGCATTCCAGTACATAAGCGTGGGGGTGCATGAGTTCGGTTGGAAGTAGCGGGGAGCTTCTTTTGGCAGCGGCCTGGGTGCCAGCCTGGTGATCGGTTCCAGGCCTCCCTCGCTAAACTCTTGCTCTGTTCCTTCTCTGCTGGTACTTCCTGTACTGGGTCTGGATGGTGGAGGCTGCATTGTTCACGTGGGTGGAGCTCAGGTTGGAGCCTAGAAGGGCACAGAGGTGTGGCCAGACAAATACCAGATAAGATTAATCAAAAAATACTGACAGCTCCACGAGCTCCTTCAGTATTCGGACAATGAAGCAAATTTAAAGGGCCCAAAGCTCCTACAAGGTTCACTCGAAATAGATGTGATTACCTTGAAGCTGTGCAGCTACACTTTAATTTCAGGCAAAAAATACATCCCTATTGAGAGTGCCATTTAGGCACGGCAGCTCTTTGAGTCACTATGAAAATACTTATGTACATAAGAGTAATTGTCTGGTTCGTTTCTTTATTCGAGCCTGAATAGTGACGCTACCTGTCCAAGTGTTGATAGGCCACGCTAAAGGAGGCTTTTGGCTTCCTTTTTCAACGCCAGTTGAAAAACCCTACCCTCTAACACCTAACCCTTGACCCGAACCCTAATCATAAGCATCAAATAAGGATGAAAAAAGCCTCCTTTTGCGTCGCATATCAACGCTTGGTCAGGGAGTGTCACGATATGACGAGTCGGAATGAGAATGTGTTGTTTATTCAGTGTGATTCAACTGAAGGTTTACAAGTGCAGGAACAGGCAAGTAAACAGGAATATGTTTGCATACTTGCACCCACGAGCACACAAGCACTTTATTAGTTATTGGATAAAAGACCCCAGAATCCAATACTGTGAGTTGCGATAAAGAGTGCATTTTTTTTCCATTTCTGATACTCACTTTTTCTGCGTCCTCCTCCAGTGCTCTGTTCCTCAAAACCACATTTGAAAGAAACACACAGACACACACACCGTTAAAACATACCACCATGCAAGATCACTTCAAGACACATTTTCTATCATGCACTGTGCCCTGTTTCGATCTGATGCAAACTGGTGAGGCCATTGCTACGTACAATGATTCCAAAACTGCATGGAATGTGCTGTGACATCATCAGAAGCGTGTGAGCGGTGGAATGAGGGCAAAGATGAGGTAAAGTTATCTTGATACGCACGCACACATCAGCAGTTGCGTGACATATTTTTGCCATGCCTTGCATTTCTTGCCCCTATAATCGATCGCACCATTCCTTGCAGGAATGCAGTGCGGACAAATGGCATCAGAGAGAACAACGTCTATTTCATTCCTCGCATTTCAATAAATCGCTACGGTGAGACAGGAATGAGAATGCTACTTTTTAACCTTGTGATTGGAAAAATCTTTACAGACTTCGACTTCTTTGCAAAGCTGATATTTATGTGATTGCAATGCAATCTGTGCAATATGAGGAGGATTACAACATTGCATCTAAGCTATTAATCACCAAAGTCAGAGCATTCTGCATCTGAACTTGCATAAGTAAGCGGCCTTTTTCACTCTCCTCTCCACTTTTCCTCGACCTCACCAGAAAATGTGACATCGACAAAGAAAATGTTGGAAATGGATTTTAAAGAAACCTTGGGACATGACTGAGAAGAATTGAATGTCCTCTCCTTCAATACGTCATGAGCTCGATTGCAAAGATAGGCACCGCAATTCATAAGAACCCTTCAGAAAATTAATGATGTCTCCAATTGTTACATCTGCAAAGGATTATGGTCCAGAATCAATATTTCCTTTCATGTAAGGTTGAGCTTGTGTTATCTTCTGGAAGAAAGCTACAAAGGAGAACATTACTTCCTGTTTTTCATGACAGGACGTTACTTGTCATGCCACCAGCAAAACTACGTGTATCCGGTTCACATCCTTTTTTTTAACGTTTATTTAAGAGGGAAGTTCCGTCAAGAACAAGTTCCTCCTTTTCAACTATTTCCCATGTAAGAAACGTTTGATTGAACAATTGCAAGTGAGGAGATGGTGAGAAACAGGGGTAAATCCCCTGGACTTTTTTTTGTCGGGGAGCAGTAAAGTTTTCTACCTTCAATCTCTTCGGATTAAGTCAAAGTTACCAGTCAAGCAACTGACCATTCTTGGGTATATCCCCTGTCTGTGCGATTTACTGACCTTAGATTATCTTTTAAGTGACTCTCTTATTCTGAGCACCATTCATATCTTTTCATTCACACCGTCTGTTTCCCTGCACCAGTATACTGACCAAATCCATTAGCGGTTGCTCGAGGTTGCAAAGGTCATATCATACCTGGAAAGTGAATGAGGATACATACCCCGTGTTCACAACATCTCAACCATCGAAGCTGGACCGTTGCATTTCGGTGTGCGGCAAAAATGTACGACATGAATTAAATGAGTGTGCTGGGCTGTGACAGTTTTACAAACTCCTTTAGCCAAAAAGGAACTTCCTGTAATTTTGACCCAGAGAAGACTGAGCGAGAGCTGACTGTTGTGCACTCGAGCAGCCAATCATGAAGCTCCAAAGTCTAATGAACACCTTCCTGCAAAAATCTTTTTAAAAGGAATTATGAGAGCCATTAAGAGCTGGCAACTGCAATGGTTAATTATGAGCGTTAGCGGTTTTGTTTGGCTAAAAGGGGCTGCTGGAGGGTTGCCAGCAACACACTATGTGGGTTGAAATATTAGGCTGTTTTTCAGGAACAGTGTTCCTCTGAAAAATAGAGATGACTTTAAATGTTAAACCAAAATCTCATCAGGGAATAACATGCATTGAATAATAATATGTCGACAGCATGGTGCGGGAGCAGCTGTTTTCATGGAGAATTGGACGCTATGTTTGTAATCAATGGGAGTAAGAATGGTGATCCTGAATCAATTCGAACTTCAAGTTTCCAATGAATAGATTTCATATGGATAGTGGATATCTGATCCCAGATCATTTCTACAGCAGGGCACTTTATGACCCAGCACAATTCGTTCTGACCCAAAGACATGTCCATATTGTGGTTTTGATTTTGAATTGTTTACTGTCATGTTTATTGTTTTACACTCTGGGAAAACAAGGTATGAAAATAAATGAAATAGGTCTAATGCTTGTCTCGGGGAAGGACACAGAGGTACATAAGGGTTTGCAAAGTCAAGAGCTTAAAAATCCATTCATAATCTATTGGCCATTTTTCTTCTTGGTGAAGGTATTCATTAGTCCTGAAAAATGATCTTGATGTATTTTAGAGTAAAATCAGGAAGTTTGTTCTACAAAGGACAGAAATGTACATCCACCGCATCTTTATTTTTCAGAAATATGTACGGGGTGATGGGGGAGGGCGGAGACAAAATATTAAGAGCACCCCTTGAAAAGGAATTTAACCTTTGCAATGTCTAATTTACATTTACAAAAACGTTACACAACATCGATTCCTAGTGCATGCATGTCAATCACAGAAATAGCTAAATTATTTGAAGTGGCAAAGGGGACTGCATCAAAAGTTATGATAACATTTGCCAAACAGCAAAAACTGAAACACCAAAAAAAAAAAACAAACAGTGGCTTCAATTCAAAGCTCTTTTATAGGGACAGACAGATAATAAGAATGAGAGTTGCCGGGAATCACACAGGTACAGCCCCAAAAGTCATCATTGGGTTGAGTCAATCCAAGTCTGGATGACTTTCAACAAAAATATACATTGTGAGCTCTGCAAAGCTGATGTTTACTTCAGGGTCTCAGATTATCCTATACATTTGCAATTATATCACCTTTGGCAAAGGGAGTCACAATGGACAGTGTTTAGAAATTGTGGAATGATCAGTAGTGCTGAGCACCCAGGCACATCATCAGAGATAATTTGTGAACTGAATCATTACCTCCACTTGATGTTGCCAATAGGAGCTTATCTTTCCACAGTAGCATTGGGTGAGAATTGACTCAAATCAAAAGGGATCAGCTATGGGACAGACCCAAAAATGTTTGGAATATAAGCAGTGTTGAATATCTGGTGACCTCCCAATATCTGTTCATAAGACGACTGTAATGACTGACCTCATCTCTGCTGCTACGGCGACTGTCAGACACACAGTGGATCTGCCAGGGTGTGGGTGGGGCCGCCATGTAGGGGAGGGGCTCAGAGTGGACCAATCGCATGCCCATCTATAATGAGGGAGGGGAGAAAGAGGGAGGTGGAGGAAAAAATGTTTACGTTACCACTTTGAAACAACAAAAAGCCCAGATATTTAATTTCATTCCATTACTGTGGACTCTTTGTTGAGAGAGAGAGAGAGAGAGAGAGAGATTAAAGGTTTGAAAGGAGGAAACAGGGGGAGTAAGCTGAATCTAAAATCAGCGCAGAAGCTCATTGACCACAGTCCAAATTTCAAAACTGAGTGAAAGGCTGACAGGGAAGACAGCTTAAAGTAGTAACTGTGAGAGTGACGGTAGTAACCAGTGCACCCCTGGAGGAGCCTGTGTAACGTCTGGCAGCATCCCGGATGCCTGGCCGCTGATTGCAGCTCAAGCTTAGCCTGGCACAACTGTGCTGAACTATCTAACTTGGGTCAGCTAACAGTTGCTATTATATCGACACTCGCTACGAATCATTAAGGTTAGAGACTGAATTACAAGAACAGCAAAACTATGACGGTGACTACATGTCACATCGCTGTGAATTTAATGTCTATGCTCGCTCAGCAGACGTCACTTTTCCTACTCATGGTGTAGTTTAATAGATAGATAGCAAAATACTGATTCAGTCATCTGTATTTAGAGATTTGTCAGTTGCTGGGGGATTATGACAACGTCATTCTCAATTGACGGAGTCGCTCTGTTTGCTGGCCAATTAAAACAAAACTCATTCCATTGAGAAACGCCGGCTCATGACTCCCAATTTTTCAGAGGATTAAGAATGACAGGAATCAAATTGCCTGAAAATCATGGACTTTTTATGTTTTTTTCATTTTTCTTTGCTTAAAAGTTGTTACAGTTCCCTTTCCCTTTTGGACTTCCAAAAATATTATAACTAAAAATAAGCATAATAGGTCCGCTTTAAATGACTTTCAAAGGGATACGAAGCCACTTTATTCTCAGCGAGTGGCAGGATTGGTTAAGCCTTTTTCAAGAATTGAAACGTAGCCTGGCCTGGCCGGTCCTAGAATGATTCCTTGCGATGACGCATGAAATATTCTTATGAATCCGTCATTGTGATTCGTTGCCTAGAGGGTAGGTAATCCTACTCCTGGAGAGCTGTAGCCCTGCTTGTTTTAGATGACTCCTGGTTCAGATGATTACCCCATTAATAAGCCCTTGACAAGCTAAAGTCAAACTAATTAGGGGCATTAGAGAAGAGAAACATCTAAAACATGTGTGACTATGGCTCTTCAAGAGCTGGGTTCTCAACCCCTGTGCCGTCACCAGAGCTGGACAACTTCAGTCCTGGGGCGTCGCACCGTCTGCAGGTTTTTATGGTCTCCTTTTATGGTCTGGAAATCAAGGTGAGTGGATTCATTCGACAATTTATGTGAGAACTTATCAAACGCCGTGTACCATTTTTATGCAGACGATGCTCTTATTTATTGTTGCCCGTGCAGGCCTTTGATTAATTACAGTGTACTTCTAATTTTGTTCAGCTTGCAAACAGAAATGCAAAAAGTCGTGGTGTGGAATAAAATGAGCCTTTCAAAGTGCTGCAGAGGAGACATTACTAAAGAAAGAAAGGAAATTGAGAAAGAATTGAAATTTTCAATGCCAAAAATGAATATTTTAATCAGTGGTGGACAGCTGACTGTTCAAACTTCTTTGGATTGTTTTGGCAGGATCAAATTGCATATTTTCAATAAGCAATTAAATTAATCCTTTAGAACATTAAGTAATGTGTTGTTGTACTGTTTTCCAAATAGTAAACGATGAAAGGACTTTTCAAATAAGTCCTTCTGGATTTTTCTGACATCGTCAATGATGTACAAACTTCAGGCTGGCAGGCTTTTGGCATGATAGCTTTTCTACGATATTTAACATACAATAAATCAACCCAGTTATACACTAAAACTCATTTTCACACTTTACAGACTTAAATTCCAGTACCTTATGATAGGGTCAGTTGGATTACTAAATTACTCTTCGCTCCAAAGCCACCATTTTGAGAAAAAAACTACATAGTTAAGCAATATAGCCAAATCTTTAGCTAAATAATGTAGCAGATAGCAAATCACCTCACCAATGCATATTTTCGCACCTGGATAAATTTGCTTTGAAATTACAGCCATTATACTAAATTGCCCATAGGTATGAGTGTGAGAGCGAATGGTGTGTGTATGGTGTGAGCGCCCTGCAATGGACTGGTGAGCTGTCCAGGGTGGGTCCCTGCCTTTTGCCCACAGTCAGGTGGGATAGGCTCCAGCTCCCCTCGCGACCCTAGTGAGAAACATGTGGGTATAGAAAATGGATGGATGAAAAACAGCTAGTATATTGCCTGACATGCAGAAAATCGACTTTTATGAGCGAAAATCCTTTTTTTTTGCGTGAATAAAGACCTGTCACCTCTCTCAAGTGCTCCTCTGCACTACAGCCAGATAGAAATGATGGATGCTTCCTGAATTTATGTTCATATAACAACAAATATGCACAATTGCTTAGATATGGGCAGTGGGTCAACATACCCACTGGCTCATCTTTCCCCACTCTGCCCTACTACAGATTTTACAGTGACATGACTTAATGGCATGCCCATCGAGGGTTCATCATTAGAAAACTAGTTCACTTTCTATCAAGTGAAATGATAGAAAACAGATCAACTTTTGCATTCGGGTCTTATCTTAATAAAGAGAACTGGCTACACATGATGGTCCCAAATGGTTTCGGAGTTCGCATTATGTCAGTTAAAACAAATGTTTGAAAACAGGTCGAGAGAAATCATTATTAAATGTTGTTCTGAGCCTCTGCCTCCCCAGTATTCAGCTCACCAGCCTCCATTTGTGTTGTGTGGTGTAAAGGGGATGGGGTTTCCACGTTTCATAAGAGACCACGTTATACAGAGCCCCACCCCCACTGTCTCCATGGTAATGTTAAATAATGAACACCCACTGCTTTCGCTGGATTCAGAGCGCCAAGTTAACACATTGCATACATTTAAACTACTGCATCTTGCAGCTTTAGCAATTGACCTGGCCTTTTTTGGTAGAAACAAGATTAAACAAACTAAAATACGAACAGAAATAACACGGACAAATGGGTTTTAGGAAACTGAGCTTATGGTTTATGAAAACAAAGTTTTAAAAGCACAATTGTTATAGGTTGCTATCGCTAAATTATAGCTACAATTTCTTGCTTACCTGCTCCGACACGCGCAATACAAGGTACATGGCGGTCAAAATTGTCGCCAGCATCGTCCCTGTTTCCCTATAGGAGTGCCTATGTTGGACTCTCAGACAGGCACCAGAGGAAAAGACGAGTTAATTTTAGAGTCACTTAAGCTCAAGAAAGCTGGTGAGGACTGCAACACAGCCTCTCGATCTCAGCACCTACACACAGGCCATGTAAGTCCATTAATGAGCTTTGGTGTTCAGGAATAGAGTGGCTGTAATCTTTTGTCTTGTCTGAGTTTGGGACCCATCACGCGGGCATTCGTGTCATTTTTCATTTTATTTTATTTACACATATACAGTGCTTAACAAATTCATTAGACCACCTGTCATAAAAAAAAAGAAAACATGAATATTTCAGAAATTTGTCAAAAACCTGTTTAAAAGTAAAAATTATGTTGTTATTTCTCTGTCAAATAACGAACTGAAACCACTAAATAGTCCTTATTTCACACATAAAACTGAAAAAAAAAAAAAAATGAAAACTATATTTTGTATGGCCTCCTTTGGCCTCGATATCAGCTTGCATTCTCACATTCAACCACTAAAACTAATTTTTATGTTCAGGAATGCAAGAAAATAACTTATTTTGAATCTAAATCAAAAAATAATGATGTGTTTATCTATTTTTTCTGCTTTTTTGTAAAACTGTTAATCTGAAAATTCATGGATAACAACAATAATTATATTTTAGTGTTAAAAATAACATTTCAGTTAAAGAGCTTGTGTATACTGGTGGATTAACCATAACAGAAACATTAAAATTATTTTGGTAATTAGCAACAGTGTTAATTTAGGGTAGCTTTTGTCATAAACCTTACAATGGGTGGTGGTCTAATACAATTTCGAAATAGCTTGGACAAAGTGTAAATTATGAATGATATCAAAATGCAATGACTTTCAGATCACATGAACTAATATGTTATTTACAATAGAACAGAGATAACATTTCAAATGTTGAAACTGAGACATTTTTCATTTTTATCCACAAAATGACCTCATTTAAAATTTTCTGGCTACAACGGGTCTCAAAAAAGTTGGGACACAGGCAAAAAAGGGCTGAAAAAGCAACTAATATATCAGAAAATCAGCTGAAAGAAGATTTAACAGCAAGTGATTAAGTTAACTGGCATCAGGTCTGTAACATGACTGGCTATAAAAGGGATGTCTTAGAGAGGCTGAATCTCTCAGAAGTAAAGATTGCCAGATGCTCTCCAACCTGTGAAGGCTTACGTAAAAAAATTGTGGAGTACTTTAAAAACAATGTTCCTTAACGTCAAATTGCAAAGGCTTTGATGGTCTCATCATCGACAGTGCATAACATCACCAAAAGATTCAGCGAAACTGGAAAAATCTCTGTGCGTAAGGGGCAAGGCCAAAGACCTTTACTAGATGCCCGTGATCTTTGGGCCCTCAGACGCCACTGCATCACTCACCGGCATGATTCCGTCATTGACATTACTAAATTGGCCCAGGAATACTTCAAGAAATCACTGTTTGTAGATACAGTCCGCCGTGCCATCCACAGATGCCACCTAAAACTCTATCATGTAAAAAGGAAGCCATTGTTGTGCATGATCCAGAAGCGCCACCGTGTTCTGTGGACCAAGGCTCATTTAAAATGGACTGTAGCAAAGTTACAAAGTGTCCTGTGGTCAGATGAGTCCAAATTTGACATTCTTGTTGGAAATCATGGGCATTGTTCCCACCGGGCTAAAGAGGAGAAAGACCACCCCTCCTGTTATCAGCGTTCAGTTCAAAAGCCAGCATCTCTGATGGTATGGGGATGCATTAGTGCATTTGGTGTGGGACACTTGCATGTTTTAAAAAGCACCATGAATGCTGAAAGGTATATAAAGGTTTTAGAGCAACATATGCTCCCCTCCAGATGACATCTTTTCCAGGGAAGGCCTTGTGTATTTCAGCAGG
This sequence comes from Gymnothorax reevesii, assembly GCA_029721435.1. Classification (NCBI taxonomy): domain Eukaryota; kingdom Metazoa; phylum Chordata; class Actinopteri; order Anguilliformes; family Muraenidae; genus Gymnothorax; species Gymnothorax reevesii. Next base: position 166,574,143 of record CM056574.1, read on the forward strand.
ACAATGCAAAACCACATCCTGCAGCTATTACAACAGCATGGCTTCGTAGTAGAGAAGTCCGTGTGCTGAACTGGCCCACCAGCAGTCCTGATCTTTCACTGATTGAGAACATCTGGCGCATAGTTAAATTAAAAAGCCTGTCAAAGGAGACACAAAACTCTCCAGCAGCTGGAAGCCTGTATTAAACAGGAGTGGGATCAAATTTCAATGGCTAAACTCAAGAAACTTGTCTCCTCAATGCCCAGACACCTCCACTCTGTGTTAAAAAGAAGAGGGGAAGCTACACCATGGTAAACAGGCCCCTGACCCAACTTTTTTGAGACCTGTAGCAGCCATCAAATTTGAAATGAGCTCATTTTGTGGATAAAATTGTAAAATTTCTCAGTTTGAACATTTGCTATCTTATCTCTGTTCTATTGTGAATAAAATACTGGCTGGTGTGATTTGAAAGTCATTGCGTTTTGATTTTATTCACAATTGACACTTTGTCCCGACTATTCCAGAATTGGGGTTGTAAATTTGTTAATCAATGTAGGGGACACAAATTAGTGAATATATACAAGAAAAAAAAAAACATGAAGGAGAACATGCCTAAAAACCTGGAATGGGCATGGAAGGTGCCATTCTCCAAAATTATTCATAACCATATCAAGATTTCATCACAATGTGATCAATATATGGAACAAATGAGTTTTTTTTCTGGAAAGAGAAAGAAAGAAAAAAAAAACCTGAACACGCACTCAAACATACAAACGACTGTCAATCACATCCACATCATTCCTCATGATCACATACACTCAGTTTAGAAAAACAATCCATGAGGGAAGTTTCACTCACTTGAAATAATTGATTTCACAGCTCTTTTGAAAGATAATGGAGGTACGCAGTTCCATATTCTGGATCCTTAATAAATGACTCAAATTTGCCATCACCCTTATAAAAAATTATTATAGTTTACTGCAGTAAAATTGATATAAACTATAATAAACAACACGTTACTACAGTAAACTGTAGTTTGTTGCAAAAATACTATATTAATTGAATATTATTGCTATAGTTTACTATAGTAGAGTCTGACTTTTGTGATTTACGTTAGCATCACTACAGTAGACTACGGAGTATCTATAATGTATCTATAGTAATTCTGCAAAAATACCATAGCTACTATAGAAAATTATAGTATTTTTACTGTAGTATTTTGCGGTAAGTTTTCATAAGGGCAGAGGAACAAAAAAAAAAAAAAAAGGGAGTTCCAAGGAGGCCAGAACTTTGTGTTGGATACATATGAAAATTTAGATTTCAGTGAAACAATCCCTAGACTGTAAAATAGGAGTTTTTTTCTGAAGATTTATAAACATACTAATTTGAAGGCGGTGCACCAGATAAACAGTGAGGTTGCCGTACTTCAGAAACGAAACCTGAGAAGAGTTCCCCAGACCTACATTCCTTATTGTTCTTACCACTCTTTTTTGAAGGCGAAATATCAGCTAAAGTGTAGTCAGATGAGTACTAGCCAAAACTAAGTCACAATCATCAAAATATGGCTACATCATTGAGTAATATGAAGTCATTGCAACCTCTGCAGTAATCAGGTGATGGATTTTTCCAAAAAGAAGAATAAAGAAGCATCCAAAGGAGACATTTTGACTAGGCATTGGTTGTTGGAATATTGTCAATGAAAATTTTGGACAAAAGATCTCAGATTTGCCACCAAAAAAAATTTAATTCATTTTCTGTATGTTGAGTGACAATTTAATAGTTTGAAACCAAATACACAGTTTTGCAAATTCTGTCCTTAATAATAGTATCATTGTCTTTATGCGAATAGAATATGCTGATATCATCGGCGAATAAGATCTTAGAGAGTTTATCTGAAGCATTGGATGGGTGTTATATTAATTAAAATTAAAAAGGGCAAGCCACATGATATGAGGAGAACGCCAGAGTTAATTCCATTATAAGATACAAACTGTTTTCTATTATGAAGGGAATTATTCAACCACATCAATGCATTGTTTTTTACTCGGGGATGGGAAAGCTGACGGACTAAAATGTTATGATCAATGGTGTCTAATGTCTTTGATTAGACTAAGAAAACACCCACACTTCTCTCTTTTCCATCTTCAGCTTTCAGTAATTCATTAATCAAATGTGCAGTTGCCACAATTATTTTAAGCTGTGCTGGTTTTCATTCGTGGTTTATGCAGGCTAATTCATGAATGACCATTTAATGGATCCTTCAACAGGTTTTGACTTGTTCCACTATCGTGAGCAGACATTTGAGAGGGAATTGTGCCAACCAGCACGTAGGATGAATTAAACATTTGATGTCAAGGGGAGCTGTAGGGTGACAAGTTGGCAGAGTCGTTATTATGAAAGAAAAAAATCTTGAAACTGAATAAAAGGCCACAGCCTTGAAAATGCACACAGCAGCCTCATGCGCATCGTTTTTCTTGTTTCTAAATAACTTGAAACACAAAAGCAGAGGTTACCGACTGTTGATTGATGCACTCTGCGACATTCCCATCGTATGTTAAAAATCTCCCCGCTGAGTTTTTGAGAAAAGCCTCTGCAACTCCCTGTAAAGCGGCAAGAATGGTGAGATGTTTGATGTATATATTATTGCCCGCTGATGACGCCAGGGATCATGAATCTGCTCCTGTGGAATAAGCAAAAGAAAATGCGTCGGTGAGGTTAGAGAGAATGCATGCGACCTGGTTCTTTCTATCTGATAGTATCTGGTTGCAGGGAGTTCAACAAAAATGTTGAAGCTGAGATCAGCATCATGTAATTGCGTTAAGGTGAGCTGTCCAACGCCATTCAGGTGAGTGCGTACGTGTCTGCGAGAGTGAGAGAGAGAGATTGTGAGAGAGACAAAGACGGTTAGACAGACCCTGAGTGAGGTACAGCATGTTCACGGTACAAAAACACCTGCGGGTGTGTGTCTTATCACATTTGTATAAGAACGTGTCAATTGAATGGAGAATCAGCATTCAGAGAGAGAAGCCTTAACAACAGATGTGCAGCCGTGGATCATAGCAGGTGCCAAATATTCAGGAGGTGGGTTCACTGCTTTTCTACTTCTTACCACAATTATTAAACCTTCAGAAAATCCTGTGCAAAGATGCTGAAGGCCCAAAAGGCTGCGTTATATGTTGGCTGTGTTAGAGTTTTTGAGACTGTAGTGGTGTGAGGGTCATTGATTCTGCATGTGTATATTTTCTCTGACCTCTAAAATTTCTCAGTCGGTATAGTCACTCAATAATTTTTTCAGGCTCTTCTTTTTTCAAAGTAAAATTAATTTTAAAAAGTCTAATTAGCAACACCTTTTTATTTTTGCTCCTCAAAGTCTGCTTGAGATTTCCATCAAGGAAGTACCATTGTATCCGACATAACAACAATTATTATTATTACTACTACTATGGTGTCAGTGAGTCAAATTAATATCCAGAAAAACTAATTGTGTACTTCATAATCTTTCACATACAATTCATAGCTAGGGTTGTACGGCTTCACCATAGTAAATACAGTATCTGTGCACTCACTGTTTGCACAGCATGATCTGAACATGGGGCCTATTCCATAAAGAGAGATTGTTGAGTTAGCCAGATAAATACTCAAGATAAAACTCAGAACAGCTCTTTTTACCTCAGTCCATGATCCAGTTTTGAGAGGACTGATGGTTTTGCTCGGTGCTGTCATTCAGTGAACTGAGTAATCCTGGTTTGTAAAACAAGCCAATGATCACCTCTCTAATGTATAACAACAATTTGAATGTCAAGGCATGGATTACCCTAACTATTATATGATAACTTCCTTAAATGTCCAGCAATCAATGAAAGGACATCAATTTTTTTTTGAGAAACTATAAAAACTATGGCTCCAGAGAAATTCAAACTTAATTGCTCGTCAGTTTGTGCAGGTGAGAGCCCTCATACATTGATGACAATTGCAGTGCTATACAATACTCACATAAGGTCGCAACACCAAATTACTTACTTTAGTTTACTGACAGCACCATCTTATCCTCCAGTCAAAGGTAGTGCTTGCTTCATTCTGACCGATTTTATTCAGAGTGCAGTCAATTATTTTGTTTGTGCTACAGCTTTATTCTTCAATTTCCTGCTTATGATTGAACAATTAAAGCAACGAGTGCTTATGATGTATGGTCAATTCACAGCTAACATTTAGCATTAATTTCTAACCAATTTAATTGCTTTCGGAGAAAGCAGGGGTGATATATATTCTGGTGGTTGATCAAATGAAAATAAATATGGTGTTCTGAGGGATAAAATGATTGTAATTTGTGTTGAAAAATGCTATATATGCGCATATTGCAAGTGAAATTATCTTCCGATTAGCTAACAAACCTTAGTTGCTCAGCTGGATTCATGTGGGTTTGATGTTAACCTGATTGAATTTGACTGATTGCTAGGCAAGTAAACTTGTAGGGTTGGGAGCACCAGAGCTTGTGTTCATGCCTGAATTTTCAGAATAACATTAGGGAAGGGCACATTTTCCTCCCCCGTCCATCTGCTCAGGGCAGGCCAGGAGCAATAATTGATGCTGTCCAGCTATTCTATCATACAAGCAAAATAATATGATGATCCTTCTCTTCCTGCTATTTAATTTTGCCTGTTGAGGAAATAAATGAGTGAAAAGACAAATTAATTGTTTGTATGAAATAGAAATGCACAGAAATGGATTGTGTAGGAAAGGTCAATAGCTATGCGGTCTTGGGGTTTTTTTTCTTTTTGCACCACATTTGCATAAGTGAAAAGTATGTCAGTTTACTTTTTAGCTCCAGGGTATGGCAATCTGGCATCTCACACAGAGATCCACGTAAGCTTCATCACTGGTAAACCAAGGTGTGGCTTGTAAAACCCGATTAGAAACTAGATAGCTTGGGGAGTAAAACCTGATATTCATGTTCTCTGCAGATCTGTCCATGCAGAGATACGCACGTTATTGCAATCATTCAGTGATTAACATAATTTCAATCAGGAGAGACCAGTGGATGAATTAAAGAAAATCATTTATTCCAGATGACAGATTGTAAAGATTAATGGACCTTTTGTGATGATTAACTCTTGACAGAAATCCTTTGGCGCTTGGACACTACAAGCAGATTTTGTCATTAAGGAGCACTGCCCTGTGCAGCAGCAAGATAAATCCCCCTTGTGGAGTCCAGGTGGTGGTGGTGGTGGTTGATGACTGACCGATAGGCTGATGAGGTTGATGAGATGATAAAGCTGATGAAGCCTTGCAGACAGGGTAGACTGCACAATGGCAAGGTGAAGGGGACACAAAAGCTGCATGAACATATACAACCCCATTCACAAAAAAGTTGGGATGCTGTGTAAAGTGAAAAGAATTATTTGATTTGCAAATCACTTAAACCCCATATGTAACTGAAAATAGTGCAAAGACAACATATCAAATGTTGAAATAGATTTTTATGTTTTATTTTTTTGTCTTTTCAAAAATCTGCTGATTTTGAATTTGGCGCAAGCAGCATGTTTCTAAAAGTTGGGACAGGGGTAACAAAAGATATTGTAAAACTGCGCAATATTGCATACACCTGGTGGAAAATGTCACAGTTAATTAGGTTAATTGGCAACAGGTCAGTAACATGATTGGGTGTAAAACATCTTTCAGAACTAAAGATAGCAAGGACTTCACCACTCTGTGAAAGACTGCACGAGCAAACAGTTCAACAGTTTCAGAATAATGTTTCTCAATGCAAAATTGCAAAGAATTTATGGAATGCATCCTCAACAGTACATAATATCATTGAAAGATTCAGAGAATATGGACAAATGTTTCTGTGCAAGAGACAAAGCCGAAAACTAATATTGAATGACCATGATCTTCAAGCCCTTAGGCACAATTGCATTTTATAAGGCAGAATTCTTTAGTTGAAATCACTGCATGGGCTCTGGTAGACTTCAGTAAAGCATTGTCAATGAACACAGTAGTTGCATTGCCTGGTAGACTTCTGTAAACCATTATCATTAAACACAGTTTGGTGCTGCATTGACAAGTGCAAGTTAAAACTCTTCCTTGTAAAGATAAAAGCATATTTTTAAAAAATCCAGAAATGCTGCGGCCTTCTCCGGGCCAGAGCTCATTTATGATGGACTGAGATGAAGTGGAAATCTCTGAGGTAAAGAGGAAAACTGTCCTGTGGTCTGAGCAATCAAAATGTGAAATTCTTTAGGGAAATCCTGGACGCTGCTTCCTCCAGGCTAACAAGGAGAAGGACATCAGTGCTGTTATCAGAGCATGGTGCAATAGCCAGTATCCATGAAAGTTTGGGTGTGCTTAAGGCCCATGGCATGCGTCACTTGCACATCGGTGAACAAAACATTGATGGGGAACAATACATGTAAGTTTTGAAGCAACGTATGCTGCAATTCAGACATCTTTTTCAGCGATGGCCTTGCTTATTTCAGCAAAACAATTTCAAACACTGCATTCTGCATGCATTACAACAGTATGGATCTATAGTAAAAGAGTGCAAAACTGGCCTGCCTGCAGTCCAGACCTGTCACCCCCTGAAAATTATTGCCTCATTATGCAACAAAAAATATGACAAAGGAGGTTGTGAAGTGTCAAGCAGCTAAAATTCAACATCAAGCAATAATGGGAGAACTTTTTGAACTCCTTGGTTTCCAAATACTTACTGAGTGTTGTGAAAAAAGCGTTGATACAACAGTGGTAAACATAAACCTGCTCCAACTTTTTTGAAATGTGTTTCTGGCAGCAATTTCAAAATGAAAATATATTTTTCCAAAAGCAATGACATTTTTCAGTGTCAACAATTGACATGTTGCCTTTGTACTGTTTTCAATTAAATATTGAGGTTAAATGATTTGCAAATCATTGCATTCTGTTTAAATTTACATTTTACAAAGCGTACCAACGTTTTTGGAAATGGGGTTGTTCTAAAGGCATATCAAGAATCGTATTTAAAAAGACAGCAGCAAGTGGATAGCCTAACAATGTGGGTGTGTCGTTGTGCCTTTTGCATAAATGTGATTTGCTGACAGAACAGCTAATGTCTAAATTGACCGTTAAAGGTCCCCTATTATGTCAGCAGTGCACAGCTAATTAGTTATTACAAGCCATTTCAAAATCTCTTCCCTCTTGACATCACACAGGTAAGTAACCAAACAGAGGCAAGAAGAACTGATCACCTTCAGCCAAGCAGTCAATCTGATTTCATTATTCTGGGTGGTCACTCCCCCTTGTGATGTCAGGTAGGGGAGACTTTAAACTGGCTCATAATGGCTAATTAGCTGCGCACCTGGTGGCATAATAGGGGACCTTGAAAGGTTGGGGGTTTGGGAGTAAGGTTCGTTTTAAACTGACGTCATTAAGGACGCCAAAAGCCTCCTTTTGCGTCATATATCGACCCTTGGTCTGGTAGCGTCACTCTATGACGCGTCGAGATGAGACTGGGCTCCAATGACAGCGAAAAATTTTGAGTGAGTATGCCTGAAAGGAGTTAAAGGCATAATGAGCAGTAAACTACTGGCCGAAGCAAGCAAAAGATGAGTCTTCTCGCTGAACTTTTGTCACGTTAGTGCACTCAATATCAGTGGCGGTACTAGAACCGGGAATTGGGTGGGCGCAGGTGCGTCCCTTTATGACAATTAGTCCTGGCCAGTTCTCAATAATTTTCCTTTCGTTTCCATGGGCTAAATTCAGCACAGTGGCGGAACCAGAACTGAGAATTGTGACAAAAGATCCGTTTAAAACAGTTATTAGTTCTGACCTGATCTCAGTCATTTTCATGATTAACAAAAGGCTCACTCCGAGAGCGCTCCGCACTTAACAGGTGCTGCTTGTTCTCCCCGGGTACGTAAGAAGACAATCATTCATCTGGACGCGTATTTGCTGTATTTAAATCAAAATTATATAAATGTGCATATCTGTCGACTCTCAAATAGCTTGAGCAGCACGCTGTCTATTTAACTACTCACTGCCACTTTTTTTTTTTAAATCAACCCACGCAATACCAAGAGTGAGAGGCAATATTTCATTGGAACGCGGACCTGATCAATCAACGCGAAGCACTGGCCTATTAATAAGTAAATTTTTTTTCTGTGCTGAATTTCGCCGATGATTTTCATCACTGTTCGATAGCATATTTTTATTTATTTTTTATTGTAATGTTTATTTAACAGGGACGATACATACAACATTGTCATAAAGAATGAAAAATGTGATGCACACAAGACGTCTAGCTTCAGCTGATTTGCAGTCTTTGTCCCTGGTCAGGCTAAAGGAAGATAAAAGATACTGAATACAAAATACAATAATACAAATACAGTGAATAATGCAGTGAACAGATATAAACAAATGAACACAACTACAAAATTTAGATTAAAATTGCACAAGTTAAATGCATTAAACATTAGTAGAATACTGTACTGACAGTTACTTGAGAGGAGTTAATGTTCACATTTCTGCTGCTGCTTAAGCCAGTGTTTAGCTTTGGCACCAAACATCCTTAATTTTGTTTGAGATTTTATTTCTGGTGGTAAAGAATTCCATAGGTGTGTACCCAGCACTGAGAGAGATGACTGACCAAAAGTTGTCCTGCATCTTCTAATTTTACAGTTTTGGTTGCTCATGCTCCTTGTCATTGTCCCACAGTTGTCTGATTTAATAAAAATCTGTGATATTGTGATACCGTGGAGAAACCGTGTCTTCAGTTGCCAATTACGAAAATTGGAAAACGCGTCAATAAAGGAAAATGATTGAAAACTAGCCAGGACTCATTGTCATAAAGGGACGTGTCTGCGCCCCAACCCCCCCCCCCTCCCCCCCAATTCCCAGTCCTAGAACCGCCACTGCTCAGTATATTCTTAAAATAATGACATGGTTGCTCATTATTACATCCATCTCTATGACAGGACTCCTGTTTTAGCACTCTCAACTCTAGGCTTGACATGTGCTTATACTGTACTTCATAAAATCCCATTCCTGACCTCTCCAACTGGACTATCAATAATATTTGTCACTCACGGAGCTTCTGATTTTCTTCCCCTTCGTAAATGTCACTGTCTGTCAGGTGAGGGCAGACTGAATGAGTCTGGTGTGGAGGAACTAGACATCCAACTGCTGAAGGACCTCAATCAAGCTGAGTGCAGGACACTCTGAATCTCATGCAGTAGCAAGAAAAAAGAAGAGGAAGAAAGAGGAGAAAAGGAAGTGATATCAGCCATGTCGTTAAAGCGCTTAACGCTGACCCGCAAGAAGACATGTAAGTCACATTACTCTTACCCAACGACGTGTCTGGTTGCTGCTGTCATGATGGATTTTCCTCAGATGGTTCATATTTGTGAAATTCTGAGTCAAACCAAAGATGCTGGCTTTGTTCACGAGCTATTAATATAGCGTTGAGGTTTCCTTGAGTTACTTTTTCAGAAAATCATGCCATGACTGGTCTAATTTAGAATTACCGGCATATGTAGTTATTTTAATTAATCAATAAAAACATGTATCCCGTTTAAGTGTTTTAAGGCAATCTCAATGAATGTTGATCTTAAGAATAGGATTAAGACATCCTATTCATTTATTTAGTATAATATCTCCAATTAAGGAATTGTTTGCCCTTTCAAGGTAGATTAAGATTCTAGGATTCTAGAGAAATCACAGAAACTTGCATAGGATAAGGTCAAAGGCCTAAACTGACTGTTTGTGATATTCAATTCAGCAAGCAGACCAGCATGCTTTTGTGATGCATACAACCAGGTGGGCGCAGGAATTCTTTGGAAAACCTTTGTAAAAATGATTTGTTTAAGCATTCAGAAACTTAGGCTGCAGACATGAAAACACAGAGTTGAGAGAATTTTGAAATAGTCTCTGTTACATTAGTGTAATACTCTTCTTCTTCTTATTATTATTATTATTATTATTGTGTAAAATATTTCTACTGTATATCAATGCTCATACTGTGCATACTCTTTTTGAAAATTCACAATAATCACAGATTTTTCATGTTTTTTTTTGTTAGTGTCCATTGCAGAGCAAGCCCAGGAGGAAGTTTTGTCCCTGCTGGGGCTGGTGAGACACCAAGCTAATCCCTTGGACGTGCCAGTCATGTATGAGATCAGCACCTGGAACCTGGAGGACCTGCCTGCCCAAACCCCGAGTGAGCTTCCTCACACCTTCCTGCATCGTCTGTGGTTGCTGAGCCCCCAGGCCCGGAGTCCTCTCTGCCAGATTACGGCAGACTTGCTTTCTAGCAATCCAAGGGGAGATGGAGGCCAATGTGCGGTCAACCCCCAAGATTTAGTGACTGCTGTGTACATGTCTGCAAACAACTTTCTACGGCAGGAGATGACAGTTCGGATGGCACTATGCGGCTTTGCTGTTCCACTGTTGCTGCCTCCAAGTAGACATGGTGGTCTGGTCACCATGCTTGTGTGGCCCCTACGGTCAGTCGTGAGGACATGGAGGCCACAGTCACTAGCAGACCCCGACGGCTATATCAAGGGAGATATAGCTAGTTCCAATATGCCTTTGTTGTCATTTGTCAGACTGGGACGTTGCAGCATCTCCAAGTCTCTTGTTGTGAACCACATCCTCGGAGGCTTCAGGGGACCTACAAGTTGTTTTCTACACAGGGCTATGGATGGAGGCCAACTTCCCCGGAGGCTATCAAATGGCCTGGTGGAGATCAGCTGGTACCTGCCTTCCGGTGACCGTGATCTGGACATTTTCCATGAGCCTGTGATGGTGGCTAACCTCCGTGGAGACGCTGCCTCGAGTGCAGGTGAATTTGACGCTCAGCTCGGCTTCCTCTGCCGCAACTCCTCTGCCATCTTTATGTTTTGTGAATCCCTCGGGAGGCAGGAGCGGCTCCAGTTGGCCTCCTTCAGGGACAGTGGCTGCCGAGTCTACCTCATTATTTGCTCTCAGAAAAATGGTCTAAAGGAGAAAAATGGAAGCGAACTGCGGAAGCAAGAAGCAGCACTTGAAAAGCTGGCTGAGGACCTGGAGCTGCCTGAGAGAGCAGTAATGTCCTACAGTATGCCTGATGGTGAGGAGGAACTTGCAAACACGCTTAGCGAGACTGTTGCTCGGCTGCTACGAGACAGTCTGCGACACGTGAACTTGGTTCAGGCAGCTGCCTCCGCCTATGAGCTGGGCATCGCGACTGATGAAGGTGAGACCTGTCAAATAGCCCTGGCTTTTGAAGACGAGGTGCTGGAAGGAATCGATGTGCAGGGAGCCAGAGAGTACAAGGAAGAACAGCTGCCTCTCCAAGGTCAGCTTTGGAAAAGTTGGGTGCAAGAGGACAAGGAGGAGTGTCGGCAAAAGAATTCAATAAAATTGGCACAAATGCAGTTGGACACAATGTCAGAGATAGAAAGCTGTTGCTCGGATACAAGAGCGTACAACATGACTGAAGCTATGAGGACCTTCACTGCTGCACTGCTCACACCAGATATAGTGAGGAGAGCGTTCTTCCTGAATTGGATGAGGCTGAAGCTAAACGCAATGGCATGGCAGAGTCAACAAACCAAACAGAGGTCAGCAGCCTCTAGTACTTGGGAGTTGGACGAGATCACAGGAGACTCAACAGAGATTTCCACTGAGGATTTAAAGCAATTGCAATTCCCCCTGTGCTTAGAAAATTTCACCCGAGAGATGGGATTGATCTTTGAGACATCCATTCTCAGTCCTGGCAGCGGCTCTGATGGTTTACTCAGTTTCCCGGCTGTAGCGGCAGACCTTCTCCTGTGCGGCCTCCCTTTTGAACTGCTTGATGGGGATGCTTCCAATTTGGCCCCACACTGGTTAGGCAGTGTGCTGTCCTTGATTCATGGGAAGCTGCCAAAGAGAAGCCGATTGCGGGTGCTGACAGTACTGGGTCTCCATACCTCCAATAATGCTGCAGTGATCTCAGCTTTGCTTGGTGTAACATTCCCTCTAGGTGACAACCAGAACACTAGGGGGGCATATATGCTCCTCCTCGCTGTGCCAGAGAATTTGATAAAGGAACTAGCATGCAACTTCCTGCTACTAATCAACACTGCAGGGCTGAATTGCTCCGGCACAGTCCTGGAGCAGGAGCTGAATGCATCAAACAATGAGCTGGCAACTTTCGCAATGGGGCTGAGTGACGTGACCCTGCTAAATTTGCCAACAAATGGTGAGACAGAGTTTCAGGACACTCTGGTGATTGCTGTGAATGCTCTCTTGCGCGTTAAAGAGACAGGAAGGTTTCCCTTCTTTCAAGCTGTAGCTCAAGAAGGTGGTGAGGACTCTAGGCTTTTGATTAAATTGCTAAGTCAAGTGACTCAAATCTTAGCTGCAGGAGAAGAGAACCTGGCGAAGTCCAGCTTTGAAAACCTCCAGGAATTTGACGTCACCAGATGCAAGCAGTATTTGCAGGGACCTTGGCAAAACAGTCATCCTATGGCACCTGTCAGTCTTGACTATAGCAAGTCAGTGATGGAGCATAAACAGAGTCTGCTCCACACACTACACAAGTGTGCAGCTAATACCCCTGCAAGAAGCCTCCAGGCCTTCGGTGAGCATATGGCGGATTTGTGGGACACCTTGATATTTGACAAATTCCCATTTGAACTGAACAGCATGGATGCGGGCAAAGCCTTCTGTGACTTATGCAGAGAATACACATCCTGGCAGCAGGATTTCTTTGGATATATGGAACCATGGATAGAGGCAGCAGTTCAGCTCATACTCACATTTGAGGAGAGTACTCTGGAGGATGGGGATCTAAAACAACCTGACAGTTTGGAAGATGTGTTAATTAGATTAAAGATGCAGTCAGCCACAGAGGTTGAATCTGAAGCAACTAAAGTCTTTTCAAATCTAAAGGATTACTTCAGGAAAGGAACAAATCATTCGTCCTTGATAGTAAAGTACAAAGATAATTTCACGAACCATCTGGTGATGTTTAAAGATTACATGGCTAGTGAGGCTAATAACAAATTAGAGGCTGCCAAGCGGGAGCATGATATAGCCACAAAAACAAAAGACTTCCGGACCAAACTAGCAGCATCATTAGACGCACGGCTTGAGTCTGTCCTGGAGCAGCACAAGGTTTGTGAGCCCATTCCTGAAGACCAGCAACTGCAGAAAGAGTTTGACCAAGTTTGGAATGAGTCTATCTCTGAGTTGGACCACATGCCCCTGAAGGCATGGGATATTACCCAGCAGGTCCTCCAGCACCTGAAGGGGAACCTTTCAAACCGTGGTATCAGCAAGCATCAGGATAAACTTGAGGAGTTTGCCAGCTATGTGGCCTCCGTCTTCATTGTTGATGAAAATCACTTTGGCTACCGTAGTCGGCAAAATAAAATGTTCAGTGAATTCAAAATGGAGGCCCAGGCACTTGCAGATAGAGTAATAGAGAAGTGCAGAATGTACGTCTTAAGGAAAAAGTCCCTCAAGAGAGATTACACTGACAGCTATACTGTAGATCTTTTGAAAATTGCGGACAATGCCTTGGAAACAAAGCAGTTCAATACTAGGTCATGGTTTGAGGTAGAGTTGAAGATGCACATCTGTGCAAGTGCAGCTCACTCCTTCCAGGAAATTCACGAGAACTTCAATGAGGCTAGTGATCCCCTAAGGCACCTCGAGGAGTCCCGGGACCAGCTCTTCTGGAATTTTGTCTACAAATACCGTAAAACTGACCAGTGTCGGAAGGTTGCCAGGGCTTTTACAAGCCTTTGCCTCAAGCCAGCCACGTTGGACTATATCTACAGCACACTGGGGAAATTGATTTGCGAGCAGATGCTTTGCAGCCATTTAAGCCAGCTTTACCATTCTCCACAAGCATTCCACTTCAGTCTCCTGAGGGATCTTTTGCTTGAGGACAGTTTTGAGTGCTTCCTGGAGTACCTACTGTCAACTGAGGGCTTCATCAGAGGGAGGATTCAGGGCCACATAGATGAGTATCTCTCTGAGACTGAGATGCTGTCCGTGTGGACGCAGCAGCACCTGCGAATGATCGCAGACAGAATGGTGATGACCGCGCTGAAGATTGGACACTGCTGGGATGAGTCAAGTGGCAATCTCAGGCTGCTACTGGAAAGTATGTGTGATGATCTAGAGGCTCAGGGGGATATAGTTATTCCCCGGGAAACCTTGCAGGGACCCATCTTTCAAATCTCCTTGCCTGGAGACAGGTTCATTGAGTGCCTGAAGGAGTCACTGGGTGAGATGCTGCAGTCTCTCAATCAGGAGTTCTGGGAAGGTGATGGCTGCAGTCCTGAGAATATTGCTAGCAAGATACAGGCCCTACCAATACAGCCACAGGATCACATCTACCTCAGGGTGAGAGGCTGTGAGGAAAGCTGCCCTTTCTGCAAAGCCCCATGTGAAGCTTGGGATGAGGATCATACCATGCATCAGGCTCTGCTACATCGGCCAAAGGGTTTGGTCTCCTACACCTGCGCCACCTCCGGCTCCCTGTCCCACTCTATATGCCCCAGTGAAATATTTGGGGAAAACCAGTTTTGCAATGCAGACACAGATGGACATTTCTTCCGCTACAGGGACTACCAGTTGATCTATCCCACCTGGAGCATCCCAGAGGAGGCCCCTGGGAGCCAGAGGTTAAGTGTCTACTGGAAGTATGTGTTAGCAAGGCATAACAGTAAATTTGCCCAGGAGTATCAGTGTAATCCAGCTGAACTGCCAGAAGAATGGGTCAGCATCACACCAGAGGACGCCATTCAAAGCCTGAGAGAGACCTTCGGAATAGAGTAAAACGGACATTAGGTAAAACTCATTTACTCAGAAGGATGCTAAGCATATTTAATCACTGTAATGCGTGTTTTCCCTGTAAATATCATACAAACAAAGGAAAAAGTATTCAAGTTCAATAAGGACTGTACTGAAAAATATGTGAACTGGAGGCTAGCAAGCATTTACTACACAATTAAATAGACCCATTATTAGCCTCAAACAAATATTGATGAATTTTGGTTCATCAACCAATAAATAGTGATTAAAATTAAACTTTAGTTCTGCTCCAAGCACCAGTTTACTTCTCATCTGTTTAAAATTAGAAGGCGATGTTGAAATCTGAAACCAATTTTTTTTTTTTTTCTGATTACTTTTATTATTGCATCTCAGAGCATGTAGTATGGTTGTTCTGCACTGACAAAAACATACGGGGAAAAAAAATATGATATATCCCTTTATATTTCTCTTCTTTCCACACAATAAGTTCGAGTGAAACTTGATACCGGGAGGAGCTATTTTCTGAGTAGTGAATTGTTTTTATTTTTTTTTTTAATTACATACACCACTAATGTGACACAAATTTGCCACATCCCCCTGATCTGTCATATGAGAAGCAGCATAGAGCAAAGGAAAAAATGTTCCAAGCTGAAATGGCGTGGAAAAGCCGTAAAACATGAGGTGGTATCCAAATGTTTGGTCCTGACGCACTGTGCAGAGACCAGTAAATGTATATGGGCTTATAGACAAGTCTCTTTTTATAGTTGTCAATATAAAAAGCTAGATTCATCAATATTTAATTAATGTGATTTCATTACAATTTTTGTTTTGTAGGATGTAGAGTCATTGATCCATCATAAAGAAATTTTTTCTTGGACTTAAAATTTTTATGGAAGAACAAATGCTAATTACATTATAATTGCACAAGCATGACTGCATGTTTCATGGCTTTCATTATGTGATTTTCCAGCATAGAGCTAGAAACATGGGATATTATGTGCATAAATGTAAGCAGGCATAGGATTATTGCCACGTCAAAGTGAAGCACAGAAATCCAAGGGAACATCATGTGACTATAATTGCCTGTAGTGAAAAAATTTTACCACAAGAGGACAGCAAAATCCAGTCCACCTGCAGAACAGACATTCCAGCGTTGAGGAATCTGCTCAAATGCATAATAACGAAAAGATTGGTCATCCTTCTCAGGAAGTGAACTGAAATTGTTATTTCAGTCCATTGTTTTGACTAGCAACTCAGACATATTGTGAACTTGCCTGGAATGCCCAGGTGAAAAAATACTATACCTGAATTATGCTTTTACAGACTGTATTAAGTATGTTTTATGTTTTTTTTCGCCCCCTTTATGTGTAATTCAGTGTGCTCAAGTAGTCATTGAATACACTTACACAGTACACTTAAAGTGTACACTTTCTAAAAGTATGTATTAAATATATTGCAAATTAAGCACAAAAAGTAAAAGTATATTTGTAATAACTTTTGTATGCAACAAATATACTTTTAATATAATTAAGTGTAATACTTTTTCACCTGGGGAGGCCAAGAATTTAGTATTGAACAAAGTAACTTACTGAACCACACTTTCTGAGATGGGTGTGCTTAAAGTTCTGCAAGTAACTACCTCTGTCGTATCAGTAAGACTTTGCGTTGCGTCTGGACATGGACAGCTGTAAATACATGTAAATTTACTCCAAACTGTACAATACACCTTAAAGTGCTAATTTTACATCCATGACCGATTTGAGCAAAGTAAAATAAGCAATTGCTGTGTCTTCCTAGCTGGGTAATATTATCACTGCTGAGTGCTCAATGTGTCACGTACCACACGTCATCAGTCTGTTTTGCTCGTTACCACTCAAACAAAATGGCAACATGAAAACTATGCACAATGATCAATCGAAGTAAAATCATTTGTAATACGACTGTTGATGACATTAAGGGAAACAAGACATTATAGGACTGTTTTTGATCGGCTGAGCACGGGCATGTATACATGTTTGCTCATAGCTTAGAGGCAGATTTACTGTCGGGGCTGAGTGGGTGTACAGCCATCCAGACTGACAGCTGGCCCATCCAATCATATAAATAAAAACAGAAAGATGACATCACCCAATTTTTTTAGTCATCATTATTCAATTACTTTCTTTCTTATTTGTTTGTTTTGTTTCGAAAATTAAAATTTTTATTTTTGCCATCTCACAATGTAGCTCACTGAGCTCACAGAGTATTGTCTCGAAAGAATGTGCAGCAACTTATATCAGGTTGTGGATAAGTATATAGCAACATGCCAGTTATTGTCCAGACATAATTGCATTACCGTGTGGTGTGATACATTAATCAATTTGGTGAACAATTGAAGAGTTTGTTTCCAAAACGCAATACACCCATTTTACTCATTTTGAGTTCATCAGCTTTTTTTAAGTCGGCGCATATTGCATTTTATAGAAAAACACAAACTTCGACCTGGAAAAAAATACACTTTGTAGTATAAATTTCTAAAAATGGGTTTTGTTCCATGTGTAAGAAACACAGGGCTATAGCTCTATGGTGTTATCTCAAGTTTTGTTATGTTGGCACTTACTGCGTTTTGGAAACATAGTCTTCAATTATTTTAGTGACTGACGTTGAGTTGTTTATTTTTGTTAATAAAGTATGAAAAGAGAAATGCCCGCACACTGTTGTCTTAGCTCCCAGAAAAATGGACCCATTTAATTCCGCAACATTTTGACTAAAAAGGTCTTTGTCAGGTGCAAACAGAACAGATAAGTGGGCGGGGATATAAATAGACAGGGAAATGGACAGTGCCCCTCGTCAACCAATCAAAATCAGTCCATATCATGTTCCTCAATAACTACATGCATACGATTCTTGTTAATCAGAACACATGAGTAATGCATATACTGTACATCATCAATGCAACATATTGCATCCAAGATTTTGCATCAGGCATATCCAACACCCCAATTCCATTCAAGTGCCACATGTAATATATCTAATACCAAGGAAAAAAAGAAAACGAACAAATAATCCTTAATCTCCACATTACTGTGTATTATTGGTTACTGTATACCTTATACTCCTTTTGGTTTTTAAGAGCAGACCATACATCTTGATCAACCAAATGACAATATGTGTCCAAAGACGCATTCCTATTCCGATTGTACGCACATCCATATTCTTAGCTAAAGGCATAAGTTACACGTTTTCTTCCTGAAATTCCATAAATTTGCAGACTATTTGCCTCCACCACAGTGAACACGTTGCACGGATACAGCCAAAGTGACTTTTGCTTAGTGTTTACGTGCAGCTGTTAGTTCTCATTTGTTTGGTTGCAAATAAAGAGCTGCAGTTTGTAGTTCCACAGCAGCATAATGCCAATTGTACAGCTCTTGTCACATGCAGCTTTCTTCCAGCTGTCACAATCACCATGCCCGTGAAGGATATGAGCAGTTACTACATCGGAAAGTTGTCGCTATCTATTTCCAGCCTTCACTTCTTATGTTTGCAACTTGGTAACACAAAATGTCCGTGCATTTTAATCTGGAATTCAAATGTACGAAATTGATGCCAAGTGTCTAATAAGAGGCCAATATGTTTAGACTTTATGTTAAGAGCAACTTCATGGGTGTGCAGTCATAAGGAAATAGTGCACACCCTTGGGAAGTCCTTCAACCAATCACAATTGAGTACTCAATAGAGGCATGGGATAACATGATACAATGTGCATTCAACCCCCCCCCCCCCCCCCCCCCCGGATACACACATGCACGCACACAGACAAAAATCCCCCGAGCTCCCACTGCCCACCCACTGGTTACTTTCTGCCTCCACCGCTCACCTTGCGCGTTATTTTCATGAAAATCTTCGACTAATACAATGAGTCATAACTTGTTATTTTTATCGCTGACATTTGGAAGCTGTTAGTAACTTGAGTGGGCCATTTTGCCTGCACTGCATCACCCACAGGGGCAGACAAGAAAAGCAGACAGAGGCAGATTTGTTTGTATTAGCTAGAAGTTTACAAGACAGACTGCCAGTGGTGCCCTCAGTGAAAGATACATCAATCTCACTGAATTTTCTTCAGAAGTAGCATACAAGTGACATGGATCTAGCGCAAGTGCAAAAAAATGTTATTACTCCCCAGTGAAGGGCCCATATATTGGAAATACTTCATCCCAGCTCAGCCCTACAGTGTACTGGTCTCCACTCGAACATCTCAAAGAAGCTTGACTTCAAAGATAACCCACTTTCCCCATTTTAGCCATTAGAGGCTACCCCTCCACTTCAGCAAATCAACCCTGCTGTTCCACATCACAAATAGGCCTGTTCTGCCATGATCCACACCAGGAATTAAGTGCAGAGGCCGAGTATTAGTGAGGTTTATGGCAGTAATATCGTAACAGTGGGATGGAGCGCTGGAAAAGGCACAGTTCAGGTCAGGTGTTGTGGGCAAAGCAGGGCAAAGCCAAACTCCGGATAGTGGCTTTCCAAGATGACTCTCAGGTGAAGCATACACTTGGCCAGAGCCAAACTGTCCACAAGAAGAGTGGATTAGCTTGAGAGGAACTTGGCTCCAAACCTGATGACCGTAGAAGGACTGGGAGCTTGTCCCTGACAAACTGGACAGAGGTGCAGACTTAGACAAAGTTAAGAAGAACGCAGTCCCAATCCTGGACCCTGAATAAAGCTTGGGAAGTTATTCCTTTTAAACTGGTCAAAGGTGCATACTTGAACGCGGTCCCAATCTTGGACCCTGGATAGACTTCATTGAATAGTCCTAAATATAATGGATTGTTAATGACACAATCCATTTAATAATTCCCGAAAGCAATTACATTTGTGAGTGAGAACATCAAATATTGTGTGGTTGTACTGTTTTCAATATACTTCAGTGCGAATGGTCTTTTAAAATCAGTCAATTTTGATTTTTTATGCATTTTCCATATGTGCGAACTGGGCTTATATTATAGTTACAAACTCTATGCATGTACAAGAAAAACAACTTCTAATTGCTTCATTCATTGTGGTTTAGAACCAAACAGCCATCAGTCCATCTGAAGTTCTCTCCTCTCTCTGGTCCTCTCATGACCAGGGCTAATGCGCACATTAAAATTCAAATTAATACCCAAACAATGGCAGAACTGTGAGTAGGCCTTGTTAGGTCCATTAAATGCCATGTTATAATTTTGTCAATCTATTACACTTTTTAATTTAAGCGCATTAGTGCTTCCGTCATTTGTGCTAAGCACTCAGAAGCAGGAAATGTACGTTTAAAAGGCCGAGAGACAAACAGAAAGTGGTAAAAAATGATCACGAATGTCACAACCCGCATAGTGAATCCCTTTCGTCTCTCCTCCCATCCAACAGCTTGCAAGTCTTTTACACAGATTGTCTCCCTTGATTGGTTTGATGTCCTGCGTGCCTCCCCCGCCAGGTGTTATGCATTTGTGTTTCCCATTCTCTGACATGTGTTTTGGCATGTATACATACCATATTTTGAGAGTGCAAGTCACTGGATTGTATCTTGCCTTATTTCCTCTATCAAGCGGTCCTTATTTTCCCAGGAAAAGTTTATTGTCTAAATATGATTAAACATAATTTTTTTAACCTTTAATGATTGATAAATACAGAAGAACTCTTCCAAGTCTTACTAATAGGAAAAAGCTTGAAAGCCTTCCTCTTGGTCTCTAGGATTTAGAGCATGTTCCTGTTAATCATTCCTTAGTCTGTTTCACAGCTCAGTTTATTAGGAATATCTCCCAAGCCTTCTGCAATCATCTGCATCGGGACTGCATTCCTGATTAATTCCCCATTCCTGCCATTAGACAGTTATGCTCTGGTAAGTGTGCACTCCATCGGACTGCCAGCCCTCTGGCTGGCTACAGACACACCACTGCATTCTAGCCTACACCATCTGATCTAAACTGTGCCATTCTGGGCTGGGCTCCATCTCTCTGTCATTACCATATAACTATCAATAAACCCTACTTGTTACGGTCCAGAAATGGGTTCAGGCAGGAAACTGGAGAAGACAGCAGCCTGGTAAGCTACGAGCACGTCAGCATCAGCAGGCACACAATTGGAGGATACACATCACAAGGTCATACAACGGTCTATTTGAAAGACGTGAGAGGAACGCGATCCCAATCCTGGACTTGGATCAGAGTTGGAAGCTTTTATCTACCAAACTGGACAAAGGAGAACAAACTTAAAGGAGTAAACAAGAACGCAGTCCCAGTCCTGGACCCTGAATAGGATTAGGAGCTTGTTTGAATTAGTTAAATGACAATAAAGACTTTGCAGAGAAAATGCATTTACTGAAGTACTATTTGGATTAAATGAAGATGAAGAACTTTTACTTACATACATCGACTGGGTCTGGGATCTTAGCACAAAAGCGACTTACAATCCAGAAACTTACACATAGAGCAGAGAGCTTAAATAGCCATCACACAGTCAGTAAGAGACAACTGCGTGACCAGATTCAACTGGGGGAGGGAAGGCGCTCAAGACAAAATCACAAACAAATCACAAAACACACACATCTAACAGACATGCAAGATGCTGAACTACACTGATACACACAGGAATTCACACGAGGGTTGCTTACTGTCGGATTGTACTCTAACTCTAAACAGGATAGAAAAGCTGTTTTCCAGTTTCAAATACCTACCGAATACCGACCAGAAAATTACCAATCTGGTATCTTGCAGTATAGAATGGTTCGTGATGAATTTGTTTATTAAAGGATAGTGATGAATTTGACAAATTTATTTTATGAATGGATAGTGATCAATCTGTTTTACGATCATATCGTTTTAATTTTTGATATAGATTTTGATTTAATTATATGGTTAATATGTATATATATATATATATATGTATACTCAAGATAATACAAAAAGATTTTGCTATGCTGGAAATTTATTTTAATTGATTTTAACAAATCATGATAAATAGGTTTTTGATCAGTTTTCTGTCATTCTTCAATTATTTTTATTCTTGAGTCATGGAGGAATGTGTGCTATGCCTCTGAGTTCATGTAGACTCCACATATCCAGTATTACCATGAGATCAGTTCATGCTCCCACAAGCAAAACAATATTGTCTTCAATTCACTCCTAGACAGAAATGTTGGCCCTGTATTCAAAAGTGAGTGAGTGGGTCAAGTCATACGCTGGGTAACAATTTTCAATCATATTCTCATTTTCATCAGCATTCATTCTCATCTGCAGTTGTCCGTATTGGCTGGGTCAGCAATTTGGGAAGTTTGACCTAGTTTGTGAGCTGGGGCTAGCATTGACACAATAAGATTGATATCACACTCCTTAACCACCGGAGGGTGAACACAGACCTTGAGGCTGGGGAGTGCATGGCATCATTAGGGATTATAGAGAGCAGGGAAATATTTCCGTGTTCAATTTGTTGTGAGAGGAAAGTCCAAATGACCAGCCGGGAGCGTTATCTAATGGAGCTAGTCGTAAATTCTGATAGGCATGGAGTCAAGCTTGCTAACTGTAGGAGCCGCTTCTGGAGCTTGAGAATCAACTGGGTGCTCATGGATGTCATGTGATTTGCTGTCACATGATTGCTTGATTGATATGCTAGTTTACTTAAGCTCGCGTTCTGAGCAGAGGCTCTGCAGCGTGTGCGCTTAACATCCCTCCTCTTCGCGTCATTTTTAGCATTTTGTAATCCTGTTCTTTCATGACTAAACTGACGTTCAATAACAATGTCTCATCTGTTTGAGGTTACTGTTGCTGTTGGCTCTGTTCTATGGAAGGGGGGTTAATAGCAGCTCCCTGCCTTCGGTTCCACGCTGAACGGGGAGGGATCTCTGAAACAGAGCCATACCGCCAAACTCAATGCATGCTTGTGTGCTTTTAAGAAATATTCTCTTTGACAAAGTGTCCTATCAGAATTCCAAGGGCTGACTGGCATTCTGTTATTGTTCGTTAGTTACTCGACTGGTACACTCGACAGCAAATCTACGTACCTTGGGATAATTTCAAATCACGTTATCTTAATGCAAAAAAAAAAAAAAAAAGGGTGTTAAACAAGGCAGAGTTTGGTCCCCCATACTTTTTATTATGTATATCGATGAGTTAATTGTACTCTTCAGCAAGTGTGAAAATGGAAGTGATGTTGGAAGCCTCTATGTCGGTGCTGTTGGGTAAACTGACAATATCACATTGATGTGTCCAAGCATAAGTGGCTTAAACCAAATGTTGAAAATATGCAAAGAATTCGCAAATGAATGTAATGTTGTATTCAACGCTATGAAAACTAACTGTATCAAACACAGCTCTTCCGTAAAGTAGTGTGATGTTGTTTACCTCGACGGCTCATTGATAGAGTGGTCTGGTAAGGTAACTCATTTAGGACATGTAGTCATTATTAAACTTGATGATGCTGATGTCTACCCTAGTAGATGTTACTATTTCAATAATTCTGTAAATAAACTTTTCTGGTGCTTATAGCATTATTTCACTTGATAACTCGGTAATATAGTTTAGAAACCATTGTTGCTCAGTTTATGGTTCACAGCTCTGGTATCTTAATTCCCCTGGATTCCTTTAAAGCTGGCCCCAGCTGGTTGCATAAAATTAGACCCAGTCTTTGACTTCAATGTAATTTTAAGTCAGACTTGCTATAGACAATTAAATATGCCTGTTGCATAAAACATGGCGGACACAATAGCGACACTCGGTGGCAGCGGGCGATCACCGCACTTAAGCGCAACGGAAAACCTTTTCTTTGCTGGAGGAATATAATGCCGAATGAAATCTTTTATTCAATAGTTTTAATCAAGCGAACGGAAATTTGACACGCCATCAAGTTAGGGGAGAAAATTACAGAAAAATGCGAACGGTATCAACGGTTTTGAGAACCGTGAAAGATGTTCAAAAACGTTTTAAAAATATAGTGCAAGAATCCAAAGCTGCTTTCATACCGGAAAGCGTTTCGCGTGTATTCGCTTCTAAGAATTGACTTTGAATAGCCTATAATCTGTCGTGCGAATAATTCGTTTCGCGTCCGGTGTGAAAGCAGCTTAAGACGGAAATATGGAAGAGAAAAAAATCCAGCCACCGGAGGAGGACCCCCTCCAAAACTACAAAATAAATAAATACAAATTGAAAAAAAATAAAAATAAAAACAGAGCTGATAATCCTGTTTCCAATGTAAAATATTTTTTGTCCTTTTTTGTTAGAAAAACAATAAGTATTGCCTATCTTTGTGTACTCTAACAGGTGTTCTAACAATGTGTTGCCATGGGTTAGGGTTAGCTCTCATCTCAGGGATAGCCTGGGAGAGGTGGCTAATTTTTATGCCTCAAATTAAGTCAGTCTTAAGCTTTATGCAACAGACAGTCTTAATTAGACTAGTCGAACTTGAAAATTTCAGACCAGTCTACTGTGAAAACCAGTCTTAAACTAAGTTTATGCAATTGGCCACTGTACTCAATGGAACAAAGCAGTACGTAAATTGTAAAATATTCCTCAGCGCAGTCACACTTGGTTACTCGGGCCATCGATAGGCCAATTGCATATCAGTGCTCAATTGACCATTAAATCTCTTATGATATCGAACAGCTCAAATGTGGTTGATTCCTCCATAAGTCATCAAGTGTGTTGTGATTCACTGTCTCCTTTTGGCAAGAATATAGCTTATCTAAGGTACAGATATGGTACCGTCGTAGGAGACTCTCTACATGCTAGTCACTGGAATTCTGACTGTGCTTCAGAGCGGTTATGATACAAGTCATCTGGCCGCTATCTCCAATTTGCAGAATTTGATTGATGTAAAGAATAAATTTTCAACATTAGATGGTTTCAGAGATGATATGATTGCAAATATGATTGATGTAATAGCATGTGACTAGTTCACTTTTAATAGCAGCTGTTGTATATAGTGTCTTTTTTTCTATTTTTCTTATATTTCCTGTAATTTCTGTGTTTGTTTGCACTGTATGTTCTGTATCTTGTACTAAGAGTACAAAATAAAGACAAAATAATTTTGGGGAAAAATTGGACCAGATGAGAATTGATTCCAGAACTCTAACAACTGAGCTATCCCATATCCCAATTTCAAAGCCTATCTCAAACGAACTCTCTTTGGAAAATGCAGCCATTGGTATCCGGTAGGTATTCGGTAAGAGTATACCAACCGGACACCCTTGAATAAGAACTCTTCAAGAGCGTTTTTTTTTACCCATATCATAGCATTTGCAATACAATATACAATGTCAACGTTTCAACTTTTTCTGAGGTATCCGGTCAGTATCCGGCATCTCGATGCTGCTGGAATGGGTAATTTTACGTTTGGTATCCGGCAGCCGGAAGCCAACTGTGTTTCCCTGTGCTGCATTTGGTTCGTGGTCTGGATCATAAAGCATCAATAAAGTTAATTACTGTGTAGAGCATGTAGAAAGCAACACAAATGCTTTTTTCATTTGACATTTTTCATTTGAGACGCATGCACATAATTGCACTGAAAGCACAGAGTTCAAGTTTTACTTGTTTTGTTGGCAAAAAAATAAAAATATACCAAAGAAGAACATCCTCTCCACCAATTTAGCCAGCATCCTCCACAACACTTCCAAGAAATTCTCCCTCTTATCTCCTGCAGAAGATCACTCAGTCCTACAGACAGCCTAATAAACAACAACTGTCCACTATAAAAGACATGTCTACGCAATAAACAGCTATTGTATGGGGATGCATTAGTGCATATGGTGT
Source organism: Gymnothorax reevesii (assembly GCA_029721435.1). NCBI lineage: Eukaryota > Metazoa > Chordata > Actinopteri > Anguilliformes > Muraenidae > Gymnothorax > Gymnothorax reevesii. The sequence continues at coordinate 166,599,639 of CM056574.1, forward strand.
GGGACACTTGCCTGTTTCAAAAAGCACCATAGATGCTGAAAGGTACATAAAGGTTTTAGAGCAACATATGCTCCTCTCCAGACGACATCTATTCCAGGGAAGGCCTTGTGTATTTCAGCAGGACAATGCAAAACTACATACTGCGGCTATTACAACAGTATGGCTTTGTAGTAGAAGAGTCTGTGTGCTGAACTGGCCTGGCTTGAGTCCAGATCTTTCACCGATTGAGAACATTTGGCGCATAATTAAACAAAATGTCCGATAAAGGAGATCCAAAAATCTCCAGCAGCTGAAAGACTGTAATAAACAGGAGTGGAATCAAATTCCAATGGCTAAAGTCAAGAAACTTGTTTCCTAAATGTCCAGACACACGTCCAGTCAGTGTTAAAAAGAAGAGGGGATGCCCCTGTCCCAACTTTTTTGAGACCTGAAGCAGCCATCAAATTTGAAATGAGCTCATTTTGTGGATAAAATTGAAAAATTTCTCAGTTTCGACATTTCCTGTTATCTCTGTTCTATTATGAATAAAATACTGGCTGGTGTGATTTGAAAGTTGTTGCGTTTTGATTTTATTCACAATTTACACTCTGTCCCAACTACTTCGGAATTGGGGTTTTATATGATAATCAATACATAGTATGACTGTACTGTCTTGGGCCAGTGTAAGACCACGCTTCCAGCCGTCCAGCTCACCGGTCTACGACGACCCGGACTGCACTTTGCCTCATTATTCAATTATCACCTGCACCTGTTGTTCAATTTCACTGTGCGGTAGCAGTGCCGTATTTAAGACAGAACTTTGCACTTACTCATTGCGAAGTCTTGTAACCACATGCCTGTGCTGTATGCTGTATGACGTATTCTCGCCATTTCACATGCATCATTCTCTAAATCTAACCTAGTGCTGTTTATTGTTTTAAACCAGCACTTTATTTAAAGGAACCTTCCTCATTGTTTTCCTATTTGTAATACATTGTGACTGCAGCTAAAGCCCAAAGTCTGTTTTACGAATCATGTTTATTAAAGAGCCTCGTTTCCTTGTGTTTTGTGTAGCAACGTTTGTGCAATTTGCTGTGCAGGAGGTATAATAAATACAACCGAGTCCATCCTTGCACCTGAGTCCAGTCCTCTGAGCATCTGAACTGCACATGAAGCACAACCGTTACAGCCTGGTATTATATTAGCCTACGTCCAACTTTAAGTTTTGCATATGCTTTGCAAATAAAACCTTGGTTGTCCAGCACAAAAAAAAGCAGCACTATGGAGTGTGAGGTAAAAGAAAGATGTTTTTAATTATGTTGTGGTAAAAAGCATTTTAGAGTCGTTGTTCACCATTAAACACAAATTTTTATAAAAAAATGTTCACATGTCTAAAAGAATAGAGATTCTTTGTTTATTTACTGTTCTGCTAGTAGCAGCTACATAACAAGTACTAAATTCAGCTAGTAAAATTTATGACTGCTGTGAATCGCTCATTTTTAAAAGCATGCACTGTGTGAATTCTTCACCAAATCGCGGTGCTAATGTCGCTTAAACATGGTGAATAATCCTTCTTTAAAGACCTCCATTTAAAAAGAAAAATTAATAGTCATAATTATGGTGTTTCACCATTTTGGTCGGATTGAGAACTAGTATATACAGAGAAACCCCACCCCAGGTCTGCCATCAAAGGGAGGACAACAAAGGAGGCCAACCTGGGCCCTGCCTGGGAGGGGGTTCTCTATTCTAGGTAAAGGGTAAGAGTTAACTGTATGATAACTGTATGATAATCAATACATAGCCTAAAAGTTGCATCAGGCTTTCTTACCGGGTGTTACGCCCCAGGTCTAGGGGAATCCAGGACATAACTAGATAAGTGCCCCACCAACTCTTCCCACTCCCAAGAAAGCCAGCAGCACAAGCTAAAATCAGGTTCAGCACAGCCCTTTACTTAGCATTGGTAGGGAGCAGTTGCCCAAAACAATAAACAAAAATTGCACACAGTTACTGTACTTGGGATAAAAAGAAAAGAAAGCCAACAAAACTTAAACCAAATGACAACATGAAGTACTGTATGCCAAATAAAACGAGAAAGAACTAAACAAAAAGGCTACTCACTCCCCCCCGCTTTAAGGTGCTCTATTTGCATTGTTTACTTACAAGCTCTCATCACAAACTGAATATTAACACACCGATCAACACACATAACACACAGATCTCACATTGATAGACCAACCAAGTCTGTCAGTTATCTATTGTGGGTTTGTTGGGAATGGCAAGTGAAAAGAAGAGGGAGGGGCCAACAGGCATCAGCAGCTGAACTTTAAGAGAGATGGTGGTGCAGTGGTCCAATCCGGTGACAGCAAGTCCATTTGAACAGTCCAGTGAGGCAGCAGCAATTACGTTCAAATGGTCCAATCCTTGCAACATCTGCATACCACCTGATTCAACCATCCATACAAAGACCAACACTACACAGGGGAGGAGACAGAGCTACAAAGTTTAAAGGGACAGTTACAAAAAGACTCAGGTTGTAACACCTCCCCACCTGAAGATCAAACATTTATCCCCTAAAAATAAATGTTTGATTACTTAAATCCGAGACAGAGCATCAGCCATGACATTTTCTTTACCCTTTTTGTAACGAATATCAAGACTAAAATCTTGAAGTAACAAGGACCAACGCATAAGACGTTGGTTGCTGTTCTGCATCTGCGCTAAAAACACAAGTGGGTTATGGTCAGAATAAACAATAGTTGGGATAGAAGATGACCCAATGTAAACCTGAAAGTGCTGAAGTGCAAACAGTAGGGCTAATGCCTCTTTTTCAATAGTACTGTAGTTAAGCTGGTGTTTGTTGAACTTTTTTGAAAAGTAACATATGGGATGATCAATGCCACGTATGTCTTCTTGCACGAGCACTGCCCCTGCTCCAGAGGCACAAGCATCTACCTCGAGCTTAAAAGGATGCGCAAAATTTGGGGCAGCGAGCACAGGGGCACAGCAGAGGAGAGCTTTAGCAGCTTCAAAAGCATGTTGACATTTCTCTGACCATTTGAATTGCACTTTGGGACTAACTAAACTTGTCAATGGAGCTACAATGGCGGAAAAGTTTTTGCAGAATGCTCGATAATAACCGGCCATCCCCAGAAAACGGCGGAGCTCACGGCGAGTTTGGGGAGCTGGAAAATCTAAGATGGCTTGCACCTTGGCAGCAACTGGACAGACCTGACCCTGTCCTACTTGTTTACCCAAGTAGGTAACAACAGCCTTCCCAAATTCACATTTTGCCAAATTTAGAGTAAGAGAAGCATTACACAGACGTTCAAAAATTTCACTCAGGGTTTTCATGTGATCAGTCCAGGTTGATGAGTATGCAACTATATCATCAAGATATACTTCGCAGTCTTTGACTCCTCTAAGAACAGTGTTCATTAGCCGCTGGAAAGTAGCTGGAGCATTCCTTAACCCGAACGGCATGACTGTATATTGTAGGAAATGGTCCGGGGTAACAAAGGCACTGATCTCGGATGCTTGCTGCGTAAGAGGGACCTGCCAGTACCCTTTAAGAAGGTCTAATTTTGTAACAAATGTGGATGATCCTACACGATCCACACAATCATCCATACGTGGAAGTGGGTATGAGTCAGGCTTTGTTATGGCATTAATTTTTCTATAGTCATTACAAAAACGTTGAGTCTGATCAGGTTTCGGAACAAGGAGGGATGGTGAACTCCAGGGACTGTTACTGGGTACAGCCAAACCATTTTCAATGAGATAATGAACTTCCTTTTGCATTTTTTCTCTCTTAGTGGGATGCACACGAAAAGCATGTTGTTTTATCGGTTTATGTCCACCTACATCAATATCATGACTTAACACTGTAGTTTTTGTCGGAATGTCGCTAAACAGGGATGGATAATTGGTGATAAGTTTGTATACATCGGACCTAGTGGAATCAGACAAATACGCCAAATGAGCGTTGAGGTTTGTCAGGATTTCCGAATTTCTCAGACGAGCACAAGAAATGGAACCGTGGCGGTCCTCCAGCCCATCGGTACCAAGAGAATACGGAGGTTGGGCAGCAGACACAGATGCAATAGGGACGATAGTAGGTGCCTTATCACTTTTGCGGTCCACATACCTTTTAAGCATGTTTATATGACACACACGAGTTTTTTTCTTACGATCAGGAGTCTGGATTACATAGTCGGTTTCCCCAAGTTTTTGGTCCACCACATACGGACCAGAAAATCTTGCCTGAAGTCCAGAACCAACGAGGGGTAACAGGACCAGTACACGATCACCTGGCTGAAATGTCCGCGCAACTGTTTTTTTGTCATAATTGGTTTTCATTTTGGACTGGGCAGCTGAAAGAGACTCACGGGCCATTGCACATGCCTTATGCATTCTCTCTCTAAATGAGCTGACATAATCCAAAATATTTTGAGTAGAGGTGGACTTCTCTGAGAGCATTTTTTCTCTCAGCAGACGCAATGGGCCTCGAACAGAGTGCCCAAAGACTAAGTCCGCTGGACTAAACCGCAAAGATTCTTGAGAAGTTTCTCTCACGGCAAACAGCAACCACGGTAAACCCTCATCCCAGTCGCGATTCGATTCAAAACAGAACTTGCGGAGCATACTTTTCAGAGTCTGGTGGAACCTTTCCAATGCTCCCTGACTCTCAGGATGATATGCGCTTGAGGTATGGTGCTTGACATTTAACTCTGTCATGACCTGAGAAAAGATTTTGGACATAAAGTTAGATCCCTGATCACTCTGAATGTGTTTAGGAAGGCCGAAGGTGGAAAAAAAATTCACTAAACCCTTTACAATGCCACGAGCTTTTAATGAACGCAACGGTATCGCCTCAGGATAGCGCGTAGCAGCACACATTATCGTGAGGATGTACTGATGACCAGACTTTGTTTTAGGTAGGGGCCCAACACAGTCCACAATAACATGTTCAAATGGTTCTCCAACCACAGGGATTGGCTTTAACGGTGCCACAGGGATTACCTGATTAGGTTTACCAGAGACTTGGCAGGTATGACACGAACGGCAAAATCTCACAACATCAGATTTCAGCCCTGGCCAAAAAAAATAACGAAGGACACGATCATATGTTTTTCTAATACCCAAGTGTCCGGACATACAATGCTCATGTGCTAAACTTAGGATATGGGAACGGAATGGTTGTGGAACTACTATTTGGCACACGGACTCATGTGTGACACCAGAACTAGGAGACCACCGGCGCATTAGAACCCCATCAAGAAAGCAATAAACAGTATTTTTACTGATTGGTTTTGCAATTTGCAACATACAAGAAGACAAGGTGTCATCTGCTTTCTGCGCTGCAATTAGTTGCTCTTTGTTTACAGAAAGTGGTAGGATTTTGTCATTTGGCTGAAGCTCAATGAAGACAGGGATGTTTTCTTTCATTTTTGCAAGTTTTTGCATCGGATCAGCATTGGCCATAAAAGAATCACACAGATCTACTGCATCTCCAAGTTTGCGTGCTTGGGCACGAGTTACAACACACATGGGGTAAAGGGGGGCTGCATCATGCACTGCAGGATCAGAGGCACACTCTTCAGTTACAGGGCTTTCAATGACCTCAGGTGAGGGGAAAACTTTTCCACCTGCTAAATCGTTTCCCAGTATCAGATCAATGCCAGCTATTGGCAACTGGGGTCGCACAGCCATTTTGACATTCCCCGACACAAATCTGGAACACAAATCAACATTATGCAGTGGCGCACGCAGAGCTGTCATTTTAACACCCCACACCAAAATGTCTGTGCCACAGTAAGACTCTTCTGTAAAGGGAAGGACATCGCCACAGATTAAAGACTGTTTAGCCCCAGTATCCCGCAGGATAGTGACTGGGACCTTCTTATCTGAACCCACCAAAGAAACAAATCCCTGTGAGACAAATGGGTGGAAATCCTCATCAACTTGGTCTTTTTGGATTTTTGTCAAAATCATATTTTTTTCAGTGTCAATCTGCGTTTGAATGAGTCCAATTGGAAATGGAGACTTGGAATTTTTTGATTGTTCCTTCCTTTTTAAAGTAGGGCAAACAGCAATGAGATGTCCTGGCTCATGACAGTAAAAACACTCACGCTTTTCAGCAATTATTGCCGGACTACTGCAAACAAGTTGAGGGGATTTACCCTTTCTGTCAACTGGAACAAGATCACGGCCGATTGGGGAAAACACATTTTTATGTGTGAGATCAAATTCATCGGCTAATACAGCAGCGGCTGTAAGGGAGGTGACTTTTTGCTCATTCAGATAGACCACAATTTTTTCTGGAAGCTGATTTTTGAATTCCTCCAATAAAATGAGCTCACGCAGATTGTCAAAAGTCATAACCTTACTAGCCTGACACCACTTATCAAAAAGGACTCTTTTCTCTCGAGCAAACTCCACAAAAGTCTGGGTGGCAGTTTTTTCACATTGTCTAAATTTCTGTCTGTATGCCTCAGGCACCAATTCATAGGCACGTAGGACAGTGGCTTTCACAATTTCATAATTTAAACTTTCCTCAATTGTAAGTGAATTGCAAACCTCTTGCGCTTTTCCCACCAACTTGCACTGCAATAAAAGAGGCCATACACTTTTTGGCCACTGTAAGGCAGCTGCAATTCTTTCAAATGCAGTGAAATATGAGTCTACCTCAGACTCTCTGAAAGGTGGGACTAATACAATGTGCCGACTGACATCAAAACCATCCTGGGGCCCAGAGACAGGGTATTGAGAGGTTGACGGACTGGCAGTTATAGCGGCTCCCCGCTCCAACTCCAGAGCTCTTACCTTCAAATGCATGGCTTCTACCTCCAACTCCTGGTGTCTGAGCTCTACCTCCTTTATGCGTAGAGTCAGCTTCAGCTCCTCTGTAGAACTGGCTTGAGCTGGGAGGTCTCGGAGTGGGGTAGAAATACCTGCTACATCACCCAGTTCCAGTCCTGTAGGAGCTGGCTCACCCAGCGTCCCCCTTTCAGACAGCTTCTCACACAGCAGCTCTTTCAGCTCCTGTTTCCTGGCATTTATTGGCACTTGCACATCAAAGAAATTTGCAATCAATAATAAATCAGTCTTTTTGCATCTCTCAAGTTTCTCACGAGTCGGGCTTATGGTAAAGTCCTCCAACTTAAACTCCATCTTTTTGTTCTCACTGGGGGAAAACTGCCAACCAGAAAGTGGAGACGCAAGAAAGAATATAAAATTTTTTTTTTTTTTTTTACCAGACCATGGTAATTAACTACAGAAAGAATGGACGAGCCCCCAAATCATGTTACGCCCCAGGTCTAGGGGAATCCAGGACATAACTAGATAAGTGCCCCACCAACTCTTCCCACTCCCAAGAAAGCCAGCAGCACAAGCTAAAATCAGGTTCAGCACAGCCCTTTACTTAGCATTGGTAGGGAGCAGTTGCCCAAAACAATAAACAAAAATTGCACACAGTTACTGTACTTGGGATAAAAAGAAAAGAAAGCCAACAAAACTTAAACCAAATGACAACATGAAGTACTGGATGCCAAATAAAACGAGAAAGAACTAAACAAAAAGGCTACTCACTCCCCCCCGCTTTAAGGTGCTCTATTTGCATTGTTTACTTACAAGCTCTCATCACAAACTGAATATTAACACACCGATCAACACACATAACACACAGATCTCACATTGATAGACCAACCAAGTCTGTCAGTTATCTATTGTGGGTTTGTTGGGAATGGCAAGTGAAAAGAAGAGGGAGGGGCCAACAGGCATCAGCAGCTGAACTTTAAGAGAGATGGTGGTGCAGTGGTCCAATCCGGTGACAGCAAGTCCATTTGAACAGTCCAGTGAGGCAGCAGCAATTACGTTCAAATGGTCCAATCCTTGCAACATCTGCATACCACCTGATTCAACCATCCATACAAAGACCAACACTACACAGGGGAGGAGACAGAGCTACAAAGTTTAAAGGGACAGTTACAAAAAGACTCAGGTTGTAACACGGGAAATATAGAGATGACCACAAAACAGAGGATGGTGCAGCCAGTCTATTATCCAACTTATACTTCACCTCAGATTCTAATATTTCTCATTTTTCACTAGAGATCTGATGAAAATGCTACTTAATAGGCTGTGAGACACCAATGTTTACATCATGTTTAATGAAATGAGTACAAGGTGGAGTGTCAGAAAACAAAGCTGAATAGTGATGCTAGTCAATTGTATACATTGAAGTTCATCCAAATGTCCCAGCAATCCATGTAAATTACCCAAAGCTTTGGAGTTTTTGAGATGCAGTTGCATCACCCCCATCGCCGAACTCTTCCCCCTCCTCCTCTAGTACCGTAAACCCAACATCATTTGTGTGTTACAACTAGGGCCAGTACTTTCCCAGGATATCCACTAGACCCAGTGAAATCACAGCGCTACCTCTAAACCTAAGACCAGCTCAGTATTAACATGGAACCCTGTGCCATCCTGGTGCTACCATGAAACCCTGTAATGTCCCCATACTACCCCTGAACCCAGTACCATCCCAGTGCTACTGCTGGGGTTCATCAGTGGCTCAGTCACTGGGAGTATACAATCATGAAGAGTTTAATTTTTTTTTAATTTACTGGCTTAAAGGGCAAATGATGAGCAAATGCATCCAGTCGTGTATTAACGCAAACACAAAATTCCCGGACCTGCATGAATGCGAGCACATAGTAGTAGTAGTAGTAGTTTATTGACAAAGAAAGTCCATCATACATACACATAAAATATTATATTATACAAAATAATGCATCGCATCAAAAACAAACTTTTGTGCTAAATCGGTCTATAGTGAAATTGATACTTGGGTATCTTTCCCTTAACAATCTGAGGTGATTACAATTTTCTATAACGTGTCCTTCGTCCTGAATTTCATCCATACAACAATCACACTTTCTTTCGCCTCTGGGTATCCTAGACCAGGGGTTCTCAAACTTCTCAGGCCGCGACCCCCAAAATGACGGAGCTAGGGAACCGCGACCCCCACTAATATAAGTGTAACGTCGGAGTTTAGGGGCTTATGAGATCTCATCAACAATAACAAGGAACTTTAGATTGATTTGGGAGCGCCGCCTGTTTATTTTCAATCGCTCTCAATTAAGACTGAGTACTTCTCCCAAAACTACGTTGCCTGCCTCTGACGTCACCACAAGCTAGGCATAACAAGCAGAGAACGGAGTACATGAACCACTCGAGCCTACATGCGTCCCCCATTACAAAAGAAATGTCCCCATTTCCACAAACAGAGTGAGAATACGAAACTGAGAATTTTTTTATTTTATTTTTTTTAAACATCAATCCCCAAAGCCTGTATAAAAGGCACTCAAACAAAAAAAAAAATCCCTGACCATCCTGAGTCAGCACGTACACACATAATCACAATACAACAAAGAAAAAAACAGCAGTAAGCAGCATCAGTTATAAGTGCACTGTAAACTGTAAGAACTGTAAACACTTCACACCATCCCACCGCTGCTACCAATGTAACGTCCGAGTTTAGGGGCTTATAAGATCTCATCAACAATAACGAGGAACTTTAGATTGATTTGAGAGCGCCACCCGTTTATTTTCAATCGCTCTCAGTACTTCTCCCAAATCTACGTTGCCTGCCTCTGACGTCACCACAAGCTAGGCATAACAAGCAGAGAACGGAGTACATGAACCACTCGAGCCTACATAAGTGATGATGGAAACATCCCAACGTACACACGCACTAATAAGCATTATGAGGCTATTAACACATTAGAACTATTTAACACAGACAACAAACAAATGAATCACTGCAGTGAGCTTATTTAAGAGACAACTCACCTAATGACATGGATGGGCAACATGCTTGGAGCACAACAAATCCAACCTAGGTTTAATTTTGGAGACAGCAACTCTGAGATCATCCTCTACATATAAGATCGGTATTTGTTTTTTATATAAGTCAGTGCAGAGAATTTTTTTTTTGCATAAGCATTTCTGATGCTTCCTCTCTCTCCTCCACCGGCTTTTCTGCTTCTTTGGGTGTCGCTGATAAGAGCCAACGTTTCATTTCCGCTTTTTTTTTTACTGCTAGCAACACTAATGCCGCGCTTGGTAAACTGGGCAGTTAAGAGTCGCGTGCGCAGTGAATTGAATGAAACTTTATGCTGTGACGTGTTGCTCGTTGGACGAGAAAATCAAATACTAAATGTATAATTTATATTTGAATCTATGGTCTCTAATTTTACATTTCCAACACTTTTAAGCAATTAAATGAATATTTCGCGTATTTTAATTTTTTTTTATTACTTTTTCACACATCCTGGAAATCAATGCTACATTCTGGAAACCATCTTGCGACCCCTCCTAGGCCTCCCGCGACCCCCCGGGGGGTCCCGACCCCCACTTTGAGAATCAATGTCCTAGACCAACGGCCAGTTTCAGTTTTTAATCGATGAGCCCCGAGCCTAAAACAAATAAATTCTAATCTATAGAACTCCAGCACTATATTCTCTTTGTATACCTTATGCACCATTAAATCAGGATTATGCAAAATATATGTATAAAATCTCATACCATTGCTTTGTTTAATTCGAATATTTATCTCTGCCATATCTTCCAAAATAAAAGATGATCCGAAATCCAGTATTTTACTAATATACCTCCAAGCGGGAGTGTTATTTAAACGTGCTAGCTCTATACGAAACATAAGAGGGCCATCTTCCATGCCACGTCTATTTCTCATAATTTTATCATAATACCTTAAATTGTCTTTCCTGAATAATTGCTGTTAAAGTCGACCATCTCACTTCTGCTAAGCACAAATCATTGGGACATGAAGTTCTGACTCCTAGCACAGCTTTCAGACCAGCAATATACATGCGGTCTCGCTTTCTTAATGATAAGCCATACCATGACTCACATCCATACAAGAAACTAGAGGGCACACAGGCATTAAACACCTTCAGCTTCAATTCCACCGGAAATCTCTGTTACTCCTCAAAAATGAAAACATCTTCATCAAATGTTTATTTTTCTCCGTGGCATGATCATCAATAAAATCACTAAACCTTCCACTTTCAACTATAATGCCTCCGAGATAAATATATTTAGGACAGCGATCATTGATATTTCCATTACACTCAAGTGGGTGCCTGTCACTGTCCGTACCATTTATAACCATAAATTTAGTTTTCTCAAAATTTATACACATACCATACTGTTGGCAAAACTCAAGCATAATAGAAACTTTCTCTAAACAACGTGAACGAGTAGTCGTTAGAAGGACAGTATCATCCATAAGCAGAATACAGTGGAGCCATACTAAAAATCCATCCGGTTGACAGCTCGTCTTAATTAATTTTACAAATTAATTTAAGTAAATTATAAATAAAAGACAGGAGGTGGGAGAACAATGTGGAAACGTATACACAAAATGAAGACTTGACGTAAGTTCTGATCGGCCATGGAGTCAAGCCTGCTAACAGAGGAGCAGCTTCTGCCTGAGTGCCGGTGACTGTCCTCTGACCTAGCTGCCTGATTGCTTGGCTGGTAATATGCTACTCTACTTAAGCTCGTCTCGGGAAGCTGCTCCTCAGTGCGCTCGCTCAACAACCCTCCTCCACCGATCTATTGTATTTATTAATCTGGTTCATTGTCTAAATTTTCGTTCTATATGAATGTCTCTTTCGTGAGGTCATTGCTGCTGTTGGCTCTGTTCCTTGGAGGGGGATTATTAGCAGCTCCCTGCCTTCGGTTCCTCGTTCGGACGGGCAGGGATCTCATAACAGAGCCACTGTGAGGTATCATTCAGGAACCAGTCGCGAGAACCAAGCAGAGCAGTAAAACTGGATTTTATTACGGAAAAGAGCGAACCCCGCAGAGCAGGAGGCAACAGTACAGAGTCCACAATCCAAAAATCAAAATCCAGAGGGCGAAATCCAAGTCGTAACCAGGGAAGCAAATACAATACTCTTGGTCCGGCAAAAAAGGTTTGATACTCAGATACAGAAAGAAATCCAAAACAGAGCCAAAATGGTAAAACAGGGACGGTCCAGTCAGAAGTGAATCACAAAGAATACAAGGCGAAAACAAGCGTAGCACAAGGGAAACAAGGAGCTGGCTGTGAAAAGACTGCTTAAATAGACAAACGGGATGGAAAACAGTTGAACTGGATCAGACTAATTACAAAGGAATGAACATGAGGAAGTTCCTAATTACAAGAAATTGGCAAAAGCCAAAACGCGGACAGGGGTCACAGAGACAGCCTACTGACAAACATACGGCTCCGGTTAGGGAGTTCTACCGTGCACAGAGTGAGAGGCAGAACAGTGATTAACAAGGTTTAGAAGATCTGCTGAAACACCGCGAAGTAAACTGAGTGAAGGCAAGGGCCGGAGACTAGAGCAGAGCTTGTTAGTCAATTATTAATGTGCAGCTATACAATCCCTGGTGATTGTTAGTAAGTTAACTAAAACAACAAACTATTAGTATTGTTAGTACTATAGAAAAGCAAGGTAAAGGAAGTAAACGAGATGGAAGGAATGGTTGAAATCCCAGAAACCATGAAATCATCCGAAAGTGTGGCACACAATACTGGGGCTGTGAGTGATCACATGACAAAAGTCCAAACCAGGGGGAGACAAAGTGTAATGGACGGTATGAGGCAAAACATGGACCGGAATAGACTGTAGGATTGGAATATGGCAGTAAATACAGAATCAGAAACAGAAACAAAACAAGGCATGCGATCCTAATCACAAATACACAGCATGGTCAGACAAAGCAGAATACATGAACAAACATGGCAGTCAAGGCAGAATCATATTCAAAACAATGGTCAGTCTGATCAGAATCATAACAGCCATGTCGCCAAACTCAATGTGTGATTGTATGCCTGTATGTTGCAATAAATATTATTTTTTGACGAAGTGGTCCTATCAGAATTCTTACCCAAATGTAAGCCAGTGTTGCTGGATTGATGCTGAGTATATGACTGAGGGAGGAGGCGAGTGAGATGGTAGAAGGGGGGCTGTTAGAGTGACAAAGAGGCAGCTGCCTGCTCTCTCACCATCATTGGCGCTGATGCTAAGAGGAATAACCGCACACAGAGAGACAAAATCAAGCACTGGTTGCAACCCAGTGCGTCAGTCTACGGCATCAGCCACAGTAAAGTGGCACACAGACAGGAAAAAAGGACGGATGAGAAAAGCATAGAAAAGACATAGGTAACCGAGACAAGACAGGTTGAAGACAGAAACTGCTGGTTTTTCTCTCCTACACTCCTGTGGCTTTTTCCTTTATACAGGTAAGCCACTAGACAAACCATGATCAGTGTTTTGAATATTCCGTGTTGAACAACAGAAACTAATTAATTTTATTCTCAGCATGTAAAGGGGAATAATAAAACAAGCTCCTTGGATTAATTAGATGGAATGATCCAACTTTGAGCTATGTTTTTTGTGACAATCATAATTACTATCACAGTTCTGCTGATGATGATGATAATGATGTTGATGATAATCATTATCATTGCTGGCAATATTTTAATATTTCTCCCCAATGTTTCCATGGATATAATTATATTTTTTTATGATTACAAATAAATAATGGAATATTCTCAATTGAGACTATACTAACAGCACTAAGAAGAGACGGTAGTGCTATGCACGATATACGGTTGGAACTATTTTTAAAGTCCCCATCTGGGTATAAAACAAAAGGCTTAAAAATATCAATACCATATGTTTGTCTAAATCAACGGGCTTCATTCGAATTGAATACCCATAATCACAGCTGATCAATTTTAATTCATTTTAAGTTAATTTAACTCGTTGCATTTGAAGACAACATTCAACAAGTGGTCGATACCAAACAATTCTAGATTGCATTAGGTTGACAGAATTACAATCCTGCCTGAATACTTTCAGCATTTTTCCTGCCAGAGAACGATTCCTTTAGCTAATGATAACTGCTGCTATCAACATAAATTTCAAAAGCTGCCCAGGAAAACAGTTTATGATGAATGCGGTGGACAAAGACTCCATTACGTGTGTGTGTTTGTGTGCGCGCGCGCGCTTGTGTGTGTGTGTGGGTGTGCATGTACGTGTGTACTAAATTTACATTGTTGACAAGATTCACACTGCTTCATAATGTGACACCAGAAATTACAGCCATAAATACACTTTGCAGAAAATATGCATAATGTGCGTATGTCTGAAAGAAATAGATTTTGATGAGTGTGGAACTAATGAACCACTTACCAGTGCCTTTACTTTAGGTCTCTCAGTTAGATATGGGCCATTTATGCCCTGATGCTCTGACTACCTGACTTCTTACACCCACTATCATCTTGTCCAGACCTGACACCAAAGTAACGGAATGCTTTAATGCAAAATCGGTTCAGCCATTTTAGCACAAAAATGTTTCCTATTAAATACCTGTATACAGGAAAATATTTTCTGTTTTGTTTTGGATGACAGCAAATGATAAACAGCAAATTGATGGTTAAAAAAATGAGTCTCTACTGCCAAACCAATCAGGGTGAAAACTCAGTTTCGCTACAATGCACTGTGTTTTTTGTGAAATCATTCACAGGTTAACTGTAAATGTTGAAATGGTGAATCATTGCATGAGCATCTGTACATAGGTTTAACGACACAAACGGTAGTGGCAATCTGACATAAGTACCGGTTTAGATCTGAGATCATTTAAATTTTACCCTACATGCATGGATTTACTAATAAGCGGCTACAACATGGTCTCAAAACAAAACACTGAATTAAGCTGCTTTCACACCGGACGCGGAATGAATTTTCCGCTCGAAAGACTACATCCAAAGTCAATGCAAAGACGCAAATGCGTGCGTGAAATCGCGTCTTTGCATTGACTTTGAATGTAATCTGTCGTGCAAAAAAATTTGTTCCACATCCGGTGTGAAAGCGGCTTTTGAAATGAAGTGTTAAGACTTAGACTGAAAACGGGATCTAGGAGCATGTAGCATAAGGACTGGTGGTTTGGGAAAAAGTGGGGCTGTAATGACCTGTGTCATGATGGCTGGCAAAGTGGTTTGTAGTTGTAGTAATTTGCCAGAGGGGGGGGACTCGATCAAGAATATGATTTAATACTGTATTAAGTCAAGTTTTGTATTTCTGTGTGTTCCCACCCCAACCCTAAACTTAACCCAAAACACCCTCACCCCCCACACCCAACAGGACTGACGAGCTCCTCAGATGGATCCACTTCTGGAACAAGTCCTGGGACATGTAAATAGTACTCCAGATGGACATCATCTTAATCACAGCGACCCCCTCATTATGTTTCCAGGCATGCAGCTGCTGTTGAGCTTCAAACCTGTTTTTGTGCCCCTCTACTGCCTTCTGGTGGCTGTGGCCTGCGTGGGGAATGCCTCCTTGCTGGCCTGCATCCTGTTGGACAAGAAGCTGTACAACGCCACCAACTTTTTCATCGGAAACCTGGCAGCTGGAGACCTGCTGATGTGCCTGAGCTGTGTACCTCTGACGGCATCCTACGCCTTCGACCCAAGCGGGTGGTCTTTTGGCCGGCCCCTCTGTTACCTGGTGCCCCTGCTTCAGGCTGCCACCGTCTTCGCTTCGGCCCTCTCGCTTACTGCCATTGCCGCTGACCGTTATGTTGTGGTGGCCCACCCGGTCCGCCGTCGAATCTCCCTGCGGTGCTGCGCAGGGGTGGCGCTGGGTGTCTGGGGTTTAGCATTAGCCTTAGCCACACCCCCCTCCATGAACACTCGCTACCTTGACCTGAGGCCCAGCGGGCTGGAACTGGTGGTGTGTGAGGAGTTCTGGCCTGGGTCAGGTCGTCTGAGGATGCTGTACTCCTGCTTCATGTTGCTGGCGTCCTATATGGTGCCGCTGCTCTCCGTCAGCGTGTCATACTGCGCCATCACTGCCCACCTCCGCCAGCGATGCCTGCCCGGAGCCCATACCCGCAATCAGCAGAGCTGGAACAAGAAGCGACGCAAGACGTTTTCGCTGCTAGTGGCCTCAGTGCTCGCCTTTGCCCTCTGCTGGCTGCCCCTGCAAGTGCTCAACCTGCTGCTGGACCTCGACAGCGATTTTCACATCGTGGGCAAGCGCTATATCAATGTGCTGCAGGTGTGCTGCCACCTCGTGGCCATGAGCTCCGCCTGCTACAACCCCTTCATCTACGCCTCACTGCATAGCAAGCTACGCCTGCATCTGCACACCTGGCTCAGGCCCCGCCACAGGCGCCAGCAACTAGGTGGTGCGGTCTCTCTCCGTGCCTCCCGCCATAATGCCACCTGTCTCAGCCTTGTGTCAGAGCCACTGGGCAAAGAGGGCCGTGACACCTCTCAGATTCACGTTGACAATTGTGTCTGACATTCCTTCCTCAGAATTCTGCTACCCAAACTTCCCTAAAACATCTCTGATTGGTTAAACAGGGTTCTAGACTAAAGTCTGATGGCTCATTACAGTCCTTAGGCTTAAGTATTCCAACAGGGTACTCTGAATAAGTCTTTGCTTGCTTTGGCTGTTGCTGTCATGATTTGTCAGGAGAAAAGCAAATGTGTTAATCACACAGTCCGAGCAGCATTCATGTGTACTCATAAAGATCAAGAGTTAAATGGGGTCCAAGCATGCCCACACTGATCAACAACTATTAATATCTCTGCAAAGCAATGGCCTTTCAAACACTGATGGCTCAGATGTGATTATCAACAGTGCATGTTAAGAGACGTGATGGCCTATAGAGACATAACCTCCCTCAGTAGCTGCCACTATCTACGGCTGTGAATTTGCTCATTGAACCAAAGATGAGGGAACAGCACATTGCTTCTGGGACATCAATGCCTAAACGAGCGCTTAAATCGTGGCTATTTACTGCCCAGGAATCAATTCAAACTGGCCCGCAAATAAGTACTGTTTACAAATAAATAAATAAAATAATAAATCTGGCAGAAAATCTGTGCAATTATCAGACATATTTGGCACAATGTGAAACCAAATGCAGCAAACTTTCAATGACGAAACCGAGGGCATCAGCTGTGCTGTTGATAACAGCCAATCACGATGTGCCATAGTGTCTGAATGACTGGACAATCTTGATCAGATTTGGAACAGGACTGGACTACCTTAAAACCATTATTTCCATCTCAGAGGAAACACATTTTCCAGCCGTTTAAACTGTTTTTCATGCAGGATCAGTGTGTCTATGAACTTCATGTGACTATGGTTCATTTCCCGAACAACGAGGGAAGTTAGCTTTGGACTAACATGGTACGATGCACTGTAAAACTAACGAACATCAGAAGAATGATGGTTTTCCAAAACCTTCGCACCTTGTTCGTACCACAGTAGTCTGAACATGTTGGTTTGAACGACGTTAGTTTGAACCATGATGGTTTGAGCGATTGTTGCTCGAACAACAAGGTTACCAGGTGCACACCGGTCTGATATTCACCGCGGGAAGCTTAAAAACTCGGTATTTGTGCCTAAATACGGCAGTTATGATCGATATTAGGATACTAATTTGTCGTTTTGGCATATTATTTTGTGATCATATACAAACTAGCCACAATACAATTTACTATTTAAATGAAAAGACACTTTGGGCAACGATTCTTTGGAAGAAAAAAAAAATCTAAAGAACGATTTGCCATTTCAGTGCATTTAATGAGATGAGCTCCACCAGCGAGTACAAAGTTTTTAAATTCATTAATCATTAACATTCTTGACAGTTATACATACATACTAAGCTTGTACACATAATGTAAATTCTGTGGTGTAGTGGACGAAGCCAACTACACGTAATTGCGCAGCCTTCATACACTGAGGGATCGACTCCAGCAGAGAGAAGCAGTGTCGTTTTTTTCCACACTGTCTTTTTTATTCCTGGCAACGTGTGCTCCGATGAACAAGTAATCATTAAATGTAGATGATTTGTGTGTCACATTTTCTCTCTTGATATATGTAGTAAACATTTACTTAAGGTCACCCACCTTAGAAATACGCACACAGACAAAAATGGAATATAAAAAGTAAACATTTTTATTTCTTTTTCCTCACTTAAAAATTAATTAATTGACTCAAAGAACAAAAAATGGCGTAAGACCACAAAAAAATATATTCTGAGGGCCATGAATGGAGATGCAGGGCAGTGGATATGGGGGGGGGGGTTGCCAGCCAGACATTACTAAGGAGAGCAGCAGCTCTAAGGAGTGCACTTCAGAGGACTGGTGGTGGTAGCTCTGGTCTGTCGGCCTCCTCTTACTCCTGAGGAGAGTTTTGTCCATACTAAGTCCAGAAGTGCTGGCAGGAGTCCCGGGGTATAGGTATCTGTGGTATGCACAATTCCCTAATATGAGTGCCTTCCCCCCTCTGCCCACTTCCTCCAAGCCCATTTATGTCTTGTCCCTTGCAGTTTGATCCCAAGGGCTCCCCAATATTGGGCACCCACTCGCAGGACCCCTCGACATTGGCCATCCTCTCACTGGGCCACTCCACATTGGGCCCCCTCTGGCATGGCGTTCTGTGTGTCAGGGCCGCTGACTGGCAGTTCGTCTACGTCCTGCTCAGCATGGCCGTCACAGCAAATGTCCAGCTCCCTGAAGATGAGGCAATCTCTGTTAAGGATGCTGAAGATGACCTGGCATTCCACAGACCACAAGGAGTGACAAATGTTATGCAAAAAGACCTCCATCTCCCCCACACCCTGTCTTTTCATCAACACTTTCCCTTCCACTGTCATATATATATATATATATATATATATATATATATATATATATATATAGTGATTTCTGCCATATTCACAGTTGCAAGTGGGCAAACAACATCCTCTCCTATCGATACATAAAAATAAATAAAGGTAAACAGCGAGATTATATTCTCTTCCTATGACTAATGATATGTATGAGTATATTATGTACATGTACAGCGTTGTATATCATTTGTAAATGGAGATTTTTTACATGCTGTTTTTGCTGCCTTTATTTATTTTGTTCATTTGGCACCCTCTAGTGGTATGTCTGTGGCAAAACATAATCTGATGTAATATCTCTTCTTTGAAACAGACTGGTGCTTTCTAGAAGCTTCTGGCACCTTCCTGCCTGGAGGGGGCGGGATTACCCAGGAATCCTGTAGATCTTTCTAGAATGTTGCTCGTCTATATCAATGCTGTGATTTTGGTCTGAAAAGAGCAGAGCAGAGGCAGAGTTTTTGTTTTGGCAACAGTTTTACATAGTGGCATTAGAGTGTTATTAGAGGATTGAACGATGGATTATTTGTAGCGTTTTTTTTTTTTTTTAATTAGTGAAGAATACATTTGTTTTAGTTGTCATTGCTGGTTTTCTTTGTTGTGATTTTCAAGTCATAATGCTAGCAACACAAAGTCACAAGCTTTACTCAAGATTAACTCAACAGTACTACCATCTTGAACCATGATCCCGTAAAGTAGGCTAATTAACCACCTCCGCTCTAATGACAGCGGGGAAAAAAACAAGTGTTGAATTACTAGACTAGCATAGTTAAAATTGCCGAACATTAAAATTTCTTTGCTAATGCATGCGAAGGCTGCAAGAGATACACTTCCAGAGATCCAACCATAGACCTACTTATGAACAGAGAAATACAACAAAAACTGTTTTTCCCGAGTAGCTACATTTTCAAATCACTGTGTTGACGTTCTATATGTTTGTAAAGCAAGATCATTGAACATTTCCAGCTCTGACCTTATGTTTACCTTTCGTGGACTGCATTTTCCGATGCAATCACCCGGAACTAAGCTTCTAACGACAGCTGGGGAGCAGTAGTTGGAACTATACAACTTAACGACAGTAGTTGCGAACGTTTGTTCGAACTACGGTTTTGGGGAACACCTGCTTCGTTTAACAATTGTTCGCACTACGTAAGTTACCTTGATAGTTCAAACGATGGTTTTGGAAAACACTGTCGTCGCAATGACATAGTTCAAACTATGTAAGTTGCTAACTTACTTTGCAACTACGCTTTTGGGAAATGCACCCCTGCATAGGAACAGCTTAAAGTAAATGCACAAAGTCTGTGTCCCTTGCCACATAAAAATGTGCCACAATCCAGCTGCCACAAGATCCACGAAAGGAAAGAAAAGTGGACGCAAATGAGGATTGTTGAGAGCAACACGTCTTTACCGGTAATCACTGTCTCTTTTTTGTGGCAAATTTACTACTGCACAATTGATGACTTAAACGGTTAGCTTGCGCTATGGCCACGTCTCTCGCAATGGCTGGTTAGCTGATCAAATCTTGTCAGAGCCTCCTCGTGTTTCATCTATAGGTGCGAATGTACAGTATTTTGGTCAGATGGCAAAATGTCACTATCAACGAACAGTGAAGTTGACACAAATTGTCAATCCAACAATGCATTCATTGAAATTGCAGGAAGGAAAACAATTTGTTAGCTTCAAATGTATTTCTGCGGTAAAGGAGTAACCTACATTCTCTCTCTCGTGGAAGTGCAGGTCTACCTGTCCATAGCCTGTGATCTCTTATTTCTCTTTTTCCAGTCTACCTCTGGTTTCTCAACTTATCATTTGTCAGTTATTGTACAATGTTCTCATAACAAATCAGAATTGCATGTGTGTGTTATGAAATGCATCTCAGATACCAAAGTGGTAAAAAAAAAAAAAACTGGATTAGGCCCAAAAAAGTTGGATTTGGTTAGTGATAAAAAAGCAATTTTTTCAATGTTTTGAAATTATCTTGTTAGAAAAAAAGTAGTTCAAAAAAAAAAAAAAGAAAGAAAAACATTGGCTGGGCGTGTCAAGTTTGCGAGTATCAACAGGGAAGAATAATGTGCAGGGAAATGCTAATGTTCCCCCTGAAATATATCCATTGAAAATGTGGTCCCTTGAAAAATCTTATAGAATAGCCTTCGCTCAAATGCTCATCAACCCGGTAAATACAAAAGAACCACAATCCTGGTTAATGGAGACTCCTTGAGCAATCTGTTTAGCTTCATAGTGCCAGCAAGCTAATGCCAGGCCTTTGTCGTGGATTACACACAAAATGTCCAAGCAACCATATATCCTGCAAATAAAACCTAACACAGAATGTGATTTTTTTTTTTAATTTAAATATAATGTCAATTGATGTTCAACTCAAGAGCTGTAAGCTAACTTTCCATTCTTTGAATTACCTCACTGAATTGTGAACTTGATAAATTAAACTTTTTGGTGATTACAGATGCACGATTGCGGAAGTGAAATAAATAAGCGAACTGCTTGACCGTTGAGAGAGAGCTGGCAATGTTTCTAAGGCGCCCTGATGTCCTCTTCCCTTTATCGGTATGACTGCTTGTACCGGTCATGATGCCAAACAGCACAGGAATTAATTTTTCACGGAGGTGTGGAGAGCAGCCGTTATGTTTGAATGATTCAGGATCCACCTCATCAGATTAAACTGAGGACCCCATTTCTTTTTTTCTAATGCCCTTGCAACTTTTGTTCAAATGAAATTTTACTTAGATTGTGGTACCATGCTTAATGAATTACATGGATGTTACCTGCCATGAATGTATGATTTGTTTTTTTTTTTTTTTGCTCCGTTTTCTACTATTAAAGTAATAATATCAAAGATTTTCATTCAAATAAATGTCTGTTAAGTCTCTATCTATGGCTGACTAAGGTAACAAAACAATGGTTCAGCCCATCTCCCTCAGATGAAAGCCATTGCATCTACAACCCCAATTCCGAAAAAGTTGGGACAAAGTGTAAATTGTGAATAAAATCAAAACGCAATGGCTTTCAAATCACACCAGCCAGTATTTTATTCACAGTAGAACAAAGATAACATAGCAAATGTTGAAACTGAGAAATTTTACAATTTTATTCACAAAATAAGCTCATTTAAAATTTGATGGCTGCTATATGTCTCAAAAAAGTTGGGACAGGGGCCTGTTGGGGTGTTTCCAGTCTACTCCATCTTGAAAGTCACGATAAGTCGAATAACGAGCACGAACGAATAAGAAGGATAGGGGAACAGATTGCAATCTATTCGTTCCTGCTCGTCAATCGACTTATCGTGAGTTTCAAGATGGAGGCAACTGGAAACTACATCGAGGTATTGCTTGCATAAATAGTCTTTTTTAATAAACTACTCGGGCATGTTCAAAGTTCTCAGTGCCTCGTTTTAAATGTCAGGGCCCTCGAAATTCTACCGATGAAGTGTGGAGCTACTTTAAGCCTTGTTAATGATGAAAAAAATAGCGATTTCTTTGCATGGCAACGCGATGCCCGATTCCCAACTATTGTAAGCCTGCTGGGAGCTTCGGCTAAAAATCCATTTATTTCGAAATGTTGGGTGCGTACAGAGGTGGGGTATTCGACAAAAGTTAGTACTCATTATCATGTTTCAATATATCGCAAGTCAATTTCACACTGGAATTCTCCTTTAAAGCTGGACACCATTGAGAATCTGAAGTGATATATTCATACTAGTATAAAGAATCTGGCGAGCCGAGTTGGGCGGAACGGCCTGTTCTCGCCATTCATGTTATGTTACGTTAATTACTTGCTCAATGTTATTTCAGCTGATTCTCTTATATATTAATTGCTTTTTCAGCTCTTTTTTGCCTGTGACCCAACTTTTTTGAGACATGTTACAGTCAGAAAATTTGGAATAAGCTCATCTCGTGGATAAAAATGTAAAATGTCGCAGTTTCAACATTTGAAATGTTATCTATGTTCAATTGTGAATAACATGTTGGCTCTTGTGATCTGAAAGTCATTGCATTTTGATTTCATTGACAATTTACACACTTCGACCCAACTATTTCAGCATTGGGGTTGTGCATTATTTACCAGTACCGGGAACAATTACTAGCGGCGCACAATTAGACTTATTTTTTCATCACCAAGCAGTAGTTGGTCAGCCAGAGACGGTGGACGGTGCTAATGCGCCAGACTTGCTCTTCTGTTTTTTCTGGTCTTTGTTTCAGCACTGCACAGGGGCAGAGTCATGATTTTAAAAGTGTGGGTGTTCTAGGGGTGGGACGTGAGCACCGCAAAACCCCCACCTTCAGTCCACACACCAGCCTCCACAACAGACAAAATTAAAATGAATGTCTTGCACTCCTAAATTTTCTTCATCACCTTATGCAAACAATATTGGCTTCAAAATGTACGTTTTCGCATCTCTCCCTTCACCCCAAAGACAGAGCATTCACCTGCATTCCCATACTATAGAATTAAAGGGCCTGTTAAAAACATGTTTTTTGACAAAAACATTTGAATGAAAATTTCATCTATTATAGACAAGAGGAAAACTGACCTATATTGTCTAACTCAACTATGTCGATTATTGAGTCATCAGTGCCAGAAGGTAGATTGAATGCTGGCTTTCAAAGCAAAGACACAGTGAGCTCATGTCACTATAACTCTGCTTACATGACCACTTGACTTGAAAAAGGAGCCAATCTTTTTCTGCCTTCCCTTTGTTCATTTCCTCGTATCTTGCGTAACAAAAAGAGCACTTTGTATTTTTCACAATGAGTGCGACAATATGAACACAAATATTCCACCGTTATTCCGAATATGACAACATTCAAAATTTGATACTAGTCATGCAAACCCCTTATTCCTTTTGGATATTGAGAATTAGACTCTATGGAAAGACTTAAAACAATTGTACACCATCACCAATGTACGACATCAGGAAATTGACTAAGGGGTGGCTATAATCGTGGCACACATATTTATGAGAAAAAAAAATGAATATTTGTCAGATAGTAAGAATTAACATTTTTTTCAATAATGCTACTTCACTTAACCCCACTGTGTGGATACAGACGCTGGTGTCCATAAATTCCTAAATAATTCTGTAATTGAGTTTCCAAATGTCTTTCCTCACTGGAATAATTTTCCACAGTCTCTGTGACACAAATGCTGAGTTATAAAGCCATCAATAGGCTCATGCACAACAGGCAAAAATTGGCATTATTTGTATTCTGCACCAAAGCTTAAAGGTTAGACTATTGGGAACATTGTGAATTAAAAATAATTCGGCATACCAGACTTAACTCATTTGAGCATAATGAGGTGTCAATCTGTAGACCCTAAGGGTGCGGGCTGGATACCTCTCCTTTAGATAAAATAATTCAATTTTTTGAATATCCAGCTGAATGAATGGGTTTCTCTGTCTCCCTTGTGAATCAAGATCTCACTGTGAGTATTCGGAAGAATCCGGACTCACCACAACCTGAGCTGTTCCCCATGGCAACCTCAAAGGCTGAAGAGTGGAAAACATGCCCAGCTCCTCAAACCTTTCGTCAAACTCACTGTA
This sequence comes from Gymnothorax reevesii, assembly GCA_029721435.1. Lineage (NCBI taxonomy): Eukaryota > Metazoa > Chordata > Actinopteri > Anguilliformes > Muraenidae > Gymnothorax > Gymnothorax reevesii. Next base: position 166,623,943 of record CM056574.1, read on the forward strand.
AAGCCAGCCCATAGATAGCAGTCCATGTTTTCCTTTGTGTATCCCACCTGCACTGGAAACATGGAACATGCCAGATCTGGGTTCTCAAGAAGCATGCATTTATTAAAACAGCTCTAATACATGGTATTTTACAGTCAGTGTAAACTGGGTAACATCTGTCAAGCTACTTTTTTGACACCCCAGAAGAGATTAACTTCCCTCATCATTTGGTAGAATGTGCCATGCTTGTATAAATGTGAAAAATTGACATCGAAATTATCTGTGTTGAATAAACTTCTGCAGTGCCAGAGTTCAGCTGTAATTCAATCAGTGAGCTCAATAGGAAAAACTGAAGCATGCTGTATTAGTTGACATCAGTGCATGTACAGATATACAAATATACTTGCCCCTATCCAAGCGCCAATGGGCGTGTAGGTCTTAAAGTCTCCTTGAAGTCAAAATTGATATTGAACTCATTTTATCTCATTTGACCAGAGCTATGCATTACCTTTAGCCAGTATCTGGCGCAACAATGACATAAAGTCATTTTGCTGATATTCTTAACACAGACTAAATAGTACAGAGTCAATTTTAACCCAATTTGTGTCAATCATGGGATCCAGTACTGGGTAAACATAGCACTGGCACTGTACTGGGTCGAATGTAACCAGTACCCAGGGGAGTAATAATCCCAGGGTCACCGAACGTAAGCGAGAAAATGGATTATTTTGACCCAGTTTTCATGTTATTTATCTTATTTTCCTTGAGTCATAGAGCCATACCAACATGTCGTTACTTCAGCCCAGAAACAATGTAATTTTCACAATACTATTGGGTCGAAAATCAAAAAAAAAAATGTGGTTAATTTTAAACAGTTGATTGCTAATTTTTGTCTTTTTCAGTCATGAATTGAATTAAAATGGGTGGATACTTTCACCCAATGTAGTGGCATTTTTAGTCTTCATATTAGGTTATCTATTAAACCAGAAATGTATGGTTTTTATGAACATTTTCGGACAAAACAAGTTTGCTACAGGTTTTGCCTTAAAATTTACTACATGACATTCAAAACTGCAGAGGACATGTGACATTTAAGTTTTCAAAAAGTCATTGTTGGACCAAACATGCTTTTTACCAAGTTGCCTTAAAATTGTCATCACTTTTTTGTATGACATTTAAAACTGGACATCACAGCACCTGACATTTAAATTTTGAAAAAGACATTGTAGTAGTTCACTGAACTCAGAGTTACTCAGTTTTTTTCACAGAGTAACAAATCAAAGAAATTTGGATTAATTGACTAGTTTTAGCAAGTCGGTTAGGACATACTTAGCACATAGCACAAGTAATTTTTCCAATTTTTTATCGACAGATTATCTTACTTATAATTCCCTAATATCACAGTTCCAGTGGTTCTGAAGTTTACATGCACCCAGTTGACTGTGACTTTTCTGTACAGTTTGGAAAATTCCAGAAAAAAATGTCATGGCTTTAGAAGGTTCTGATAGGCAAATTGACATAATTTGAATCAACTACAGATGTACCTGTGCATGCATTTCTACTTACATTCTGACATCTCCCACCTAAATACAGTGTACTGATCCTAACTGACCTATACCAGGGAATGTAAACAAGGATTAAATGCCAGGAATTATGAAAAATTTGAGTTTAAATGCATTTCGTTAAGGTGTATTTAGACTTTCAACTTCAACAGTACTTTAGTAGATAGAATAAATGAGATCAGTCACCATTTGCGGGAAGTTTAAATTGGCCTACTTCATGAAAAACTATCATCACTCCAAAACATTACAAAACATATCATTAGTCAATTCATTTCGCTGGCATGGTCACTTAACCTATTCAACCGAGGCGTTATGGAATTTTCAGTGAAATATAATTGAAGAAGTTTAAAAGCCCTTCAATAACCTCAATTTATAAAGCACGACTACTCTAAACCGGTTCTCATTTACATTTTCTATTAGAAACCACAAATATGTTTCCTCAGTTGTTAAGACTACACTACAGAATGACAGGCCATTTTTTAGCTGGCATTAATGTTCATTGCATCACAAAGTTATAAGGCAAACTTTAATCCATGTAAATGATATAAAATGTGAATGTATTTTTTTTTTTTGAAGATTCTTAACTCATGCACCTGATAAAACAGCACATATTTGTTAGCTTGACTTATCAGTGCTAGGTCTTATAAGTAATCAGTTGGTTGTAACAACTGCATAGCTACCCTTATAAAAAAATGTACTATACTTAACTATAGTTTACTACAGTAAAATTGATGTAAACTATAGTAAGCTGCACTTTACTACAGTAAACTGTAGTTTGTCGCAAATACACTATAGTAATTGAATATCATTGCTATAGTTTACTATAGTAGAGTTTGACTTTTGTGATTTACTTTAGCATCACCATAGTAAACTACAGAGTTACTTCAGTTTATCTATAGTAATTCTGCAAAAATACCATAGTTACAATAGAAAACTATGGTAATTTTACTGTAGTATTTTGTGGTAATTTTTCATAAGGGTATATGCTCTCTCTCCCAATTATGATCCTGGAATTCCGTCAGTACACCTGAAACTGGTCCCAATCCCATCACTAACAGAGCTTCTCCTTAATTGAACTCTACTATGGCTAAAGATTGAATCTGCCAAGAAGAAGACAAAGACAATGAGGTTGAAGCTGATAATGATGATGATGATATATGTTCATGCGGAAAGGTGTAGCCTCCTCTCCATTAAAAGCAAATGATTCAGCTTGGAGATAATATTACAAATTTTGCTTTTCTCAAGGTGTTCTACTGTATATGATCTTAATTTCTGCTGCCTGTACATTTATCGTGTATTCCTTTGTTGGTCATGTGCAATCTCATCTCACAGCCAAGGGCCAGAGGCCAGTATCACCGTGCTTTACCTTAACTTATGGGAGTCTACTTTCCAATCCTGTTTTGACATTATTGTTTAGAGGTATGGAAGCCCAAAGTGGACAATTTTCAAATGAAAATGTAATCTCACTATTGCATTATAATTTTCCAATTATGAATGAGTTATTTTAGACAATATTAAATTGAAAATGCATTAATCCAATTATCACTTTCATTTTCACATACACATATGGGAAATCTATGACTATATTCAAATGATAATGAAAAGCTGTTTGACATTTCATTTTCAAAGTCATGCTCCACAATACAGTGGACAATATACAAATGCAATAAGCAAAACAGCACCGCCAGCCTATTGCTTTTACATTTACATGTAATCACGCTCTTTTAGGGTCAACATGATAAGGAAAATGCTGCTTTCTAATCACTTGGAAATAATAATGGCATAATAATGATGACGACATTTGACATTTCATTTTCAAAGACTTATCCTGAAATACATGGGACAATATTCAAACGCAGTAAGGAAAACAGAGCCTCCCAGTACAGTGCTTTTTCAAATACATGTCATCACACTCTTTTTGGGACACAATGAAAATTAAAATGCAATCTGTCAGCGTCTCATCAAGGCGAGTCTTCCACTAGGACGTCACACATTAGGGGCGCGAACGGAAACCATGTTCCTCAATTGCATACCAACCAATCAGCTTCTAAGTAGCGCTTGTACGCACAGAGGCTTACTGATAATGTCATGATGGCCAGGCTGCTATGTATTGCGCAGCTGCAACCCAAGTATGCTTGCAGATTTCAGAGACGTTCGCTAGCTTGCTAGTGAGTCTAAAAGCAATCGCTTAGGTACAGCTAGCTAGCTATGATGCCTACTGGAGAAGCTCTTACAGCCGATTTGTCACTTTCAACGCCATCTTGCACTCACAACCTCTTTCACCATTTATTTGCAGCTTTTTTCATCTACAGAACAAACTGATAGCTCAGCCAGAGACATGTTATTTCATGGCTAGTTAAAGCAGCATTATCCTTCCCTGCGTGCTATATATAACGTATTACATTATTCCAGAAAAAAACCATAGACTGTATGAAAAGATGGACGAAGCAACCGTGACGTCACCCATTGGTTTCGGCATACCATAAAGGAAGCCTCAAGGCAATTTGAATTGCGCCATGTGGTCATTTTGAAACCGGATGTGATTTCTATTGGACAAGAGTGAGAATCAAGATCCGGGGAGGGACGTGAGAGCTGGATCTGACCATATCGGACGAGGACCAGAGGATAGCCACGCCTCTAAAGCATATCCTGGCTTTATCCTTTATTCTAGTCTACTTGGGACCATAATTAACGAAAATGAACATCATGATATATCAAAGGAGACTTGAAATTAATATTACGTGAAAAATGATTATTTAAATGAAAAATCAGGTGAGAAAGTTGGGTAATTTTCTCATAGACGTCTATAGCATTGAACTTCTTTCTGCAAGCACCGACATTGCCATCTGCTGGCCATTAAATAGAGTGCCATTTTTTTTTTTTTCCAAAATTATTTTTATTGTTTTCAAGCAGAATGTACAGAAAAAAATTGATACATCCATATGGTATCACAGCAGATGACAATAAAAGCATTGTTACATTGAAGTAGCTGTGTTAGAGATGTTCTGCAATTATTGAAGACCCCTCCCCACAACTTTCCCCATCCCATAACCCCACCTCCCCACCCATCACCCCACCCACACCCCAGGGGTCACATTCACACTCACTCACACACACCAGGAGGGTAGGAGAGGGGGAGGGGGGGGGAGCTCTGGTCAGTCAGTTTCTTCGTCAAGGTGCCAATGTGCTCTAAGAAAGGTTGCCAGGTCTTATGAAAGGTCTCTAAGGAACCTTTCAGTGAGTATCTGATTCTCTCCAGCTTGACACAGTGTAGTATCTGGCGTATCCAGCTATTGTGAGTGGGGGCGGAGGAATGAGTCCATTTAAGAAGTATGAGCCTTCTGGCAAGTAAGGTGGTAAATGCAATAACCTGGTTCATGGCCTTAGACATGATAGCTGGGGGGTCTGAGACTCCTAGAAGGGCAGTTAGAGGGATAGGGTCTACCGCAGTCCCGGAAACACTGCTTAGCGTGTCAAAAATTCCAATCCAGAATTCTGAAAGCCGCGGACATGACCAAAACATATGAATGTAGTCAGCAGGTGACTGTTTGCATCTGTTACATGAGTCTGTTCTGTCTGGGTATATTCTAGCCAGTTTCGCATTGGTGTAATAAACTCTGTGTATAACCTTGCACTGCAGTAGACTGTGTCTTGCACAAATAGAGGAGGTGTGTACACGGTCCAGTGCCTGTCTCCATTGTTCGTCTGACAAGGTGATCCCGAGGTCCTGGTCCCAGGCAGCTCATAAGGAGTCTAAGCGAGTTAATCTTACTCCAGCAATGTTGTTATATAGGACTGAAATGAGACCCTTACGCCCAGCGTCCAAAGACAAAAAAGAGTCTAACAGTGTCTCTGGGGGGCGGCCAGGGAACTGTGGAAATTGGTTCTGCACAAAGTGCCTGATTTGGAAAAATCGGAACAGATGAGTACATGGGAGGTTGAGCCTTGTCGATAGCTGAGCAAAGGAAGAAAAAACACCTTCGGTGTACAGGTCATTAATGGTTAGTAGCCCTTTTTCTGACCATGTTCTGAATACTGGGTCAGAGCAAGATGGCAGGAAAAGGTGATTTTGGTAGACTGGGGCTAGACCCGTTGGAGAGTGTAGACCTAGTTTTTTCCTGAACTGGTTCCAGATTTTTAAAGAGTTTATTACTACTGGGTTTTGTGAGATTTGTCTAAGTGAAGGGGGGAATTGTGAGCAGACCACAGACCAGAGTGAGAGGCGTGAGGAGGCCAACTCCATCCGTATCCATTGGGGCATGTCGACCTGCGCCACTGAGCTCCTCCAATAGAGTATCTTACTGATGTTGCACGCCCAGTAATAGTGGCGGATGTTTGGAAGAGCTAGACCGCCTTCGCTTTTGGGTAGTTGAAGGACTGTTCTCTTAATACGTGCCCCTTTGTTGCCCCATAAAAAAGAGGTGGTCAGCTGATCAAGGGTGGAAAAAAAGGATTTACTAATGAAGATTGGGATATGTAGGAAGGCATACAAAAATCGAGGGGCAACTGTCATTTTAATCAAGTTAGCACGACCTGAAAGTGATAAAGGGAGGGAGGACCATCTGGATAGGTCAGATTTAAGGTGATCCAGCAAGGGTTGAACATTTTTAGTTAAGAGCTCAGAAAATGATTTACTGAAGAAAACTCCAAGGTACTTGAATCCTTCTGTGACTCGCTTAAAAGGGAATGATACCAAGGGGAGTCTTTCAGCCAGGGGGTTGATGGGCAGATATTCACTTTTCTCAAGGTTAAGTTTGTAACCTGAAATCATTTTAAATTGCTTTAGAATGTTCAAGATTATAGGGATGGATGTCAAAGGGTTAGAAACATAGAGTAACAAGTCGTCTGCATACAATGACAGCTTATGGGATACCCCTAACCGTGTTATGCCCTCGAATTTGTCATCCCCACGAAGCCATATGGCTAGCGGTTCCACAGCAAGTGCAAACAACAAAGGGGATAGGGGGCACCCCTGGCGGGTGCCGCGATCAAGCGCGAACTGGCTGGACCTAATCCCATTAATGTGGATCGAAGCTACAGGGGAGAAGTAGAGGACCTTAATCCATGAAACAAAGTTGTCACCTAAGCCAAATTTTCCAAGTATATAAAACTCTTGGTCTGAAAAAAGAAGCCCATGCGGAAATACTGCCATTTTACAGTATTTCCGCATGGGCTTCTTTTTTCAGACCAAGAGTGCTGCATCCATATTTTTATACAGTCTATTGACAAAACGCTATCCGTCTCCCCACCCTGCTGACGCTAGTTAGGGGAAATGTTTGTCATCATTTTTATACTTAATAGCTGTGATTCGGTTTTTGCCCTAGCTTCACCGGCTAGCTAGCTGACAGCAATTGCTCTTGTTCTTGCCGAGTTGCAAGTTCACCACAGACCACACTTCAAACATGCACAATGTACGCATCATTCGGAACGGTCCGATAAACGATCAGCAGTCAAGCTGCCACTGTTCCTCGTTTAATGGCGATTTCCCAAGCCATGTAGCAATGTGAGAAGTTTTGAGGACACTGACTCACTGAAAGCAATGTTCCTCACTTGCTAACTTAACCTGCTGAAATATGAACTTCTTTGATATGTTTGGCAGCATTTTGTACGTCCTAACTGTACTATCAGATTTCTGGGAGATTTAAATGGATAGCTCATTACCTGGCTAGCTCAAGAACAATTGGCAAGCACAAGAGTAATCGCTGTCAGCTAGCTAGCTTGTGAAGATAGGGGGAAAACCGAATCACAGCGATTAAGTATAAAAATTAAGGCAAACATTGCCCCTAACTAGCGTCAGCAAGGTGGGAAGACGGATGGCGTTTTATCTGGAGTAATGTAATACGCTATAGCACGCATGGAAGGACAATGCTGCTTTAACAAGCTATGAAATAACATGTCTCAGGCTGAACGGCTGGTTTGTTCTTTCGGGAAAGAAGCTGCTGATCAATGGTGAAAGAGGTTCTGTCTGCGAAATGGCATTGAAAGTGACAAATCAGGGCTGTAAGAGCTTCTCCAGTAGGCATCATAGCTAGCTAGCTGTACCTAAGCGATTGCTTTTAGACTCACTAGCAAGCTACCTAATGTCTCTGAGATCTACAAGCACCCTTGGGTTGCAGTTGCACAACACTGCCGCAAGCCTTGGATAAGTTCATGCATATTACAGCTAGCTCAGTTAATATAGTTGGGGCAAAAATCAAATCATATCGCTTTAATGTGATGATCATTTACAAATATCTTCCTTAGTTAACGTTAGCTAGCATACTAGCTGCCAAGATGGCTACATCGAAAGTAAAACGTAGCCTACGGCGTCATGGCACACAATAGACAGCAGCTTGGCCATCATGACGTTATCAGTAAGCCTCCGTGCGTACAAGCGCTACCCAGAAGCTGATTGGTTGGTATGCAATTGAGGAACATGGTTTCCGTTCGCGCCCCTAATGAGTGACGTCCTAGTGGAAGACTCGCTTAGATGAGACGCTGACAGATTGCATTTTAATTTTCATTGTGTCCCAAAAAGAGCATGGTGACGTATTTGAAATGGCTCTATTTCCCTTACTGCGTTTGAATATTGTCCCATGTATTGCAGGATAAGTCTTTGAAAATGAAATGTCAAATGTCGTCATCATTATTATGTCATTATTATTTCCAAGTGATTATCATTATCATTTTCATTATCATGTTGACCCTAAAAGAATGTGATGACATGTAAATGCAAATGCAACAGGCTGGGGGTGCTGTTTTGCTTATTGAATTTGAATATTGTCCACTGTATTGCGGAGCATGACTTTGAAAATGAAATGTCAAACAGCTTTTCATTTTCATTTGAAATGTGAAAATGAAAGCGATAATTGGATTAATGCATTTTCAATTTAATATTGTCTCAAATAACTCATTCATAAGTGGACAATTATAATGGCCGTCCATGACAGAGAACCAGTCAGTCTTCACCTGATTGTAGATGCCCAATCTCTCAATGTGTTTCATTGCTTCACTGCATTGTGGGGAATTTACTTCCAATTCAAGCTCTTTCCTGCCTTCACTTGACCTCTGTTTTTTCGGACATTCTTGTACTCCACTCGTTATCGCCTTTTCCTGAAACACTACAAAGCTGATTCTTCAGGTAATGGGGTTTATATGATAAAAGCTTGTACTGATTCCACATTCTGTCCCTTCCTCCCATGTTTGCTTATTTTCGCACGTGGCCTCCCACTGAGAAAAGATGAACTTCTGTTCTGGACTTCAATTGGATCACTGATCAGCTGGCATTGGTTCATTCACTTACTTCAGTGCGGTGCTGAGTAAACGTGGGATTCCCCCCTAGATGCTTTTCGCGACATTCATTCAGGATTGGAGGAGCTACAGCCACAGCCGTTTGCAGATTAAACGTGCCAGTTTAGAAAGTCATTGGCCATTGGTCATCTGCGTACACTTTGTAGGATCGTTGGTTTATTCTTTACCGCCCTTTTGCCCTTTCTGACGCTGTTTGCCGATCCGCCGAACCGATTTCCTGACCTTTGTTCCAGTCTGTGCCCCTGTTACAAGTTGGTCGTTTGAATTTTCCTCTTATTAAAAAGCTCTACAGGCATCTTCCGCTGATCTGTGCTTGGTTTTTTTTTTTTTTTTTTTTGAGCAATTTGAATCAAATGCAGGAGTGAACATGCAGGGAGGCAGATGGTCAGGCGAATACACTGACTGGCAGACAGGCAGAAGGCTGGGTACATCTATTGCACAAGTTTTTTTTTCTGTTACCTGTTTTTTCCTGGGGTTCTACACTCAGAGACTATATGGACAGCAATTTAATTTTATTCATATTGGCTTCGAACACTAGAATATTTTATTGAAACTAATAGGCAAGAGATTAAAGTGCACACCACACATTAAGCTTTAATTTGACTGCATTTACATGCATATCTGATTATTTCTCAGACACTACAGTAATTTGTGTACGTGCATTACGACTATGCAAATACTTGCAGACTGTACTACATGGATGTTTAGTCATTTCCTGTTTGCACAGAGCAGGAAAACACTATAAATGAGTCAGACCACTAGCCTTGAGTAATAACCAGAGAAGCAGCACAAATGAAAAAAGATCTAGCTGCCCAGTAAAAAGAACAATGCTTTTCTTTTCCATCTTATGAGTTGGTAATTCTTGGTATGTACATTCAATGACTCCGTCTCTTTGGTTGCATATGAAAAGCGCATCTGTACTTCCTGCACTGTGTATATGACTGAGTACGTTTTCATCGAAGACTCTTGTAACTGGATCTTGTGCCAAAGGCTTTCCTGATTTTTCTATATTGCACTGTTGCTATAAGACACAGGTTGATTTTCTCCATCAAGAGCCATGTGCTTAGGTGTGTGTTACATATGTGGGTAGGTCAATGTATCACTGCCACAGAGCAAATACTGTCAATGACAATATTCTTTAGGTTCAAGTACCTCTAATGTTTCTGCTATCCCACAAAAATAACATAAAAGAAGAATCCAGTATTTTTCAGAATATCAGCATTTTCAGAGTTTTTTTTTTTTTTTTAATCTGGTTTCAGTACATTCGCATCGATTCTTTCGAACCAGTTCTGCATTTATTCTTCTTTTTTTTCTCAGTGAAGTATGTCACAGACAGAAAAGGAATTTCGTTTTTTTTTTATTTCTGGACTACTTTGCTGTTGGACAATGTCACAATGTGATGGGCATATACAATGCAAAGAGTATTTTTCTTGTGCTCTCATCTTATTTTTAAGTGTAAATATGCACCTTTTGTCAAAGGAATAAAAATTATTCTCTGCAGAGCACTAATAGTACTCTTTGGCTTTCTGTACAAAATATAGTCCAAATTGGAAATAAATGACTGAAACATCACTGTGCTGGATGGCATGTCTGACATACAGTATTAAATTACAGCGAACACAGTGCAGATGCCCAAATTTGTGCCTTGTAAAAGTATATTTGTTAGTGCTTGTCCACTTTCTTATGGAGGCTGTAATTTTTTTTCTTGGCTTGTTGGCTACGTATATGGCGTGAACTATGCATTTCTTATCTAGATACAGCCGCGCGCAGTAATGATTATACACTTAACAAAATGAAGATAAATCATAAACTATTCAAGGACGGTTCAAGTGTTTATTCAATGTAATATTGGGTAATATAGCTGAAAATAAAGAAAAAGATAATAACGTGGTAATACCAAAAATAATAATAATGTGTTTTTGAGAGAAAAAAGTCGATATCTAGTTAGGCCACCCTTTACTGCATTTAAACTTTCAGGCATAGTTTTCTCTCTTTTTTTTTATTTCCTCACTAGCTAAAGCAGTCCATGTGGTTCAAAGGTAATTCCAAAGAGATTCTTTTGATGTTACAAAAGATTTGCTCATTTGGATTAAGGTCTGGACTTTAACCTGCCCCTGTGAAACATTAAGAATAAATCAAGAACAAAATTCAAAATTCAAGAACGTTTCAAGAATTGAAGCACCTATTACTAAAACCCCATAAGTCACTCTTGACTTGTCTTGTGGGGTTTTAGTTATCAGTGCTTCAATTCTTCAAGAACAGTTTTTGAAATTTTCGCAAGGGTGGCATAAAAGTCATAACTTGTAAGTCACCAGATGTTTCTTTCCAACCAAGATAATTCTTGCACGACTTAGAAGTGTGTTTAGGGTCATTATCTTGTTGAAAATAAAGTCCCCGACCAATCAGTCTCTTTCCAAATGCTCTCCAACTCAACAGCACACAGACATTTTGGGCTTGGAAGAGAAAATCTTGAGTTTTGATTAATCAGTCCAAAGGACGTGATCTCAGTCCACTGGTGTCCAATCCATGAATTTCTTCACAAACTCAAGGTTTTTTTTTTTTTTTTGATGATGATGCTACCTCTTAGCAGCAACACGACCAATCGGACCATTTTCACACAGGCGTCTGAAAATAATAGATCTTGATACTTTGATCTCTTCACTTCTGGCATGATTAGTATCATTATGGTGTTGTGCTGTCAACCGCCGATTTTTTTTATTTTTTTTACTTGTGATACAGAGAGAACTAACATCAGAGGGATTAACTTCCGTTATGGACCTCTGTTGCCACTAGTTTTCAGTGAATTGGTCTCTTTGATGTGTTTGGTGTCTAAAAAGTAACAGCGCTATGGCAGTATTTAACGTCTTCGGCATCACGTAAGGCCACAATGCAGCTACGAACAATCTCAGAGAGCTCCTTCTGTCGTGCCATCGTTTGACGCTGACTCTGCTCAAGTTCACGTCACCTGATATACTAGAACAACTGACTATCAAAGGTAATTTTGCAGAAGAATGTCACCACAAACCAGTTTAAACTATTTTTTTTAGCATCAATAATCATGGAATGAGCCTTCAAACATGCATTCAGGCTATGCAAGATTAGAAAAAAAAATTGCAGAACCTTTCAATTGTTATAAAAAAAATGTTTTCGTACTTCAATATTGCTGTGAGAATGATTTTTTTTGTGTGTGTGTGTGTGTGGGTGTGGGTGTGCTCATTCACTACAACAGTATTTTTCAATACATTTTCACCAAAAAATAAAAAAAAAGTCATATATTAGGACCGCTTTTAAACAAAAGTAAGTCTGGTCTGAGCCTAGTGGCCCATCAGGCAGGTGCTTGACCCCGGTTTTGGTGGCATGAAGCGACTAGGAGTATTGCGACTCCCCGTGGATGGGGTGCCAATCCATCACAGGTAGTCCCGCAGCTCTTAGCCAGGTTTCCCTGAGAATTTGCTGGTACCCATTTATACACCTGGGTGGAGTGACGCAGTGTGAGAGTGAAGTGTTTTTCCCAAGAACACACTGCACAAGCCATGGCTAGGACTTTATTGCCTTGATCCAAAGCCAAGCCTACTTAACTGCTGCACTACTGTGTGTCCCTTTAGACAAAAGTAGTGGAGTATACTCATAACAGCAAACTATTGTATGTGGTGTATATACTGTAACAACTGTGGTTTAGTTTTTTTGCTTTTTCTGAAGGATGCCCATAGCAAACCACATCCTGGCAGTCACATGCAGGCAGACGAGCAACATCCTGCCACACGTAGGCAAAAAATATCGCGCCGCTCAATCAAGACCACGCAGACAGATACACAGAATAGGCACTTCTGCAAACACTCACATGCTCATGTCGGCGTTTCATGATATAAGCATGCTGTTCAAAGCCACTTAACAGCACAGGAACCAAACCTTGTTTTTATCCAATTACCAGAGGACCCGGGCAAATTAATTAAATTTATTATTAGGTATCGTTCCATGTTTCTTTGTTCAGAAAAACCTGCAAACACTTGTGTATACACTTTACCGTCAACCCAATTTTCTGGTAAGGGTGGAACAACTCTGATCAAAAACAAAAAAAAAAAGCTTCTGTGCATACATTTACATATCTTTGCATAATGTGGCGCAAGCAGTGCATCAGTCTAGAAGTCACTATTTTTAGTACTGGCGAAATTCCCAGCAAAAATGCACAAAAACATGCTTTTTCTCAATTTATTCTGGCAGGTTTATAAAAGACATTTTCAAAACGCGCAGTAAAACCTCAAAATTATGGCAATGTTGTTCACTGATTAGGAAGAATTCCAAAAGCCACTGAATGAAAGACCTTAGTGGAGCTCTTAGCTGGTCTTCAAGAAAACCCTGTCGTTCACTGTCATCTCCTCAAGCCCGCAAATCTTGTAGGACACAGATGCTTTTATTTATTTATTCACTAAGTATTTAAATTTCCTTCCACAGATCATCTCTGCAAGCTCTAAAATTAGAGAGACCCACATTTTGCTGACCAGCCATTCATACAACTGGACCATCTATCGAAGTGTTCCTCCACCCAATAATACCTCATACGGGACTTAGTCCTACAATCTCCTTGCAAGTCATACTTTGTGCATTACCACTCTCAACCCACAGAGTGTTAACCCAGGGTGATAGAAGCGAGGCCATAACTCTGTACTTAGTTGTTTACCAGCCTTTCTCATAAAAAAGAGCTTAAAATATCCCAATGCGAGAGCAGTAATAAGATGTTATTTATAACAAAGCATTTGCATGAAATAATTGAAAGCATCTGATAATTGAGTCAAATTACTATCGCTCACAGGCAGTGTAAGTCAATTTTAGTCAGTTTTATTTTTCCCAGGAACAGCATGGTCAGTTCAGGCTTATTGCTGGCTGAATTGAATATTTCTTCGTGACTCTTCTGAAATGTACATCCTCAAGGAGAAAAGCACTCTATCATGCAGACAAGAAATGTCTCAGCAATAGAAACTGTCAATCATCCCACTGTGGACTCAATTCATATTTATTAGCTGTCTGTGCCAATGTGAGCATTTATGAATCCCTGTGAATTTAGCCTAGCCCATCTCATCTGATGGACAGCTATCAATAAACTGTAATTCAGTGACAAAAAGCTGGCTGTGTCTTACAAGAAGCCCGTCAGAGGCTGACGGAGAAATCAATGTCAGAGTAGCAGCCAGTAATGAGTGAGCATCCCCGTTACATTCACCCATCTGTCAGCCCAGTCTCATTCATGCCGTGCGCGGATCAATTTTTGGAGTCCAAAAAAAAAAAAAAAAAAGAACAACATCTGTATCTCATACATCACATGAAAATTACAATTGCCTACGTAACATTTCTCAGGGAACTTACGTAGAATATTGTATCATTGAAGGCTTGGCCTACAGCACAGGCTGATGGAGCCAAAACTACTCAACTTTGATGGCCCTTATGTTATTTTGGCCAATTCACGGTTGTTTCCCAGAGTAATTGTAAAATCCCTGTGGTATGGTGGCCAAGAAAACAAATAATGTTGAATTCAAGATGAAAAAGTTCTGGTTAATGAAGTGAAATTCTTCCACTGGCACAACACTTCTCTCACCAGGAGTTTCAGCCAAGAAATTCACTGAATTTTCTATATTGTTGTATGACAACAGTATAAACAGGTCATGCTTAGCGGGTGCACACCTTTGAACTGGGAAGAAGGAGTGGAACAAGCCACTCGCCAGGACTACAGTCACTGGAAACAGTTTCCCAAATACATATTACTCAGCAACAAAAGTTTCTGTGACACCAATATTGTTAATTATTTTTCATAACGCAATTATGAAATTGTCATACATGGTGATATCAGACTGAAACAGTACACGTAAACGCAACATTGAAATGGAAATCATGAAAATGCGAGAAAATGACTTTGCACGTGAAAATGTGCGTAAATCATGCTTGTGGATGGAAATAAAAGAGGAGAATTTTTGGAATGTTCACATTGTGCCTGATGAACGACGGAAGCATCACTTATCGAAAACACAGCCATTTCGGATCAGGAACTCTACCCTCTAAATGCTAAGACTGTCTGAAAATGATCGGTGGAGGGCCATTGGGATGATTGAATCCGGAACCTCGCAGAGGGAAGTTGCTCATCGCCTGAATGTCCACCGAAACACCATTTGGAACTTATGGCA
Source organism: Gymnothorax reevesii (assembly GCA_029721435.1). Lineage (NCBI taxonomy): Eukaryota > Metazoa > Chordata > Actinopteri > Anguilliformes > Muraenidae > Gymnothorax > Gymnothorax reevesii. The sequence goes on from CM056574.1 coordinate 166,638,944, forward strand.
GCGTCATCAGCAGACAAGACATGTCAGAGACCGTCCTCGCAGCGGCCGTCCACGAGTAACCACTCCCAGACAGGACAACTGGATTCGAACAACCCATCTCCGAAATCGATTCCAACCTGCAACCATAACTGCAAGAACGATACCTGGTTTGAGGCGACTGTCTGCACAGACAATCCGTCGTCATCTTCGTCATTTTGGCATTGTCCCATGTCGGCCAGCAAGACGTCCAATACTCACAGTACAACACTGACGACTGCGTCTACAGTGGGCACAACAACATCGACGGTGGGTCCAACGTCAGTGGGATCTTGTACTCTTCACTGATGAATCAAGATTCATGCTTAACCGATGTGATGGTCGTTTACGTGTATACCGTCGACGTGGAGAACGTTATGCCAACAACTGTGTTCAGGAATTTGATCGTTTGGAGGTGGTAGTGTCATGATTTGGGGAGGGATCACGGCTAGAAACAGAACAGATTTGCCTGTTATTGATGGAAATCTGACAGGTCAAAGATATCGCGATGAAGTGCTACGGCCATTGGTGGTACCGTTTTTGATGCAACATGGTCCCGGAATAACGCTGCAACATGATAACGCCAGACCACACGTTGCAAGGATTGTACAGCAGTATCTGATGCAACAACATGTCAATGTCCTGCCATGGCCAGCCAGATCCCCAGACATGTCCCCAATCGAGCATCTTTGGGACGAGATGGATCGACGTTTGCGGCGGTTGGATAACCCGCCAGCTACACTCCAGGAATTGCGACAACGTCTACGTCAGATTTGGAATGACATCCCACAGCAATTTCTGGCACATCTGATTCGGTCCATGCGCCGGAGATGCGTTGCTTGCATCATGGCACGAGGAAGTCACACCCGGTATTGAAGTGTGAAGGTCACAATTGGTTAGACGTCAGACAAGTGCTTCATGACGCATGAAAATGACATTTTTCGTTTTGAGTGACGTTGGCACTGAAAAGTCAGTGTTTCTCCTGTTAAATAAACATATTGATTGCATTGAGATCTTTGCGTGTCATTTATAACATACACATAAATGGCGTCACAGAAACTTTTGTTGCTGAGTATATAATATTGCTTTTTTTAGAATCAACACCAAAGGCAGAAGACAACAATCCAGCAAAGGGGAGAGGCAGACCAGAAACTTAGATACACAAGACAACAGTTAACAAAGCATGAAGGAAATGTGCAAACATGAGAAAGGACACACGGAAGGAGGACAGAGGAATGAGACAATAAATACGTAATGAGAACCAAATAGGGGAATGAAAACTGACATGTGGAACCAAAACGTGGGGGAAAACAATCAAGAAAACTCTTAGGATGTTATATACGTAATCAATGCCCAAGAAGTTCTACCCACCTTTCTGTCAAATTTTCTTCAGATTTCCCCATGTAGAAATATGGAGGAAACACAGAAAGTTCTCTTAACGATGTCAATCCCCCACCCCCATTCACAAATGTGATGATTCTTTTCCAACTGTTCAATTAACAGCCACCAATGTGAGCTCAGTCCAAATTGGAATAGCGGTTTGGAGGGAAAGCAGGCCGTTCCCATCACAGTGCCAGGGCCCTCAAGCACTTGCTTCTGCTCTCGCCACGGCATCAATGAAATAATAGTCAGCCCATATATGGTCTATTTTTTCATTATTTTCTATAAATATATAAACATTTTGTTCCATTGGGACCTTTCTAATGGAATTAAAATACTAATACTTTCCAGAAAAGATGGAAGGTTTGATTTGTGTACCTCTGTGTGAAATCACCGATAATTAATTGTTTGGAAGCTGAGAATGCAGATTGCCGATTGTTCCCAGTTTTGAAGGATTTTTTTCACCATTTTTCCTTGATATCTTTTCTTTTACTGCTCAGACATCTGGGCACTTCATTGGTACAACTTTTGTTGTATTAACATACATATACGACCGTCAGGAGCAATGGTACTGACTCAGATAGGAAAAACCTAGTATGTGTGTCACTTTTGGTAGAAACTGAGTTTAAGGATTTTTTCCAGTAATTAAAAGTGGTAAAAATCTTAAAACACTAGCTATAAGTGTCAGTTGAACTTTCAAAATCAAGTCTATATCATTTTTTTTCTGTTAGGAAAAGTCCAGAACCAAAAGGTTTTCGCTCAATTGCGAGATCTTTGCCGCTATTAAACTTACTAGGTTTTTCCTGATCACAGGACCCCATTAGCTCTGCCACTGCTTGAGGCGCATGCTTTTTATAGTCTATTTAACTGGCAAGTGCCACTTTTTTCACTCAATATCGAGAGTAATTCCCTGTTCTAGCGCCGGGCCTGTTTCAACTCACTCAGCCCAACCTCTTGTACACTACTCGTGCTGCCTGACCTTTGCCTGCTTGCCAACCACGTCTCATCTGCCCTGCATTGCTTTGTTTGTTATGGCTTCATCCTTGCTTATTGTTCTGCCCCAATCCTCTCGTGCATTAGATCCTGCTCTTGGCATCCTTTGTTTGTCACACTCTGACACGCACATTTTTTTTTGTAAATTGGCAAGCCTCAACCGCTCATTGCTTGGAAATAAATGGGCTTTTTGTGGATTTTCCTTTTATGCCCAAGCATGATAGCATCACATATTCATCACTTCTACTCTGAAGAATATATTACAACATATATTACTCCATATTACAACACTGTCTGAGTCTTAGATTGTCCCTGCGCCAGATTTTTTGTGATCCATGTAAGATGGCTGGTGAGAATTCATTGCATTTTTCTTTTTACAGAAGGTTGTTCCAATCCTAAACCAGTTAAATTCATCTGTGCTTTTGAATTAAGTTCTAAACAACACAGATCTGCAAACGCTGATGCCTGGGGGCTGTAAGTAACAAATAGCTGATAAGCTCGATCCAGAGCCATGCCAGATAGCAATAAAACTTTTGTGGCCTTCCCCCCAGGATGTGAAGGTGTCGATGGTCTTTCTGTTACTGTCACCGGGGGGGTGGACAGTTGCAAAGCTTTGGCTGACACAATGCCCCTGTGGGAGTCATATTACTGTCCTCAGTCTTTTAATATACAGTAACAGGACCTTATCTGTTTAAAATAATCTAAACCTCTGAGGACTTCACAATATGCTTATATGTTCAATATCCTGCTAAGAAATCACTTATATACTTATAACCCAATTTATCTACATAATAATTCAACTTATGACTTTTTCATGACAACTGCATCATATTAGTACATATTCATATCATGTTTGGTCTTGTTATTTTCAGGGGAATTCAAGGAGTTGAATGGAGTATGTTTCATTCCCATTGAAATTATGGTTCATTCCCTTTTGGAAACTCCTGAAAAATGGTCAGAATCCTCTCGGGTAATCACCCTATTATTCTCTCTCTGCTAAATTGTTTAATTACATCTCCAAATGGTGGAAACCCAAAAACCAGATTCGACCACCCCCCCCTTTCCAGGTACTTTATGGCCAGGCCACCTGGATCAAAGACGTGATTTGGCTTAAAGCAAAGAGAAACAATCCATTCTGGGAGGATCTCGGCAGACTTCCCATACATGCTCTTCTATGTCATGTGTAGCCCTTTTAATTATGGAAGATCATAGCTGACTTCCCACATGTCCATAGCTATGCCGTGTGTAGCCCTTTTAGTCATGGCGGATCGTCTCTCTGATCCCGCCCCCACGCTTGCTCCGTGTGTAGTCTTTTTCGCCAGGTATGACTTCATTCTCATTCTCTAAATTGTTTGTAATTGGTGATTGGTTTAACTTTGATTTGTTCGATTTAAGCTCATGCCTACCTGGTGAATAAATTATTGTTATTCCTTTAAATTTGCATGGTCTCTGTGACTCCTAATCCTTTTATTCTTTCTAGCCGCGTTGCCACGGATACTTAGGGGTTTAATCCCAACTGAGGGATGACTGGCCAGCAGCCTGGTATGGGAATTGGTTTTGATAAGTTGGAGAGACAATCATGGTCGACTTACATAAAGGGTTTATGCATTGCTGGTTCTGGGATTTTAGCCTTCAGGAAACCCATGGACGAAAAGTCAGTTATCTGTTAAAATTCCCTGAAGGAACCCATGGGCGTGCATAGATCTGGGTTCGCTATATTCACGCCAAAAGATGCTGTTGCAGTGATGGCTGACTTCCAACCTCAAAACTAATTGACGAACCTAGGATTCAGTAACAATGCTAATACCCGGGGTATATGTTCACTGACGGCGGTTGTCTTCAAAGAATTTGAGGCGTAGCCACTTCGAGATCCACACATGTTTTCCCTAGATTATGAATTTTAAATATAATTTGGAGTTAGATATTTAAAGAGGGTATAACTCAATTTGGTATTTTAAATTTACTATTGAGTCACATTAACTATAACCGTTGTGCTTTTGTGCCCCGTCCTTCGAACGGAGAAAATTAATCCATTTTATTGCGATTCACACCAACCAGGAGGTCGCGCGAGTTAACGCCAGCCAAAAGAACACGTGGAGCCGTCGCCCCCAGCAATATCCGTCGTTAGCATTGTTTTATGGGTTTTACAGAAACATGGTGCGGACATCAAATTCAGTATTAGCATGTTTTTCCAAAAAAAAAAAGTCACCAAGGTAAAACTGGAAATATTTGTCTTGTACTATTTTCACTTTAATACAGGTCAAAGATGATTTGTAAATCACAACTTTCTCTTTTTTACTTGCATTTTCTATACTGTTCCAATATTTCTGGGAATGGGGTTTTACATAGTAGAAAATGTATTAGTGCCCTTGTAAAATCAGATTCTTGAACTGACATTTCATTTGATTAGGGCACACTATAGAATTTTGGCTTTTGCAAGATGTAAGTGACAATAAATAATATAATATGCGGCCTGATTACACGACCCTGTGAAGTCAACCAGAGATGAAGAGAAAAGTAATCTCACTGAAGGCATTAGCTTATTTAATCATCAGGCGATCATCGCTCAGATTTACCTTTGCACTACTGCCTTAAGTAGACTTGAACATCCATATATTCCTAATGTAAACTGCTACTCCCTCGCCAGGGTCACAGGAGCGCTGAAGCTTGTCCTCGCTGCTTATAGACGAAAGGCAGAGATGCACCCTGAACGCACACACCATTTGCACACCTCTCACTCACAGGCTCATACCTATGAGCAATTTAGTGTTTCCAATTAGCCTGACATGCATGTCTTTGGACTGTGGGAGGCAACCAGAGTGCCTGTATGAAAGTCACACAAATGTGAGGAGAACGTGCAAACTCGAAACAGAAAGGCCCCAGGCCGTATCTGAATCCATGACCTTTTTGTTGTGAGGCTGCAGTGCCACCCACTGCGCCAGTGTGCCGCCTTGGACTTGAGCCGATAGAGCTAGGAATTGAATGTGACTGTGGAGTGCATTCATTATGCTCACTCATTGTTGCTTTGATAGATCGATGATCTGAGACCCTTTGCATGTCGAGACTTGTAAATCTGTAATATTTCAGCCATGTGACCTCATACAGGAAATTGGGTTTGGATGTCCTGAGATAGGCCTCCTGCGGCCGAATGTTTTAGAGAACTAGTTGGATTCAATGCCGCATTAAATCATTGGTGAATTTGATTAATGAGGAAATGACTTAAGACGCAAATCTCTCTTCTAATCACAGCTCAGGTCTCCGGGGAAAATCTGAAATTAGTGCAGCGCGTGAGAATATTAACTGGGTATACAACTCACCACACAATGTTTTTGCAAGCTGTCATCCCATTAATTATCTTAAGACTGTTAATTAGTTTCATATTGATTGTCTGCATCAATTTCTGGGTCCTACGCTAGCCGTCAGGGATCCTACTTAACACGCAACATGACAGATTTACATGCAGCTCCCCCAATCAATCTGTAGTAGAGGAAAGGGAATCAATCTTTTAAATCTATATACTTTCTTGTTTGAGGGTTTGAAAGTAACAATATGGTAGTGATTACTGCTCACAAAAATTAACCCTCACAGTCTATTGCACACCCTCATCTAATGATTAAACATAGTGTACCTTTGTTGGTAAAAACTATGCTCAACTGAGACCAAGACTAAATATAGCTACCTTTGATACGACACCTTTGATTTTCAACGGGCTCGGCGGTTTTGCTCCTTCAAAGCAGATCGCAAAAATGAGGATCATCACGAAAGGGAAGGAAGTGGCTCTTTAACCACCCAGTGGACTTGGTGGAAAGGGGCGTGCTAACCGGACACGGCTGTGACGGGGTATAGCATTTCGGTTTTGGGGGCTCATGAATGCTGAAGCACAATTAGGTGACGCTGATTGGCACTCCTCCACTTCAAGGTTCATTGAGGTGACGGTTCCTTAGTTCACGAGGACGCTCAACGACATTTTGGTGACCCCCTCAAGGTTCAGCTGTGATTGCAAGAAGGGAAGACACTGGCCTCAGAGCCACTCATCTCCACTCTACCTCCTCCTATCCCTCCATCCCCCCACCGCCAGTCCCCAGTACTGAGCGTGACTACAACCCCAATCAAGAGTTTAGAGCGTGGCCCGGAATATCTATGAGATATAAACACTTGTGGCTCTGCCAAATCTCCTTAGCATATTTATATTACTTCAATTTTCTTCCTCATCATATTCAATTTCGAAGAGCCGCATGCTCATTCCTGAAGCACACCGGCCCTGTTTTTACTAAGTCACTTGCCGCAATCATGCAGAGGACAGGATTTTATTTTATTATTTTTTTTGGCATAAGTATATGCCTGTGAAAAGAAATGTTATATTTTTAAGTTGAAAAATTAAAAATATGTAATGACATTTGGTAATGGTCAGTTCAATAACCTCCTCTGCAATTCCTTGACAGTGCTCAGGGTATATTTGAACACAGAAAGCTACAGATCTGTCTTGATCAAAAGCATTTTTTAATTTTTTTTTTTGGAGCTTACTATTATTATTTTGCTTTTGGTGCAAGAATTATAATGACTTGTTGGCCCTTGCGCTCACTATCGGTGCTTATTAGTTATTTGAGTGCCTATGATTTGTTACCTACTTTTAAAATTTCAGTGTTATAGTTTAGCAGTCAGACCCTAGTCTTTGTCAGTTTTTGCTTATTTTAGCCCCAGACTCCAAGTCAGCTGGGATGGTGCTGAAAAATGAAAAATATTTATTTTTTACTACTCCCAAAAATATGTTAGTTTTTGAAATTGCTAGGTAATGTGTCTCCCATGAGCAGCGCAGATGAAAGCATTGTGACTTAATGCCCTCCCCTGTCAGGTATTCCTGTTTCCCCACTTACCTGCCTCTACCCAGTTATCCAATCATCTTCTGCTCTTCCTTTGTTCATGTTTAAATCTGGTTTTAATTAAGTTAATTATCTCCTATTCTATTTATACCTGTGTTTTTCCTTTCATAGGCAAGTAGCCTCACATAGAAACTTTTTTTTTTTTCCAGAGCTCTTTTTTTCCAGGTGCATTTCTCAAAACCGTAGTTGCTAACTGAGTTAGCATCTTACTTAGTTTGTCCATTCACAGTCAATGGGCCCAACTATGTTAGTTAGCATCTGTGATTTCGGGAAACGCACCACTGTTCTCTAGTTTCTCCCTTATTTATTTTTATTCTTTCTGTTTCTGTTTACACTTTGTTTAGTGAATAAAATTCCATGCCCTGCCCTGGGGTCCTCCACATTCATTTCACTCCTCTGGTGCCCTTATTGCATCCCCGGACCCCAAAAAGCGTGTAGCTCCAAGCTTTTTAGTGTCATATCATGCTTTAAATTTGAAGCTCGAATTATTCAAATAAAAAGGAGTAATTGCTGAAAACAATGTAGTTGTTGACAGAGGTGGACAATCCAGCCCCAGAAAGTAAAAGTCAGTCCCAGTATTTTGCTGCAACTGCCTGGATCTAAGAATTGCAGCAACTCTTCAGCCCAGAGGTTGAACTGATTAGGAAAATCAGCTGCCTGAGCTAATGGCTGGAGGTAAAACATGGCCGGACTTTTACTTTCTGACCCCTGAAATGTCCACCTCTGGTTGTTGACACGTTGCATAAACATGTCTGAAACTCACCTGTAATTTTCAGCATCCAGGCACAGGCTGTGGACAAATGAAGCTCCCACAAAACTTTGGCCTGGAAGACCCTTCTTTTGCATGTTTCAGCACATCGGTTATTTCTCATTCAGTCAGCTTTGACTCCTCTCACACATGCTGAGTTATACTTCCAGATATCATTGTGTGAGGCAGTGAGTTGAGACATCACCTCTCCAATCAGCTGATCACATCTAACCAATACCACAGCGACACGCCTTCAGTCATGAGAAAAAGAAAGTAGATAAACCTTGTTTTAGAGTTTTTCATATCAAGACATTTTTCAAAAAAATCAGATGGTCTTTATCAGGTCCTAAAATAAGGTGAAGCTAACCTCAGGTGTAAAACAAGGCACAACAGACTTCACCATGCCATTATTTATTAAACAAAAATCTGTGTAAAATGAAAGCACTGAAGGTGCTGATGCCTCGGTGCTTACAGTAGTGCCAAGAATGTCCCTTAACGAAGGTATAAAATTGGGTGTGGTCATGTCAGAGTGCCCTAGCTGTGCATCTATCCTTGACATACTCAAGTATTTACCCACCAGTGGCAGACTGATGAACATTAATCAACAGTTATGGAGGGAAACACACTATTTCACACTATTCAGGGTCTATTTAACACTGACCAGTAATTAGTGTAATTCATACTCTGTGGGAACAACAATAGGTTTTTGGAGGGAAGCACCTTTCATACTATGCAGGACAGAGGTCGCGTTAACCGAATATTTTCCGTCAGACGTTTTTTTTTTTTAAACAATGAGGGAACATTTTGAAGGCCGTCCGTCATTTTGACAGAATGTAATTCCCACCCCCGTCCAACTGGTGGTGGGTGTCCTATTGTCTCGAGCATTGTGTTTGATCTGTATTATCCTCATATTTCAGTAATACGACAATTTGCTCTTCATTTGTAAAATGTGCTGCTCTGCTGCCCGTAGACGATTCGTCATATGCTACAAACGCCGTCTCTGTTATGTGAACACACAGATATCCAGGTTGGGAAAGCCCCAGTTGGCATAACAAATTGATAAGCAGCTTTGTAGGACCGCGTAGCAAGACTGCGGTTGTTAAGCTTAGTGAAGGCCAGCAATAACTGAAAGCATTGTTCATTTTCACACTGTTACTGTGTGGGGGGAGAAATCATTTGTGATGTTTAATAAAGTTCATACAGCAGTCAGTTTGAAAATCCAGGCAGTGCTGTATTTAACTCAGTGCACAATGTGTGTCTACGTGAATCACTGTTGGCATTATGCTCCGTTTGTCAAGTTTTGCTATCAGCAGTAGCCATTGCTGTGATATAAATCGAACTCACAAGTTGTAAAGTGATGAACGGTGAAGGGCTTTTTCTTCAGTGAAGTCTTGATTGCTCGCTGCAGCCATCGTGGAAATCAAATAGCGCCATAACTGGAAAACAAAGCTCTATCTCAAAAATCTGGCAAATTTAAATCCAAGATATCATGGCATTTAACCCATAGAGTAGGGGTGGGCAATCACGGTCCTGGAGGGCCGGTGTGTATGCAGGTTTTTATTCCTATCAATTACCCTGACTAATTGAGTTAATTTATTGCATGCACAAATATAGATTTTCGCAATGATTCGATCAAAGGAAAATGTTTTTATGAAGGGAGACAAGACTATTTTTTGTAGTTTCATGATAATTTAAATAAATGCGCATGAAACGTCAGATTTCATAAATGGTTTGGCTAATTGAGACAATCAACTAATTAAAGACCAGATGTTGGTGTGAAAACCAGGGACAGATACGGCCCTCGCTGCCCACCTCTGCCATAGAGCCATATTCTAGGACTTGATTTTGACCAGCGTAGCAGCTATCTCAGTAACAGACAGAGTGACTGACACACTGACAAACTACCGTATACCTCGCTTGCGCATGCGCACCGAGGCATAACAAAGGAGACCCCATGATTTAATACCACGTAGAATCACCTTCAGTAGCAATAACTTCAACTACTCATTTTCTAAACGATTTTAGCAGTCTCTCACATTGTGTTGGAGGAATTTGGACCCACTCTTCTTTACAACATTGCTTTAGTTCATTGATGGTTGAGGGCACTTGTTTATGCACAGCTCTCTTAAGGTCCTGTCACAGCATTTCAGTCGAGTTGACTTGGCCATGGCAACACCTTAAATTTTTTAATTTTCCAGTCATTCTGTCATTTTTTCTCTTGTGGTTGGGATCATTGTCCTGCTACACGACCCAATTGTGGCGTAACTTTAGCTGTCAAACAGATGGTTTCACATTTGACGCTAGAATATTTTGTTTCACAGAGTTTGTGGTTGACTCAGTGACTGCAAAATGGTCAGATCCTATGGCTGTAAAACAAGCCTAAATTATCACCTCCGCACCACCTTGACTGTTGGTATGAGGTGTATGTGTTGACGCACTGTGTTTGGTTTGCGCCAAACGTGGCGCTGTGCATTACGGCCAAACAACTCCACTTTGGTCTGGTTTGTCCAAAAGACATTGTTCCCGAAGGCTTGTGGTTTATTCAGATGCAACTTTGCAAACCTAAGCCGTGCTGACATGTTCTTTTTGGAGGAGAGAGACTCTCCCCTGACAACCCTTTCAAACAAGCCACACTTGCTTTGTCTTTTTCCAAAATGTACTGACATAAACTTAACATTTAACATGCTAACTGATGCCTGTAGAGTCCTAGATGTAGTTCTTAAGTTTTGTGTAATTTCTCTGAGCCTTGCACGGTCTGACCTTGGGGTTAATTTGCTGGGATGTCCACTCCTGGGAAGATTGGCAACTGCCGTGAATGTTTTCCACTTGTGAATTATCCTCCTCACTGCAGAATGATGGACTTCAAATTGTTTGGAAATGGCCTAAATGCTCCAGATCAGCAAAGTGCCAAAGCATCTGCTTTTATAGAGGCAGTCACATTTGCTGATGATCAATTAATCATTGATGATCAGCAACACCTGGCTCCTAATTACCTTATTAATTCTTATGGATCCGGAAAGGGTGTGCATTTTACACATGGCTTCGGCATTTTGGCTGAATTTTTGTAAAATAAATAATAGCACGGTGGAATCTGCTGTTTGTCGTTTCAAGCCTGTGGTTAGATATGTGCATGATTTTAGGACCTGATTTGGACTTTGGATTTTTATTATTCCCTGATACGTAAAACCACAGAACTGAGTGAAGGTTTACTTTCTTTTTCTCATGACTGTACATTGTCAGCCTATCATCTTGCTGCTGTCTTTTTGAAATATGATTCTCTCCGTACATTTTGTACGTTCATGCTGCTGTAACGTGTGACCTTCACCTCCCGGTCACCGCCCAGTCTTTGCTTATTCATCAACTTCATCATTCATCATCCTCATCAGCCTGTCAGTCAGCAGAGTCATCAGCCCCCGCCATGGCCAGCGTCCGGTCTCTACTGGGGGATTAATCCTGCTGCGGCTCAGGGCAGATGCTCCTCAATTACAAAATCTCTCTTTTAAGTCCAAGCGCCGAAGACTATCTTTATAGGCTCCTGATTTTAAATAAAATCAACATATGTATTATGATGGAGTACAAATAAAATGTAAAAATACTTTACATACTTTAACTGAATCAGCAGCCTGTTCAATCCAAGCAGCATCACTGGTTGTAATTGGTACTGTGATTTAGGATTGTCAGGTTTTTCCAATGAAATTATTGCACTGAAATATGCTGCCTCCAAATCTTGGAGTTTGCCTGAATTCAAGCTATGCTGCATGTCTGTAAATACCACTCTTAGCATCTTGTTTGTGTCTGGATTGATTTGTTTGATGGATGGAAATTACACAAAATAAATTAGACCCCGCCCACATCCTGTGAATCAGGATGGTATTGTTGCTCTGGCCGTTCTATGTGCGTTTGACATGTCGTGGCCTTATTCTCTTCTATCCGTGGTGTGAGGAATTATATCAACAACATGCAAGCATGAAGGTCAGAGCTACTGTGGAGATCCGTATGACAATAAAATTTGTTTAAAATTCTTTAGTTGGATGTTGAAATATTTTGGGTCTAATGCCACAGCTAAAGCATTATTTTAAGTCATAATCATTGAAAGTCAAAGCAGAAGAGGAAAAAAAAAATTCAATCACGGCTGTAAATAGGCTTCAATCTTCTTATTATGCGTGATTGAAAATGGGATACTTCAGAAATGTGATCACGGGAACTCATGAATATGGTTATGCATGAACTCTGTTAAATATTGCAAGCTGGCTATTGACATTTATCCCTTTGTAAAAGCCTGTTAACTTACTAAAATGTTAAATTATTAACCGATTACAGGTTTTCCGTCAACAGATGAAATGTTTTACGATTTGGTCTCAGTTTCAACACTAAATAAAAAATGAAAAAAAAAAAAAGTCACCAAACACCAAAATCCTGTAAAAAGTAATGACATAAATAAAATACATGCTGATTAAATAAAGCTTTGTGGCACGCGACTCACATTTCAGGCATTTTAGATACAAAAATACAAATACAAAAATACTATAGATAATCACATTTCTTTTACATGTCAAAACAATGGAATTACCCATGAAGTTGATTTTTTTGTTGTGGTTGTTGTTTTTTTTGTGGCATTTCAGTCCCCCAGCCTGATAACATTGCTTTGATTGAGAGCTTTAAGAGAGAGATTTTTTTTCCCATGAAAAATGCATAAATCATCTAAACAACACTGGATCGCTCCAGAGATTTCAATATTTCTACAAAATATCTCTTGGAAGAGATTCAGTCCAAGTATACTGTTTTCAGCGCCATCTTGATCTCCGAGCCATGCACCTAAATGCACTTCTGCTTGCAAAAAACTCATTTTGATGTAATTTCCTGTTTAAATGAACATACTAACCTAACACAAGCACACAAGACAGACAGGAGGACAGACATGGCTGTACATAACAGTTATTCAGGAAATTTTTTTTTTTCATCCAAAGTGATTTACAGTTGAGGCTGGGGACAATCTCTCCGTGACTAAGACAGACACCCTTCCACAATGCTTAATCATCTCAATGAATGAATGAATGATTTTTCTCTCTCATATTAATGTCAGCAGGTGGCTCCTCTGAGATTATAGCCGACTGTCGCGGCAGGGCTGCGTCTTTAGGTTGGTGCCGGTGGTGGCTGCTTGGGGGTTTGTTGCCCGTCTGCTCCGCCAGCAACAAAGCCGCGTTCCCTCCTGCCCAGCATCACTGCCCAGCACATAGAGCAGCGGGTCCACTGCGCTGTTTAAGCTAGACAGCGCTAAAGTGCAGGACAGGTAAAAGTGCAGTTTCTGCTCAAAGTCACAGTTGCTCTTGTAGTCCATCCAGAGGGACGCTAAGGAGCGCGTCAGCAGCAGGATGTGGTAAGGGCCAAAGCAGACGGAGAAGATGACCATGATGCCGATGGACAGCATTTTCACCTTGCGCTTCACCGGCTCCTCAACGCCGCAGCTGCGGCGCACCTTGGAGAAGATCTGCGCATAACAGCAGCCCAGCACCAGGAGCGGACCAACGAAGCCCACCCCAACTCGGATCAGGTTGAAAACCGCCACGGTTCCGGTCAAGGGATAAGTCTCATAGCATCGTGTTTCCCGGTCCAGTGGGATGTCCACTTCGTCGAAGACGAGCACCACGGTGTGCATGGCAATAACTGTTACGGTCACCAGCAGACAGATGGCCCAGGCCCAGCGGGAACGGCGAAAGGCTTTGGCCTTCAAGGGGTAAGTGACAGCCAAGCAACGGTCCACCGAAATGCAGCATAGCAGGAAGATACTGACATACATGTTGGTGTAGTAGAAGAAGCCAGCTGCCTGGCAGGCAGGCTTTCCCAGCTCCCATCTGTGGTCCTTGTGGTAATAGTAGATCCAGAGGGGCATGGTGAATATGTAAAGCAGGTCAGAGATGGACAGGTTGAGCAGGTAGACCCCCAGCACGTTCTGCCTGCACACTTGGCGCAAAATTGGCCCCAAGGTCAGGAGGTTCAAGATCAGGCCCAACACAAACGCTAGGATGTAGATGGCCATCAAGACATCACTGATGAAGCTGGCACTGATTTCCACGCAAGAGCTGTTGTGTTTTGTGTCATTCATGGCTGAAGTATCTCTCAGGGCCTAAAACAGAGATAGTTTTGTGAAAACTGAAATAAATAAAAAGGCTCAATCCTATTGCCGTCAAACAATAGCCCTTTACAATCCTCTTCATCTAATAATAATAATATAAACATAATAATTATTATTAATAATAATAATAATAATAATAATAATAATAATGAAAAATTAACAAATCTCAGAGTGTGTGAAACCAGCAAATGAAAAATGCATTAAAAGCCAGAATTTTAATATTAAATTCAATGAAAGTAAAAACAGTCACTTCTGAAAGAAAATATGTATTTGATTTCAAAAATATCTCCACACCACGGATAGAAGAGAATAAGGCCACGACATGTCAAACGCACACAGAACAGCCAGAGCAACAATACCGTCCTGATTCACAGGATGTGGGCGGGGTCTAATTTATTTTGTGTAATTTCCATCCATCAAGCAAATCAATCCAGACACAAACAAGATGCTAAGAGTGGTATTTACAGACACGCAGCGTAACTTGAATTCAGTGTGTGTGTGTGTGTGTGTGTGTGCGTGTCTGCATGTGCGCGCGTATGTGTTGGCCCATATGTGCATTTGTGTGCGTCTGTGGCAGCAAATTTGCGTGTAAGTCATATGTGTCTCCGCACGTATATGTGTGTGCACATAAATCTGTATGTGTGCAGGCAACTGTGTGTCTGCGAATGAGTGAGGGACTGTTCACATTCATAGTCTATGTCAGTAAAAATGTGCGGTAGAATCAGATGCACTGCTGAGCAAATGAGCAGCCAATGGAGCTCAGGATTTAGATTGGCAAACAAACTTTGCCTCATGCCGTTTTGAGTCTGTTGAGCATTTTATGGCAAAAACAAAAGATGTGAATATAAAATGGAAGCACAAATTTCAACAATGATAGGTTCTAGGTGCTTCCAAAATATGAGATGTGCACTTCCCAGCCTGTGAAAACAGCTCTCACTCTTGTAAAGGCAAACATGGCGTATGTTTTACTCGATGTCACACAGTAAACATCTCCATACTTCACCACCTGAGTCACAGTATTAACACATGTACATTGCAGTGAAAAAGTATTTGCCCCATTCCCGATTTCCTCCATTTTTATTTATTTTCCAC
The DNA here is from genome assembly GCA_029721435.1 of Gymnothorax reevesii. Taxonomy (NCBI): domain Eukaryota; kingdom Metazoa; phylum Chordata; class Actinopteri; order Anguilliformes; family Muraenidae; genus Gymnothorax; species Gymnothorax reevesii. The sequence continues at coordinate 166,654,185 of CM056574.1, forward strand.
ACTTAAATGTTTCAGATCATAAATATTTCACAAAGATAACTCGAGTAAACACAGAATTCAGTTTTTAATCAATTTTACTTATCGAAGGAAGAAAGCTACCCAACTCTTCCTTGTCATATATGAAATAGTGATTGCCTCCTTAGTTACTAAATCAACAAAGTAAACAAATTTAATTAATAATTTGGTTCAATTTCAATAGACACACCCAGGTATGATTACTGCCAGCCCTGTTCAATCTAAATACCACTGAAATAGGACCCGTCTGGCAATCTGAAGTTGGCAAAAAGCAGAATATGATGCCTAGTACAAGGCCATATTAAGACACTTAGACCAGAAAAGCATGATGAGAGCCATAATATACAAATGGGGAAAACTTGAAACAGTGGTAAACCTTTCTGGGACTTGTTGGCTCACCAAAATACCTCCAAAAGCGCATTGCTGACTCATCCAGGAAATCACAAAAGAACCCAGAATAACATCTAAAAAGTGCAGACCTCACTTTCTTCAGTAAAGATCAGTTTTCACAATTCCAAGATAAGAATGAGATTGAGCAAAAAATCCTGAAAGAGCACGTCTGGCTATCAGGTTGTGACCTAAAGCTCAAGAATGGGTGGTTTATGCAGCAGGAAAGTGATCTGAAGCACACAAGCGACCTCTGAATGGCTCAAAAGAAACAGAATGAAAATTTGAAGTGGCCCAGCCAAAATCCTGACATGACCTTAAACAGACAGTTCATACCTTATACCCCTCCAGTGTGACTGAATTCTGAACAGAGGAGTGGGCCAAAATTCCAAATTCCCCCACAGAAATGTAAAATTCTCATTGCCAGTTATTGCAATTGTTTAATTGCTGATGTTGCTGTCATGCATGGCACAACCTGTTATTAGGCTTAGGGGGAGGAATTTTTTTTTTTCACATAAGTGATATAGGTTTTCAATTACTCTTTACCTTCAATAGATTGAATTAAACGATCATTTAAAAGCTGCAGTTTGTGTTTCCTAACATTGTCTTTGTCTTTTTAAAATTAGCTGATGATTTGAAACATTTATCATAAATCATAAATAAACAGACATAAAAGAAATCAGGGAAGAGGCAAACACACTTTCACAGGTGGGGCATTTCTGAACATGACAGTATTCTCTAATCAAAAGAGCATAAGTTGTCTCACATTGTATTTTGTGAATTATCCATATTTTGTAAATCATCATGCCCTTTTCTGACACACAGATCTGACAAAAACCATGTAATTTGGGTCCATATATATTTGAACCATGATGAAGCTGTCATTATTTTAGCCATCTTCCACAGCATACTGGGGTCTAGATTAAATACTGAATGTGCTCTAAGTGAAGATTTTCTGCTTTAATATTAAAGTATTTACAAACCAAATAATTTTGTGAATGGCGCAGAAGATGCACCCCTTTAATATAGCCCCCCCACCCGTTTCTTTTTTTTTAAATAAATTTGGCATCTCCAATCCCACCGAATCTGGAATGCCCAATTGGGGAACTCTGTACAACACTTGCTCGTAAGCGACCCCTTGTTGCCAATTTAGGAGAGTGAAGACAGCTTGCGGCTCTCCTCCGTAACACGCGCCTCTCAGCCGCTGCTTCTTATACTCTCACTGGTTGAATCATCACACGTTCAGAACGAGGTCGAAGGATATCCGAACATGAACAAGCTTAGAATCCTCCTGACGAGTGCCTGTCTTGACCAACAGGAGGCACCTAAGCAACGAACAATGGAACCATGTTATATTACCCTTCCCAGCAGACCCTTCCCAATTTGCATCCCTGTAGCGCAATGGCTATGCTGAAAAAGCTGCCGACCACTGCCGGTTGGTACAACCGGGGCTCAAACCCGCGTCATGACAGTCACTTCTGCTTTCCAGTGCGATGCTTTAACCGAGTGAGCTACCTGGCAGCTCCACTCCCCTTTATTAAGGGAATAAAAGTAATTGGTTGCACAGCTTTTCTAAGGCAAGTTGTGAGTTATTCTCTCATTATCTTATTCAAAAGTAAGCAAATAAAAGGAAATGAGTTGATTTCAAGTATGGCATTTTCATGCTGAATCTGTTTGGGTTTACTCAAAAGAAAGTCACTTTCAACGCCAGATAGGCAAGCCATCATAAGGCTGAAAGGCGTACCCGAATTAGATACAAAAAAAAAAAAAGTCTTTTTGCATTCCGTGACTTTTGGGCATCCAGCTGCCTTTGTAATAGGAAAATCTAGTGATCTAGTGTTATCCTGTTCCCATGATATTCTATATAATTTGAAGTCAGTTTGGCTTTTCAGTATTTTCTCAGTGTTTACTCAGAAGTGTCTTGCTTGTTTTGCTTTCTCCAATGCTTGCATTTGAGCTAATCAGCCCAAAAGTCTTGTTTTCGAGAGCTGCTGTCAGCAATGTTGACCTTTTAAAAAAACAAAAGTAGCGGTACTTTCCAAGAGACATTTATGTGACAGCGGCGAATCCGCACGTGCTGTGTCGCCAATTCAGCCTGTGAAACGTACATCAAGTGGTAACCATACGTTGCTGACAATGTGGTTTCTTAGAACAGCCAAAAACAGTGAAGCGCTTAAACCAGGGGTCCCCAATCTTTCCAGAAAGGGCCGGTGTGGGTGCAGGCTTTCATTGCAACCAAGCAGCTACACACCTGATGCTACTAATCAAGGTTATTAGCAAAGAGTCCAGGGGTTAATTGGTAGTATCAGGTATGTAATAGCTTGGCTGCAATGAAAGCCTGCACCCACACCGGCCCTTTCTGGGAAAGATTGAGGACCCCTGGCTTGAACTGACAGCTGCGTGGGTTCTACAATGGCTATAAAGTCAGTTGTTAAATTTCAGCAGGTCATTTTGACGGCAGCCCTCTCACTATCTACAACCCCAATTCCGAAAAAGTTGGGAAAAAGTGTAAATTGTGAATAAAATCAAAAAGTAATGACTTTCAAATCACACCAGCCAGTATTTTATTCACAATAGAACAGAGATAACAGGGCAAATGTTGAAACTGGGAAATTTTACCATTTTATCCACAAAATGAGCTCATAGAACATGGCGGCGCTTCTGGATCATGCTCAACAATGGCTTCCTTTTTGCATGATAGAGTTTTAGGTGGCATCTGTGGATGCTACGGTGGACTGTGTTTACAGACAGTGATTTCTTGAAGTATTCCTGGGTCCATTTAGTAACGTCAATGACAGAATCATGCCGGTGAGTGATGCAGTGGCGTCTGAGGGCCTGAAGATCACGGGCATCCAGTAAAGGTCTTCGGCCTTGTCCCTTACACACAGAGATTTTTCCAGTTTCTCTGAATCTTTTGATGATGTTATGCACTGTCAATGATGAGACCTTCAAAGCCTTTGCAATTTGACATTGAGGAACATTGTTTTTTAAAGTATTCCACAATTTTTTACACAAGCCTTCACAGGTTGGAGAGCCTCTGGTCATCTTTACTTCTGAGAGACTCAGCCTCTCTAAGGCATCCCTTTTATAGCCAATCATGTTACACACCTACACACCTGCCAGTTAATGTGATTACTTGCTAAATATTCTTTCAGCTGATTCTCTTATATATTAACTGCTTTTTCAGCCCTTTTTTTTGCCTGTGTCCCAACTTTTTTGAGACCTGTTGCAGCCAGAAATTTTGAAATAGGCTAGTTTTATGGATAAAAATGTAAAATTTATCAGTTTTAACTTTTGAAATGTTATCTATTTTCTATTGTGAATAACATATTGGCTCATGTGATCTGAAAGTCATTGCATTTTGATTTTATTCACACTTTACACTTCGTCCCAACTATTTCGGAACTGGGGTTGTAAAACCGGCCGCAAACCCTTAGTTTTGGAAACCCAACACAACTCCAAACCACCACCAGCAGCAGTTGTGAAATATGATATTGACAGAAGACACAGGGCTTGAAATATCTTGTTGGTTGGTGTGGACTTTTGTCAATATAGCACCATGCACAGACTCATTAGCAGCCTCTGTCCCATTGAAAAGGAAGCCATCCATTGGTCATGTGATGTTTCCCTTTACACAACCTCAGCATATTTCAAGCAGCAAGTCTGCTCACACGGAGAAGTCAGGAAGAAAATATCCAGAGATCTTGTCAGCAGGCTAGACAGGGGGCATCGTGGTCTGCTGTGGTATTTTTCCTCCAAACAAGGCATGCAGAGGAATATTCCCATGAAACGGTGTTATTCAGTGCCACTGAATGAGTGTTTCTAGGATGTTTCCAGTCAAGGAACCGCAGCCTCAAAGTACTGAATGCAAGCAGAAAACACTTCCCTGAAAAGCCTTTTTAAATTATTTTCATTCACTGGCCACTAATATGGACCACATTCATTTGCTCTCTGCTTTCTTATTTGTAGTGTATACGTGCGAGAGAGAAAGAGAGTGAGAAAGAAAAAGTTTTAGGTATATATAATGCTAACATGTTACTGGTACACATAGCATATTTATTGTAAATGTATACTTTCTTATACAAGTAACTTTATGGTCTGTGATGGGAGACAAACTCATGTTTTTACTGTTTTCTTTTTTCATTTCAGCCATTTTTTTTTCTCAGTACAAACTACAAGAAGGCAGCATCACCAACTCAGTACATTACAGGAGACCTTTGCTGCCTTAAATGAACACCAAATGGATCCATTCCTTCCTTTATTAGCATTTACACCAGTTTGGTTGCTATGACAGAAGTTGCGGATACAGAACCTAAATCAAATTAATTATCGCAGCACGGAAATACAGCAGCATTCGTACAGGCTTTGACGGCATAAACACTGGCTGGAATATTTCAATTATAGATTATTCGATCATCCTGAAAGACAAACAGATGTGGATTTGGCATTTGAGCCTGTGAAGGAGAAATCTAATTTGGGAAATGCAGCAATTTTAGTCTAATGGAGCAAAATTAACAAACTAGCCGCACCGCATCTGTTCCTGTATCCTGTCTTTGAAGAGCTTCTGATGTCAAAGAGATATTTTGAAGTTTCATTTTTTTTTTTTTTAAACTACACTTCTCTTTGTGTCCTCATTCACAGCACAACGTGACTCACTTGCTGGGGGTGTTTTTTTCCCCAAAGGCAAATAGAGAAGAGCCCTGAGCACTTAATCTAGTATCTTCAACTATGCAAGTCATTTTACAGCACCCTCCACACTGCATTACAATGGATTGTGTCTTAGAAAAGTTGCAGGTAACGTTATGATAATAGAAGCATTTGGTTTTTGAGAGGGCCTGGGTTTAAAAACAAATTTAAGGCAGTACAGTGCCAGGAGTTATGGTTGAGAATTAGCCCTTTAAAAAAAATATAATAATATTTTGTGAATTAAAATCTGACTTTAAAACCATTCGTAGGTGAATGGTAACACTTTGCAGTAAGGGTACATTAATTAACATTAGCTAATGTAGTAAGAAGCATTATCTGCTCAAAGTAGTCGTATAAACTCTCTTTAGTTGAATCGGGATTATTGTCAAAGACTATCCCGTAATGACTGCCAGGTTAAATGCTGCTGAATAGATCTTCAAATTCGGCGACTTGATCTCGAAGACGGTCAGGAACCGAAAAAAAAGGATAATTGTGGTCCAGCAGCCTTATTGAATCTTCATTTGATTAACAGTAAACTAATGGGTCTACAAATCATTTATTAATGGTGTTAATCTTAAATACGGTATAAATTTATACATTATTGAATAGTTTGATATATTTGAGGTGTTACTTAACTTAAGGGATGTGTTTAACTTCAAAATAAGGATGTCAACGTGTATTAATAAATGGTGAGTTTAGCTCATTTGGTTCTCTGATGCATTAGTTAACTGTTAATTAATTGGTAGTTAATGCTTAATTACTGCATTAGCTAATGTACCCTTATTGTAAAGTGTTACCAGGTGAATAAATCTACGAACAGATGCAGTTTTTCGATATACAATAAAAGATTTTATCGCATTTTTACAGTTTTTTATTGGATGCTTCCTAAGGCAGCTGTACCAAAATGTAATGCAGGCTTAACAGCGCATCATTATCTTACTGATTAAATTCATGATGAAAAGGAATCACTCACCTGCTGATTGGTAAGGTTGTTGTTGGTGGTTAGCATCAAACAAGGATTTTAGGAGGACCCAGGAAATGGACTTTCACCCCTTGAGGAGCCAGGATCTTCCCTCAGATCAGTGCAGCCAAGTTGAGTTGGGTCCAAGATCACCTACATGTCCTCATCCATAGTTGTGACTGTGGACAGGGTTCAAAAGCAGCTGTTACTGAGCAGCCACTTGGTGGTTTGCGACGAACATCTCAGAGGCAGAGAGAAAGAGACAAGAGGGAAGTATTTCTCACCACTGCTTACGCGTGTCTGAGTGATTCTAATTCTGCAGAGCAGATGCTGAGGGGGAACCACTGCCTGAGTAATTTTCGGTTTCTTGAGTAAAAATGAGATATCAAGCCACATCTCCTTCTCCCCACCCCAAACCCAGTCTCCTCCCCAATCACTAGTCCCCTCCTCTCTTACTTAAAATAAAAAAACAGAAAGTTGTGAGCTCACGTGCACAGCCACAGCTAATGCCCAGAAAGTTCAAACAGCCGAGGAGGGGGAGGCTTTGTGCGGCTGGCAGGAGAAACAGAGATGCTCAGAACTGCCATTCTTCAGAATAACAGAGCTTATATTGTTCAAGCACCTAGATCAATTCTTAAACCGACACGAGTTAATTTATAAAAAAATACTTATACATACATATGTATGCATATACAATATATATACAGTGTGTGCATATACGTATATAACTGTATATGAAAAATGTACCATGAAGAGCAGTTATTTGTTAAAAACTAAATCAAAACAATAGTTTTTGTGACTTTGATTTGCCTGAAAATTAGGGACACAGTCCTCCTGTGCTAGTTTTATAAGATGACTGGTTTTCTCTTGTTCCAAGCTGAGTGGAAAATTTGCCCCCGTTCCAGTCCCCGCACACTGACTGTCTCACTTGTGTCTGAGTAACCTGCTGACAGCAGACTATATTATCTGTATCAAGTGTTTCCAATGGAATACAAACATTTATTTATGAAACTATTTGGAATTTTAAATATACTTTTTAATCTTCAGCAATACCAATGAGTAAAACAAAAAGTAAACATTGTAAGCCTGGCCAAAATATTTAACGCTGCAGGGTGCTAAAGACTTCCACACAGTACTGTCTGTGTGTCTGTGTATATATATATATATATATATATATATATATATACAGTGGGGAAAATAAGTATTTGACCCCTCGCTGATTTTGCAGGTTTGCCCACTTACAAAGAATGCAACGATCCATAATTTTAATCGTATATTCATTCTAACAGTGAGAGACAGAATCACAAAGAAAATTCCAGAAAATCACATCATATGAATTTATAAAAATTGATAACCATCTGATGAGGAAAAACCAAACAGCAAGTATTCTGGGTCTCACAAGCCAGTTAGTCTTTCTTTAAGACACACCCCCAATCCCAACTTATTATTTACATCAAATACACCTGCCTCACCTCATTACCTGTATAAAAGACACTTGTCCACTCCCAAACAACCAGATTCCAACATCTCCACCATGGGCAAGACCAAAGAGCTGTCTAAGGACATCAGGGACAAGATTGTTGACCTACATAAGGCTGCATAGGGGTCAAAATCGGCAAGGGGTCAAATACTTATTTCCCCCACTGTATATATATATATATATATATATACACACACACACACACACACACACCACTATACTACACACACACACACAAATGCAGACTGACGAGCTGAAAAAAAAATACTATCTATAACTATAACTATGAATCAAATACAGTTCATTATTGTGAAACAACCATGAATTTCAAGGTTGGCAAACAAGCCTTGGTCATTTGGGGAAAGTCATTAAGTTCTTGCTGTTGAAGTGTTGAATGCAGGAGAAATGGAACCTGAGCAAATTTTGAAAGAGAAAAGTAATTATGGCCAGGCAACTGGCGAGTTCCAACCAACAGTGATCAGAGCAGAGATAAACCACAAACTAGTGATGGGGCATTGGAGGACCTGGGCTCATTGCGAGGGCAATGAAGGCTAAGCCATCTGGCCCAAATTGACAGAATATCCACCGTAGCACAACTTGAGGAAATTTTAAATGATGGTTATGGTAAGAATGTGTCACAACACTCAGTACATTGCACCCTCCAGCATATGGGGCTGATTCGCCACAGATCACTTTGATTGCAAATTACCCCTTTCCACCGTTTTGCTGGGAAATGTTCTGCTGGATGTCCCGAGGTCTGGGCACACAGCCAGCATTTGCGGAACCAGCAGCACTTTCAGCAGGTGGTCATAATGTTTTGGCTTATCAATGTACTGTATATATGTACACACCAGTATAAGCAAATTAACATCATCACAGACCCTCAAAAAGCTTACCTTTCTCCGCTGAATGTTTATTTTTTTCTTTGCAATAATATTTTCTAAAAAGACAAGTCAAAGAAGGCTATGGATTTGACAGGTTATGGAAGAACTACTTGGTGACATGATTTTCTCACCTTACATGGCCTGGCATATTGGAGTGCCTCACAGGTGCTCGAGTCTGGAAACTCTCAAACTCTCATTTACAGTGGGCCATTAGAGCTGCACGTCTTTGTAGCAGTGTGATACTGACCAGCTACAGCAGTATTTGAGGAAGTAGACTGCCGTGGGAAGACACGCAGGCATGGAAGCACAACTCACTCATTTCTTGACATTTTTCTTCTGAGGTAATGGTCCATCCTCAATTTCAATTATGCTCTAAAATAAATCATACTTCTGGGTTTCAATTCCCGTACCTCTTTAGGTATATCTTTTTAGTTGGAGTTAACACTGCGAGGGGGGACTGAAAAAGACCGAAATGTGGTGTGATTAATTCAACTGGGAAATTTCTGGAAATTTCCAACTATAGTGAGTCTGCTGTGAGTCACTGCAGCCGGCACATACATTTCAGTTTTTCATTTCCAGCTTTTAAACCTGTGACTGTATCAACAACTGTCTATAACAATTAAAGGCTGTTTGCGGGTAGGAAGCATTGGTCCCTTTCCCATCTCTTGCCTGTGCAGATCCTCAGTCTCTTTCCCAGTATTTAGACCACAGGTGGGCAACGAGGGCCGTATCTGTCCCTGGTTTTCACACCAACTCCTGGCCTTTAATTAGTTTATTATCTAAATTAGCCAAACCTTATGAAATCTGACATTTCAGGTGCATTTCTTTAAATTATTAGGAATCACCACCAAAGACTGTTCTTGTCTCCCCACATAAACCATTTTTATTTGCATAAATCTATATTTGTGTATGCAATCAATTAACTCAATTAGTCAGGGCAATTGATAGAAGTAAAAACCTGGATACACACTAGCTCTCCAGGACTGGAATTGCCCACCCCAGATTTAGACTGTCATAGATAATTCCTTGTGCTTTCAATATCCTTGATTTCCATGGATAAAGCACATTTATAGTATAATTTAGTGTAGTTTGAACACTGTTTTTATATATATTTTTAATTTAATTAACTTTTATTTGACCAGGTTGGTCCCATTGAGATTAAAACCTCGTTTAGAAGACCTGGCCAAGATGAGCAGCAGTACTTATAGTACATTGACAAATTCACATCAAACCCAAACAATACCATATACGATACACAAAAAGTGCTGCAGTCACAAAATAAGTAGAATGAACAATTACAGGTTTTAATAGAATCTGCTGCCATTCACTTTAAACAGCTTTAAATTCACAGAGTGTCACTAAATCTCAAAACTTAGTCTCCCTCTGTAAGCTATTCCTGGTTGAGGGTGCAGAGAACCTAAATGCCTTGTTGCCTAATGCAGTCAGAATTTTAGGAACAGTAATAAGCACAATGGCCTGAGACCACAATCCACTGAAGCCACTTTTCTGGGACATGTAACACGATAAATAACACGAGTGTCTACCAAGAATAGCCTTATATAGATAAAAACAAACTAATGGCTAAGTCGACGTGTGGGAAGAGATGGCCAGTTAACCTTTGAGTACAGTGCACAGCGATGTGTTCGGCTTATGCAGTTTTAATTAATCTCAGGGCTCCGTGATACTCGAATCCAGCATTTGCTGACAATGAGCTGATGAATTCATGCACAACAGATCTCCATAATCAAGAATTGGCAAAAATGTGGCTTCCACTAGACTTTTCTGTCATTAAAAGAAAAACAAGATTCGTTTTTGAAATAAATTCCAATTCTTAATTTCAACTTTAACAACATTGAGTATGTGAGGTTTAAATGGAAGTCTGTCATCAATCAAAAATCCTAAATATTTGTTAGCAGAGAGAGTATCAATTTGTTCGCCTTGAAAAGTAACAATGCTCTGATTCAAAGGCAGATTGTTAGAGTTTGAAAAAACCATTAGTTTGGTTTTTCTGAATTTAGAACAACCTTTTATTGGTGGAATTGAGCCTGCAGAATATCAAAAGCGTTCTGGCGATACTCAAAAGCATTGCTGAGAGTGGGTGCACTGCAATAAATGACAGAATCATCGGCAAGGAGACGTGATAGCACAGTGGTTAAGTAGGCTTGACTTGGAATCTTAAGGTCCTGAGTTTAAGCCCTGGCCACGACCTTTGCAGTGTTATTGGGCAAAACACTTCACCCCCTCACTTCACCATGTGTATAAATGTATGTATAAATTAGGGCTGTCGCATTAATTAATCGCGATTAATTTAAGCGCAATAAAAGTAACTGGCACTATGAGGCAGACAGATGTGATTGCTTCTTACCTTTTCTGTGACACTTACCTAATAAGGTCATTTGAAATGCTACCGGGAAAAAAACTGTGATTTGAAGACCGCTGATTACCAGCGAGGTTGAACAGCCTCCATCGCCTTGGAATAATTAGCTAACCTTAAATCAATTCCCATGTACTTTGCCTGACTCGAAATCAAGCCATTTATTCAGCCAACTGACAAATCAGAACCAAAATGTGGCCTATAATGATTAAGAAGAGATGATGAGAAGCAGACAGACCTGACCAGGCTGCCGCGTTATATTGAAAGATTTTCAAATTCGTTAACAATTTACATGTACCGTTCTATACGCTCAAACAAAATGTTTTACCACCTTCACTTTTGGTTATTTAGATGCTCAAAAGTAAATAAAATCAAATGCTTTGAGTTACATTATTTTAAATTACTCTCGTTCAATTATCTAATAAAAAATGCCTCAAATTTGCGGCAAAGATTCGCCTGAACGTTAATTGCCAAATCTTCGGTGCATTTGACTATTGCCTGCAATACAAATGTATTCTCTCTCACATTCACGTTCGGTATGCTTCACAAAATGTTTTGCACTTCACATAGCCTATATTTCTAAGCTCTTAAAACCAGGGCCATCTTTGAATAACTTCATTTTTTTAGAAATATCTTTAATAATGTATACAAAATTCTTTGATGAAAGGAGGAATTCAGAGGTCTGCTATTTATTCAGATTATTGAAATTTTTTCAATCTAACATGGCAACCTGGTTTGGTCCGTCTGCTTCTCATGATCACTTCTTAATCATTATAGGCGACATTTTGATTTTGATTAGTCAGTTGGCTGAATAAATGGCTTGATCGCAAGTTAGGCAAAGTACACGGGAAATGATTTAAGGTGAGCTAATTATGCCAAGGCGATGGAGGCTGGCCAACTTCACTGGTAATTAGTGGACTTCAAATCACAGTTTTCTTCCCGGAAGCATGTCAAATGACCGCATTAGGTATGTGCCATAGACAAAGTAAAAAGCAAGAAAGTCTGTCTGCCTCATAGTGGCAGTTACTTTTATTGCGCTTAAGTTAATCGTGATTAATTAAAGCGACAGCCCTAGTATAAATGCATATAAATGTGTATAAATGGCTACCAGCAAATAGGCAGGGAAACTTGACTAAGATGGACTGGCATCCCATCCAGGGGGAGTACTAATACTCCTAGTCGCTTCATGCCACAAACACTGGGGTTAAGCACCAGCCAAATGGGCCACTAGCTTTGGAACAGGCTTACTTACGCTCATCAGCATAGAAATAGAAGGCTGCATTTGGAATCTTTTGACCTAGGCAGTTGACATACAGAGTAAATAGCAGCAGACCCAATACTGAACCCTGTGGGACTCCATTACCAACTATTAACATATTTGATGTAAGACCATCAAACTCAGTAGCCTAAATCTTATGAGAAAGTTAATTGTCAAACCAACCAACTGTATGATCATAAAAGCCCACTTGAATGAGATGCTGTATCAAAATACTGTGGTCCACTGTGTCAAAAGCTTTGGACGAAAAATGATGCTTATTATCCAATGCTTCTATGATATCATATAAAACTTTCATAGCAGCAGTTACAGTGCTATGATTTTTTCCCCTAAACCCTGAATGATTATTGGATAATATAGCATGAATGTGTATACAGTCCTTAACCGAGTCACTAACCAAAGATCCCAACACTTTGGCCCGGGGCTTAAAGTTTAGAGATTGGCCGATAGTAATTCAGCACTATAGGATCCCCTCCTTTTAGCAAGGGCAGTACAAATGCAGCCTTCCAAATCTTAGGAATTTTATTTGAAACTAATGAGACCGTAAAAAGATGGGTCCGAGGTTCTGCTATAATATCTGCTGCTATCTTTAGGAACCCTGGCTCCAAATGATCAAGACCAGCCAGTTTTCTAAGGTCTAACTGGTTCAAGGCTTTTTGAACCTCAATAAGAGAAAACAGTCTCAGAAATAGACTTACTGCCTTTTCCCAAGCCACATTGCCTTCATGTGGCAGGGAAATAATTTAAGGTGTAAACCAGGGGTAGTCCCTCCCCATTGATCTTAAACTTTCCATTGGGAGCATGTTTGTTTACAATTTCTAAGAAGCTGCCATGGAAAAACTTGAGTAATTTCAACATCATCTATAGGAAAAATTCTCCTAAAATCAAAGTTAAATAAACCATGTATTAAAAAAAAAAAAAAAACCTCATTCAACAAACAACTTCATATTACACCTTTTAACTAAACAAGGTTTACACCTAGGGATCTTTGTATCTCCAATAGCTGCAATCACACAGTGATCACTCACATCATTGGGGAAAACACCAATAGCAGAATACTCAAAAAGGAGCTTTAGTAAGCAGCAGATCAAAAATTGATGATTTCTCTGGAAATTTGCGATTAGTTCTACAAAAGGTAGTAGGAGAATTAATCAGTTGTGCTAAAATAAAAAAAAAAAATCACAATGGCCTTCATTTATCAAACTGGAGTAGGATCTGGTGCAGATTCTGGTGTAAATATCATCGTTCGCCAGGTGTCGCGTCTGATTTACCAAAAGTGTGTACATCGCAGATTTCGGTGTAGAACTGCCGTGGCGTTAATAAATCTGGCGGCAGAAACCATCGTAATTTACATGACGCGCCCCTAAAAATTCATGTTCTGGGAGGCATAGCCCTGCCCACTTTACGACATGGACTCTCGAAAGACGGCAAAAAAGAAAGAACTTAACTGAGGAGGAAATATCGTCGGCCCGCTGATAAACCTTGTATCTACAATTTGATAAGAAACAAAAACTCGTATGTCCACGATAATAGCATAAACATTGCAAAATAAAATATTTCATTGATTGGATACATTATTGGAGGAAAAATAGTCATCCTACCTGAACACAGCTCGGCTGCATTCTTACATGCAAAATTAAACTTTTTTTTTTTTTTTTTGCTCTCCTGTAAAGTTTATTCATCTTGAAGATACAAGGTTTTATCAGCAGGCCGACGATAGATGAAGAGAAAGAAAATAATTTTATTTGGAAGTCTTAAGAGTGGCATAAAGGGAGCCCAGTAGGCTGCAGTTTGGAAAACTATTGCTGCTGCAGTAGTAAACACCGTTGGGGTGGAAAACCGGAGTGCAGCAGATGTTTTATTTAATTCATCAATAAATCAAAGTCGCACTTAATTTTTGTGCTTGGAAGCACTTGAATGACCAAAATTCTTGTTAGACGCACTTATTATTGTGGCCAACACGCACATTTCTCCATTGCCCACACTTATTCCAAAGCTAAAATTTTTTCTTGGCCAAACTTATTTTAAGCGGTACTTTCTAAGCGGCACTGGAATGGTCATCAACTTGCGCACTTACAAGTGTCGTCAAGAAAAAAAAATTGCATTGGCCACACATGAAAGTGCGAATAACATCGGCCTTAATAAATCCAATTTATAGATCCACGATATTTCATGTTATATTGCCTACATAATTCACAATCCAAATGCGTTACATGTAGGTTAAAAAAGTGGCCCGATTTTAAGATCGCCTCCCAAAAACGGTTTACAACAGCGCATGGGCCGGTGGAGGCCAACCAGACTCGAACCTCCAGCGGTCACAGCACTGATAGGCTCCCCCTCCATCGTGGGAATACGAGCCGGTGGGGACATGGATGAGTCCCCCTCGCCTCGATCGGAGCACCATGAGCGTAATTGGTAAAATACAGTCTGCAGAGATCACTCTTCATTGTACTTTTATCAGTGTTTCTCCATGACATGTTATTGGTGCCACACAAAACGAGCAGCGACTCATCACTTTCCCGGATGAGATCTATGTGCAAAAGTTCTTCTCACTTCGGACAGAAGCTTATTCCTCAAACAATGGAAGATCTGCCATTGTCAAAACGTGATCACTGTCAAAGTGTCCGTAGGCATCTATATACTGAGCAACAAAAGAAACGCAAGCTAGCTAGTTAGTTAATGTGGGCTACTCTTATGGTTACTCAGTCGAAGGGACCACAAAATAAAAATAAGTTTGATGAAACGAGAATAAATGTGCACGTGCTAGTAATAAATTTGATTTTCTAAAATAATTACGCGCAAACTTATTTTTCAGTCTGCCTTTAATTGGGCTAACTTTTGTTTCTTTTGTTGTTCAGTATATATCTGACTGGATGAGCATCTCACATACACTGCCTATCTGCCAAGCTGCGCATTGTGCTTAATCAAATGGATTGTAATCGTCAGCCGTCTGGCCTGACAAGCAAGTTGTTTCCAAATAAGAGTAACTAATTTCTCAACACAGGTGCAATTTATTTATTCATTAGATAAATAAATAAATAATGACATCTATGTAGAGAAATTAATTACACTTATATTTGCAAACAACCTGCTTTTATTAATTTATGCATTTAAATTTATGCATTAATTTATTTAGTCTATTTATATATTTTACTAATAACAACAACAACAACAGCATGACGTCCGCATCGCTGCATATGGTTTATTACTCATTTTGACAGCTGCACTCGTTCCTGCATGTTGTTCGCTGTTTTCAGATTTGTGTACACCTGGTCAGAGCTGGCTTGAGATTTTTGCGGACCGTTCGCTCACTTTCAGATTGATAAATGCCGATTCTTGCGGGAGATTCGGCGTACACCCATTTTTTTGGTGTACGCAAGTTTGATAAATGAGGGCCAATGAGCTTTAAAAGCACGACACAGGCATAAGCCATTGCAAGTTAAAATCACCTCCGAGAACGATCTCATTATAATGCAACCGGGAAAGTAGGTTCACTAGAGCACAAGGAATCACTGGCCGCAGATGGCGTCCCATAGAATCCAACAATCATGATATAATAGTCTTTGGAAACATCAAGATTTAGGGCCAAGAGCTCAAATTGTCGACTGCGAGATTCAGAGAGCACTACATTAACATTAAACTTGCGTTTAATACAAATGGCAACATCGCCACATCTAGCTGGGCGGTCCACACGGTATTTATTAGGGCCTTGGATACAAATATTTTTATCATAAACAGATTTCGTTAACCAGGTTTCAGTTGGTATAATAATATCGCCATCCGTTGACTTCGCCCAAGTCCGAACCACATCCAGATTGGCAATTAAACTCTGAACTTTGAGCCGAATAATACCCACGTGTATGAGCAGGTGTAAGACTCTGCTGAGGTGCATCAGGACCAGGATTAGAATGAAAATCGCCTGAAATCAATCACAGCAGAGGGAGCATAATCCTACGCCGAGTTAATTTACAGGGAATAGGTTTATCAGCTTTCAAATTTAAAGAGATCACTAAATCAGGAAGAGAGCTCATGGGGATATTGAACCATGTTTTCAAGATAAGACAATGAAGACTGAGCCGTTTCAAATCATCTAATGGAGACAGGAAAAGACGCAAGGACCGCAGACAAATACGCATCAATTTCTGAGAAATGGGGACAGTATTTTTGCGAGAAAAATATGTGCACCGGGATAACCATGCCATCATTAGAGTCGCTCGCCGGACAAAACCAAATAACCACATTGCCACAGAGAACAAGTAGGCAGAGCAAGCTCTCTCCGAATTTCATTTTCTTCGCAGTTTACAACATTTTGCGATATGACAGTGATAAGTTCAACCAAGTAGGGGTGTCACATTTGCGGGCGCGCTTGTGCGACTACATGTGACTGCAGTAGCGATCGAGAAGATGTGGAGAGGAAGTTGAATTCAACTAACATCTGAATTAAACTGTGTCACTCTCCTCTGGGCTCTGTTCCACTGTCTACCCTATTACTAATAATAAACCCAACTACTGGATTGTTCTCCGCCTCTGCACTTGATTCCTGGTCTAGAACAGTTTTCTCCAAGAGTTGAAAGATGTCCTGGGCATAGCTGTGTTGTGTGCTTGTTTAGAAAGGGGCACCCATGTGTTTGGGGGCATTCATGGATAAATACAATGACTGGACATATCTCTGTGTACCTTTACTATTGAAATTTTTGTTACTGAATAAAATACCCTCCATGACAGAAAATGAGACGTTGTTTTTTTAAGATTCAAGAGTGTAAAACCCCGCTCGAAAGGAGTTGGGAAGGTACGGAAAATGCAACTAAAAACAAATAGCAGTGATCTCTGAATTTTCTTTGCAAGAATCTGAGTTGATCCAGGAAGGCAGGAGCCTCTATCTGAAAGCATCTACACTACCTGCCAAAAGTTTCAGGACACCCCAATTTTTCCAGTTCTTTATTGAAATTATGTAGTCCAATCCAACGAATAGGTTGAAATGGTACAAAGGTAAGTGGTGAACTGTCAGAAGTTTTTAACAAAAGGTAAGGTTAACCAGGTTTTTTGTATGCCGTCGAGTAGGTGAAAGGATGGTTCCTCAGTGTGTGACATCAACTGTCAAACATGGAAGAGGAAGCGTGATGGTGTGGGGCTGTTTTGCTGGATCCAGGATCAGTGACTTACAGAGTGAAAGGCACCCTGAACCAAAACGGCTAACACAGCATTCTGCAGGGACATGCAGTACACCCTGGTATGAGCCTACTTGATCAGGGGTTAATCCTACAGCAAGATAATGACACAAAACATAAGTTCAAGCTCTGCCAGAACTACCTGAGGAAAAAAAAAACAAGATGATAAGCTTGAAAACATGGAGTAGCAGCACAGTCTCCAGACTTAAACCCCATTGAGATGGTTTGGGATGAACTGGACAGAAGAGTGAAAGCAAAGCAGCCTACAAGTGCCACACATTTACGGGAACTTCTGCTACAGAGCTGGGAAGAACCTTCTGAAGAATATTTGATTTCCATTGTAGAAAGAATGCCACGAGCGTGTTCAGCTGTTATATCTGCCAAAGGTGGCTACTTTGAGTCAAAAGTTTAAAATACATTTTGGTTTGAAAATTGATTCCCTGATTTCTTTTTTAAATTTGATTGTTAATTTGTTTTATCATGTCTATGCTTTCATTCCCGAGAACGATGAGACATTAAACTGCATAATTTTTCGATGAAAAAACTGGAAAAATTAAGGTGTCCTAAAACTTTTGACCGCTAGTGTATCTGTTAAGTAGAAAAGTCATCTGCCTAAAACCATGGTATTCAAGCACCAGCAAACACCTTGATCCTCCAGGACCAGAGTCACCCACCCCTATGTTAAATTATGAAACAATGGCACGATGGAGACGTCACACATTTTAGATTGCGTGCAACAGAGGAACGGAAATTTTGCACTTAGACGCTTGCTTTATTTTTGAAAGGGCCATTTCCTGGTGCATGCTACCACTGGTTATATGTGCTCCACCGTCTCTCTTCTGGGAATAACCATACAAACAACCACATCCTCCAGCCCAATGCACAGGTTCCCACGTATGTGCCACACATTCTGTCTGGTTCAATGTTTTTTAACACAGTGTTTTTTCCATTGAAACAATAGGGTCTTTCTAAATAAAATGTACATCCAGTCAAATTGATACCACCATTTGGGCTCAGAATGTGACGTACTCTGTCACAAACCAGGTGTGAATGTTTTTTGCTTCTCCCCATCCAGCAGCTAGCAAGTCTACTAAAAGTATTGACTCCTTTGGTTTGCATCTTTGGTTTGCGTGCTTACCTTTTACTGGCGTGTCATATCTCATTGTTACCCCTCCTTATGTGTGAGTGATGTATTTATGCGCCTCCTTTGAGTTTGCAAGTTGCTGAATTGTGACTTGCTATATGCATTCAGATCCAGTCAGTATTTGCTAGTCAAACTCTTTGTCTTTTGAGGGCAAAATGTATCCTTTAACCCCTTTTGGCAGGTTTAGACACCTGTGTCCATAAATTTCAAAATTTAAGTGCCAAATAATTCTTTAATTGAATTTCCAAATGTCTTGCTTCACCAGAATAATTTTCCACCGTCTCCGTGACACAAATACTGAGTTATAAAGCCTAAATAGGCTCATGCATAACAGGAAAAAATTTGCATTATTTGTATTCTGGGCGAAGGGGTTTTAATGCTCGGACTATACGGAAGCACTCTTCCTTGTTCAGTTAATAGGAACAAGCTGCCAAGCCTTTCTCGTGGTCTCCAAGACTGGGACCGTGGTCCAGTTAATCTACTCTCAATTTGTTCCTCTGCCCAGTTTATTAAGGAATAAGCTCCTACGCCCTCTACAGTAATCAGATTAGGGTTCCTTCCAAAGTTTTCCATCCTACCATCTGTCAATTGGGCTCTGACGACGTGTGCACCCTATCTGGCAGTCATCTGGGAAAGCCATTGGCTCAGCACTGGCTACGCTCACACAGGCTCGCCTGTAACATATGAATTAAACTGTGTCACTCTCCTCTGGGTTCTGTCCCACTGTTTACGCTATTACTATCAATAAACCCAACTACTGGATTTTTCTCCACCTCTGCACTTGATTCCTGGTCTAGATCATAACAGTTTTCTCCAAGAGTTGGAAGATGTCCTGGGCATAGCTGTGTTGTGTGCTTGTTTAGAAAGGGGCACCCATGCGTTTGGAGGCATTCATGGATAAATCACAATGACTGGACATATCTCTGTTTACCTTTTATTAATGAAATTTATGTTACTGAATAAAATACCCTCCATGACAGAAAATGAGACATTGCTTTTTTAAGATTCAAGAGTGTAAAACCCCACTCGAAAGGAGTTGGGAAGGTACGGAAAATGCAACTAAAAACAAATAGCAGTGAATTTGTCTCTGAATTTCATAGTCTCTGAATTTTCTTTGCAAGAATCTGAGTTGATCCAGGAAGGCAGGAGCCTCTATCTGAAAGCATCTACACTACCTGCCAAAAGTTTCAGGGCACCCCTGAGTTTTGCGGTATTTTGACATTTGACCTTGATTTGACCTTTGCTCTTAAGCCAATTCTAAAATTTGAATTTGATCTAAATTTCAAAATGGCATCCATAGTAGCCTAATTCAATTAGCCTCTGTGTAGCAATTTGAGCAGACATGGCAGTGACATTCCAGGTTGTGATGGCTACTGGCAGTGGACGCCAATTCCTCTGCTAGTGGGTTCATTAGTTCGACTGTCAAACGAACTGTCAATTTGCATGGGCTCCACCGGAGTACAACTTTCATTGAGTGGAATAGGAGCCGAACACTCACCACTAGCAACTTTAGCCCCATTATCAGCTAACGACAATCTGTTGAGCTTCTCCCTGTTGCGTTCACGTATGCGGTTGTCAATTCGCACAGCTGTATGTACTAAAGAGTCTAAAGTCGAACAGGGTTCTATAGTAGCCAACGGGTTTTTATTTCCTCAGCAAGGGCATGGCTAAATACAGTCATTATTGGTGCTTCCGGCCAGCCTGTCTCGGTGGCCAGAGAGCGAAAAGCAATAGAAAATTCAGCTGTGCTTTCTTTACCCCGCTTAAGGTGCATTAAACGCGTGCTGCATCTTGACCCGAAATGTCTTGATTGAAAACAGACACCATCTCCCTAAAAAGGGCCTCTACAGAATTTACGACCGGTGAATTAGATCTAATTAGTGGGCCGACCCAATTGGGCGCTGTGCCAGCCAACAGAGATAATATAAATGCGACCCGAGAATCCTCATTAACAGAACGTGATGGTTGAGCCTTAAAAAATATCTTTTTTTTTTTTTTTCCACCCGCCACCACCCCTCCCCCCTCTTCGGAGGACAACTTTATTTTTTATGTGAATTTACAACAACAAACAAAGAAACAAATTACTGTTAGCCATCAGTGACTGAGGGGTGATAGAGGCTGGACTATCATGTGTGTGTGTGTGTATTTGTGCGTGGTTGTGTGTGCGTGCGTGTGTCTGTGTGTGTTGGGGGGCTGCAGTCAAAAACTGCTGGTGAGAGCAGAAAAAAGAAAAGGAACAGGACATTAAACACTTACACACTGAGGGACACGTAACAGACGAGACACACAAAGACACATAAACAGGTCACTAGCTGTGGTTAGCATGCCCGCTCCACACAAACGAGCAGGGCCGCCACCCCCAACGAAACAGCCGGGCAGCAACAGCCCTGCCCACCAACACAGAGCAAGCACGCCAACAACCACAAAGGAGGAGTGGTCAAAATCTACTAATAATGATAATGAACTTTCTTATGTAAGTGTGTGTGTGTGTGTGTGTGTGTGTGTGTAGGGTCGAGCAGGATAGTTGAAGAAATTTGAAATTTGGTAAATTTATTATTGAGAATTTATAGGGGGAATTGGCATCAGATTTGTAAGAAAAAAATGCTAAATGGTGACCAGCTGGTGGGCAAATTTATTGCACTGTTGGTTAGAAGGCAAGACGTTTTCCAGTGAAATGTGTTCGATGGTTGCATTTCTCCACTCGGCAAGGGTTATATTCTGTTTTGTTTTCCAGTTCTTCAGGATTGTTCTCTTGGCGATAGTGAGTGCTGAAAGGGGAATTTTATTACTTGAAGCTGGTAAATTTGTAACTGATGTGTCGCCTGATAGACATAGTAATGGGAATAAGGGGATGTGGCAGCCCAGAACAACAGACAGCGAATGTATGACATCCACCCAAAATTGTTGTAATGGTGTGCAATCCCATATAGCGTGAATATATGTATCTGGTGTATTCTGACTACAATTAGTGCAGGTGTCTGAGGTGAATCCCATTCTAAACATCCTATGCCCAGTGATGTGTGTTCTGTGCAGAACCTTGTATTGCGTTAACTGTAGACTTGTATTTTTTGACATTGCGTAGATATTTCGGCAGATCTTGGGCCAAAAATCGGCATCAGGAAACATTGAAAGGTCTTCTTCCCATTTTATTATTGGGAGTGAAATTGATTTGTCAGCATGTGATATGATTTTATATATCTTTGACAGAAGTTTCAGAGGAGTTTTGATATTTAATAAATCTTTAATTGATGGGGGGAGTTCGAGATCAATAGCTGTGATGTTATATTTAGCTGTAATTGAGGATTTGAGTCTTAAATATTCCAAATACTGATTACTCCTGATGCCGAAGTCCTGGACCAAGTTTTGAAATGGAGTGAAGGTGTTATTTTGGATTATATGTTGTAGGTGTGTGAGACCCTGGTCTACCCATGAACTAAGCTGAAGTGGCTTTTTATTGCTTATAAAGTCGGGGTTATTCCAGAGGGGTGTGAATTTCGATGGTGCCAGAGTGGAATTAGTAATTTTGTGAAATTTCCACCAGGCTGTCAGCGCTGCTGATATTGTTAATGCCTTGAAACAGGAATGGGATTTTATGGATTGACTGAGAAATGGCAAATCAGAGATGAGTATGCCTTTACAAAAAGTCTGTTCTATATG
This sequence comes from Gymnothorax reevesii, assembly GCA_029721435.1. Classification (NCBI taxonomy): domain Eukaryota; kingdom Metazoa; phylum Chordata; class Actinopteri; order Anguilliformes; family Muraenidae; genus Gymnothorax; species Gymnothorax reevesii. The sequence continues at coordinate 166,676,217 of CM056574.1, forward strand.
TAACCAAGAGTTATCTGATTGCTGAGGATGAATCCATTTGTATATATATTGAAGTTGGTAAGCTATTAAGTAATGTATGAAGTTTGGAGCTGCCAGCCCTCCTAGGTATTTGGGTTTCTGTAATGTTGCCAGTTTGATTCTTGGAGTTTTATTTTTCCAGTAAAATTTGGTAGTGATTGAATTGAGAGATTTGAACCAGGAGAGGGTTGGTTGAAATGGAATCATAGACAGAAGGTAGTTTATTTTAGGTAGGATGGCCATTTTAACTGTTGCTATTCTACCTGTTATGGAGAGTGGTAAATTCATCCATCGATTGAGATTCTCTGTTATTTTTTTGAGTAATGGGGCATAATTCAGACTGAACAATTCTGACAGCCTGGGGGAAATATTGATACCTAAATAGGTGATGAGTGTTGTACATAGAGGGATCGGTGGTGGGTGGGTTGCCACATCCCAGCTAATTTTTGTAGTGGAAGAATTGAAGATTTATGCCAGTTGATGGAGTAATTGGAGATATTCGAATAGGCTTCTATCAGTTTAATTGTTGCATGTAGAGATTGGTGAGGGTTCTGTAGGAAGAGCAAAATATCATCAGCATAAAGGCTAATTTTGTGATGTTCGTTATGTGTTTGAATTCCTCGAATGTTGGCATTTTGGCGAATGGCAGCAGCTAGGGGTTCAATGAATATCGTGAAGAGAGATGGACTGAGTGGGCACCCTTGTCTAGTGACCCGGTGTAGAGTGAAAGGTTGTGACGTTATTCCATTTGTGATGACAGTGGCTGTAGCTGCAGTATATAGTATTTTAATCCAATTGATAAATGAGTCCCCAAAGCCAAATTTCATTAAAGTAGAGATGAGAAATGACCAATTAACTCTATCGAATGCTTTTTCTGCGTCAAGTGTGATTATAATGGATTGTGTTTGGCGTTGTGATGAATAGTCCATTAGATTGAAGAGTCTACGTGAGTTGTTGGATGAGTGTCTTCCTTTGATAAATCCAGTCTGCTCAGGATGAATTATTGATGGGACGATTTTTTCTATTCTGTGGGAGAATGCTTTGGTGATGATTTTAAGGTCTACATTCAAAAGGCAGATGGGACGGTAGCTGGAAGGGAGCGTTGCGTCTTTGTTAGGTTTCAGAAGCAGTGAGATTGTGGCTGTATTCATGTGTTTTGGTAGTTGGGATGTCTGCCTTATTTCAGCGATGACCCTTTGGAAGAGAGGAGCTAAAATAGACCAGATATGCTTGTAAAACTCAGAAGGGATGCCATCAGGTCCTGGTGACTTATTATTAGGCATTTTGTGCGAGGCCGTGGAGAGTTCTTGATAGGAGCATCAAGGGTCGAAACTTGATATGGGGACAATTGAGGAAGGTTAATACTATCAAAAAATAGATTAATTTCTTGAGGGGTGGGTTCTTTTTCTGGTGAGTATAATTTAGCATAAAAATCCTTAAAAATATTATTTATTTGTTCTGGTGATTGCTCAGGCTTCCCTGCTGAGTCCCTGATGATATTGATAGTTGTTTTTTCTTTATTTTGTTTAAGTTGATTTGCTAAATATTTACCTGATTTATTGCTGTGGTGGAAATTTTCTTGCCGAAGTCTCTGTATCTGAAATTGAGTTTTTTTTGTTTATGATTTCATTCATTTGATTTTTATATTTTCTTAATTCAATTTGAGATTTTACTGATGGGTTGTTAGCAATTGTGTCTTCCAGTTGTTTGATTTTTTGTTCCAGATCCATTTCTTGTTGATAATCTTTCTTCGTTTTGTGCGTAGAATATGAAATGATGATCCCTCTTAAAACTGCTTTCCCTGTTTCCCAGAGTACTGATGGAGATAACTTTGGGGAATCATTTATATTTAAGAAGGACGCCCACTCTTGTTTTATAATTCTGTTGAATTCTGAGTCTTTTAACAGGGATATATTGAAACGCCGAAAGTATTCGGTTTATGTGAGAAGGATCTGTTCCATGTGAATGTAACAGGAGCGTGATCACTGATAATAATGGGGTTGATCTTTGTTCTTGACATATTTGAAATGATTGAATTGCTAGAGAGAAAGAAATCGATACGTGAAAATGATTGGTGGACTGGCAAAAAGAATGTGTTCTGTTTTGCTGTTGGGTATTGCATCCACCAACCGTCACCAAGGCCCAGGTCGCTCATGAACTGTTTAATTATTTCTGTAGATTTCCAGATACGTTTATGGGTTTGGTTCCTGCTCTTATCTAATGACGGGTCAAGTACAGTATTACAATCCCCTCCTATTACAATTGGGCTATGAGAGAATGTGGAGATGGAAGAAAAAAAGTTGTGAAAAAAAACTGGGTCATCAGTGTTTGGGCCGTAGAGGTTACCTATTGTGATTGGGTTGTTGTTGATCGATATATTAATCAGTGATGGTGGAGTTGTGTGTGAATGTAACTTTGTTGTTAATTAAAATAGATACACCTCTTTGTTTGCTGTTGTAGTGGGCTGAATATATGTGACTATAGTGTGCTGATTTTAATTTATCATGGTCAGTATTGGACAGATGTGTTTCTTGCAATAAGCAGAAATCTGCTTGTAATCAAGATAAATGACTAAAAATGTTGATTTTTTTTTTGCCTGTGTACCAATCCCCCTAATATTCCAGGAAACAAATTTTAGTGAGGCCATATAGTAATTACTATTTTATCAATTGACCGTATGTGTGTGTGTGTGTGTGTGCTTGGGGTGTGCGTGGGTATGTGTGTGTATATGTATTTGTATGCATGTGCTTGTGCAGATATGTATTGTATGAATAGGATAAGTGCCTGCCGCTGTAGAACAAACAACCAAACAGGAATAAACAAACAAGCAAGCAAAAAAAAAAAAAAAAAAAAGACAGAAGGAAAAAAGGTAGAACAAAGAGACCTGCAAACAAACAAACAAGTAATAGGTATGCGAGAGCATGGGGGAGGGGGCAGAAGAGTTGAGGGAGACCTGTGCAGGTAATGGCACATTAGCTACCAGTGGCCCAAAGTGAGACTAATTGCTATGTTGAATAATGGTTATAGATGTGACTGATAAGTTTTGTAATTTCAGAGAGAAAAGAAAAGAAAAAAAAAATGATTGAAATGGGCAGAGAGTAGTAAGGTCTGTGTCGTTGAAGGGGATGAGATGTGAATAGAAAAAAGAGAGAAAAAAAACCACACAACAATCAGGAGAACTGCTTTCTGTGCACAGGAGTGTGTATAGACCTACATATGCACATAATGATATATGTATATCAGTGTAGAAGGGTGACTGTTTGCATGTGCAAGTGTAGGCTATAAGGGTGTTCGAGCGAATATTAGTGGGAAAAGACATAGTCGGGGTAGGTGAATAGTAGTGTATAATGGGAAGTAGGGTTAGAACAGCCAGGGAGTTATGTCCTTGTCCCGATAGAGCTGACCATCAATGTAAAGTCTGTCGACAGAGAGAACCGCTTTCTTTCCTTTCTGGATCATTGCATCCCATCCGCAAGCAAGTGTTTTACGGCGCATCATCGTCTCGGGTGGAAACTGGTCGTTCAGTCCATAATCGGTTCCTTTCAGTTGTCTGCCTTGTTGCTGCGTGAGAATTTTCTGTTTAAAATGTTCGAACTTCGCGACGATAGGACGTGGTCTGTTGGTATTTTTCACACCCATACGGTGGACGCGGTGAAATGTGATGGCATTGACTGTTTCGGAAGGGAGTTTTAGCTGTTTAATCATAAAATCCTTAACGGCATTCTCCAGATCTTCAGCGAGTTGCTCCGGAATACCGGTGAAAACAAGATTATCCCGCATACTGCGTGCTTGTAAGTCCAGAACGGATTCCTTCATTATTTTGTTATTTTGAGGCTCTGTCGGATCACCTGGAACTCACGGTGGAGGACTTCTATCAGCCCAATTCTGTTATCCAAGGCGGTTAGTCTTTGTTCAACCGAAAGAAGAATATCGCTTACCTCGAGGCTGACTGGAGTTTTAGATGGTTTTGGTGGTGTGTTACCTGTTGTCCGAGGAGGAAACAGGGGCTCTTTTCTTGTCGTTCGTAGGCGCAAGGTTAGTCTGGCTGGTGTTATTACCTTCATCCATTCTGCAGATTCTCTGGTACCACTCGTCAATAAATTCTTCAAGCTGATCCAGGGTGTAAATTGTAATCCAATGTTTCGAGTACGGGAAAGGTGATTAGTGGTGGTTAACCTTGGTATTTGTTGGAGGTGAAAAAAAAAGTTCGTTAAGATTGTCTAGCAGCATAGAGCTGCCATGTTAATCTCGCCCGTCTTGTGAGATTCCGAGTTCACAGCGTCATCGCCCCCTTAAAAAATATCTGACATTGGGCAATAAAATCCTTACACTTTCCAGCCTTGCCAGTATATCTTTGGGGCAGTTGTAAGTTGGGTTCTCGGGGGGAATGTATGGATGGTGCTTCTACAACTCTTTGTGAAGTTTGTGACGTTAGAGATTTAATACTCTCAGACAAATCTAACTGGACACTCTGCTGATTGTGAAGAGCAGTCTCTTGTAGGTGTAGTCTCTCAAAAAGTTCAGATCATGGATTGCAAAAATCTGAAATTGATTTAGCGACCCCAGCTAAAATCTCTTGTTGGCTGGTGATAGCCCTCTTAATTTCAGCCACTGCTGGCATCTCCATGTTGGCTAGAGTGTACTGTGTTGGGTACTGGCAGCGGACGCCAAGAGCAGTGGCCAGAAATAAAAGGCAACACTCACTGTGTGCTGAGAGACTAAAAGCAAATAAAAATAACGAGGCTTGCGCTACCAACGGACCTGCCGTCATCCGTGGTAGAAAAAACCGACGAGCTCGAGGAAAACAAAAGAAAAGGGAAATTAAACAAAGACTCCCTTACTCACTGAGACAATTCCTGATAAGTAACTAAGTCCTTGACAAAATCTCTCTAGAGACCTTACCAGCTAAAGCGCCAAAGCAGAACTGACACTCTAGCAACGGGAGCGAGGCGAAATAGGAGCTTAAATAGAGTCCGGGCCACGCCCCCAATCAATGCCAGCTGGCCCAGGAATCCGCTAGGGAGCAAACGATATCGTCTTGGAAAAGAGCAACAAACAGCTCTCAAAGCTCCCAAACCATGACACAGGCAAGCTACAGCACCTGTGATGCTCTTTCATTCATACATATGCATCCATTCCTGTCATTCAAGCCTGCAATGCATTCCAAATAAAGAAAGGTGGGGGGAAATTTAGGCCTAGTAATAATGTTAAAAATTTGAATAATACTTGGTCTTTTTGTGTCACTTCAGACTGACTTTTCTCTAGGTTTTTAAACTGCGAAGAGCTGTGTGATGATATTTTAAAAAAACATCCTGACTGTTTTACATGTTCCATCAATACAGTTGCAGTCACCGCAATAAATCATGTTTAGTATGTGAGCAGAGAAATGAACACATCACAAATAAATGAATAAATAAATAAATAAATAAGATGGGAAGCAAAAGTGGGGTGCATTCAACAACACCAAAAGAGTAATGTTTTCAAACGGAAATAGGACTGAACAAAACAGCGGGCAGCAGACTGTGGCAGGAGCAGGAACTGAGTGCAGGAGAGGGTCAAACTAGTTTTTAGGTGGAAAACATAATGCTTCAGACCCTAAGGGGCATCAGGATTACAGTTTGTGATCCATGATATTATAATACACAAAAGTCCACATCCTCCTCAGACACTCTCATTTCATCCCTCTTCTTCCTGCCCTCCATTTTTACGGCTTGCATGAAATTTGAAAATATGAAAATAGTGACTTGAAAAGTCCATTGACCCTCCACTAAACTGAAAACACAATGTTTTTATGAGTGAATTACATTTTTATTGGAAAAAAAATATGTTTATTTCAAATTTGATGACTACAGCAGTTGAAAAAAGTTGGTGTAAGGGCAATTTAGGAATAATAACTATGAGGCAAGTTGCAATTACAAGGTTTAGGCATTTCGCCCTTTTCAGCATCTAATGCAATGAAAAGATGGTAGGAATTTGTTTGAATCTTAGTGCGTAGTGAAACGTTGAATTCTGAATGCCTGTTATTTTGATCCCCCAGATGTCACTGCCAAAAGGACTGTCATGCAACTGTAATAGAGGTCAAGACATGGGCTCAGAAATACTTTAAACTTTTGTTAGTCAACAACATTTGCTGCTGCTTCAGATGCAGATGAAAATTTAAGCTTTACAATGCAAAGCCGCTGCCATGCATCAACACCGTCCAAAATGCCACTGACTTCTCAGGGCTTTATATCATCTGCAATAGACACTAGCACTGTGAATGCGTTTTAACCATGTGTTTTGTGGTTAAACAAATCAACATTGTAAGTGATTTTTGGGGTTGCCGTGTGCTCCGGATATACCCTCAGATTCTTATGGTCTGAAAAATCTGGCCAAACATACCACTAATTTATAGGTAGTCCCCAATGACTATCATCCTAATTTTTTACACAGGAACTGAGATCTTATGTAAAAATACTACTGATGTTCGTCTTTTTCATAATTATTTTTCGACAAAAACATCAGATTTCACAAATATTAATTATTATTAACCCAGGGAAATCATTTAACCAGGATGGTCCCGTTGAGATTGAAATCTCTTTTTCAAGGGAGCCCTGGGGGTTGAGGTGGGGAAAGAGAGGGCAATTTGCACAGCCAATTAGATCAGGGGATGATTAGGTGGCTGATCAAAAGATCCAGGTTGGGACTTTAGCCATGACACCAGGTAACCCCCTACTCTTATCATAAGTGTCATATGATCTTTAGTGGCCAAGTGAGTCAAGAACTCGGTATAATGTCTCATCCCAAAGACGGCATCTCCTTCAATACAATGTCCCAATCACTCTACTGGGGCATAATACCACCAGAGGGAAGATTGCAATCTACTGGCCCACCAACACCTCTTCCAGCAGCAACTTGATTTTTCCAGGTGGTCTCCCATCCAAGTATTTGAATTGTGTTATGGCTGCTATAAATCTGAGGTTTATTGTATTGCTTGGGAACTTCATCAGTATTTCTTCAGTCAAAATGAGCACAATGCAATAAAAACGAGCCACCCAGCTGACTACTCATGTCCCCATCCAGGTTTGCAAGCAGACATCACCTACTGTATATGAAAGAAATGGAGTGCTGTGTGCATGTTGTTTAGAAAAAATGACCATTCGTTTCTTTTTCCACGCAGGGTGTTTTTATGAAGTAGCTAGAAAGAGTCTTTTAGCTGAAGAGGTAGTGTGAAGATTCAGCATGAAAGCAGAACCTGCTGCTTTACTAGCTAACACTGGCTGTCACCGGGACTGCTACAGCCATTCTCTCACAAAGATAGAATTAGTCCAAAACAGAAGGAGCAAGATGCTGTTAACGAGGGTTGGTATTACACCTGCAATGAATAGAAGCGTGATAGTGGATCTTGAACCTCAATAACCTGTGGAGGAGGACACAAAGATGGAAAATTAAGAGCAAGTCAGAGTGATATTCCCCACATTTCTGAGAACTACAATTTATGTGTGACTCATTATTACGGCAAAAGTGTTCCATTCCATTCTCTTCAGATGAGCAATGTAAAACCCCCACAGTACTCTTGCACCCTTGTACAAAGAGTTCAATTTAAAGGACTGAGGATGTGATTTACTTGATAAATCACACCAGTGCATTCTTACTCAACCGATTCTGTCACAGGAGATGGGTATATGTGCACAGCTAGCTGCAGTGGACGCTGTTGAGATGAGAGGCATGACATAATTAAGCCCCTCACTCATTCACATTACTTCTGAAGTCCAATCTCCATTGAAGTACTGAGCAACATTGGAACTACATCTTTTTAAAGCAGCCACAGAAACAAACCAAGCTATTAGAAAGTATATTTCATCTCAGATGATCTGCTCAACTGACACACACACGCACACACACACAAACATATGCAAGCACACGCACACACACACACGCAGAATAATCTACCTCGCCACATGCAGAATCTCAGCCACTAACCTCATTTTAAATGTAACATATTCTAGTTTTATTCATATAGCACTTTCCACTCCTTATTGATATATTTTACATATTACAGTTTTATACATGTACCATATTCTATTGTTATACTGTTTAGATTTTACAAATGCTAGTTTGAAACATATAGCAGTTTCTACTGCGTTTAACTTCTCTGTACCGATGTTGGTCACGTATCCTCCATAGGACAGTGGAAATAAGTGCTTGCACTATATTGCAGTATCCTTTTGTTATTATGATGTTGTATTTGTCTAAACAATTCCATTTTAATAATAAAATAAAGTATAATTAAAATGTTAATAAAATCAATCAATCAATCAATCAATCAATCAATCAATCAATAAGACACACACGCACACACACAAAAGTAAACTCAAAACATTTTCAGACACTTGCTGCTTTTCCTCAAGAGGAGGGACAGAATAGGTGATCTGTGTCACCTATCGAAGAAAAACATGCAGGCATTTCTAGCCTTTATTTCTGACACACTAATAAAAGTTAAAAAAAAATCTTATCTTTAATCAAGTGGATTGAAGATAAGATATTATATACTTTATTAAACCCCATGAGGCAATTTGTCCTGTGCTTTTAACTCATGCTAGTACCTTAGGAGCAGTGGGCAGCCATGGTGAAGCATCTAGGGACCAACACCAGTTCTAAGGCTAGTTCCACAGTGTTCCTATATTGCACGTTTTTCTTGGTGGGGAAACTGGAGTGTCCACAGGTAACCCGCCTAAACACGGAAAGAACAAGCGAGCTCCATGCAGAGAGGTCCTGGCCGGCCAGGGCTTAAAACCCATGCCTTTTTATTGCAAGGCAACAGTTCTAATCACTGAGCCCTAGCCGCCATGTCAGGAGAATCACAGAAAAAATTGTAAGGATATGAACAAATGCTTGCTAAAGCACAAACTGTGACAATGGGTCATTTACAAGTCCTTAATGTCTTGATCCCTCAGTGAGAACCGTTGGAGCAAATACGACAACACGATTTAGCCTTGTTCATGGAAATAATAAAACTTTGTTCCTTTGCTGTACATACTGTAATAATGATGCTGAAAATGGCCAGTTACTAATGCTAAACAAAGTTTCATGGACATATTTCATTACACTAAATGTACCTTGTTACACTTCACGGGGCTGTAGCTTTTGCTGATTATTAGGCTGCCAATTAAAATAACCTGAAAAAATATGCACAATTAATTTTTTGGTCCCTGTATGCGGTCTTTATGTTACCTTGACCTTTGACCTAATGACCTCCAAAACCTAATCAAATCAGCTTCCCTCTGTGGAGACTTACCATTTCTGATTTTAACAAAATCTGTCCACTTCTTTGGTAGATATTGCACACACTAGATATGTGTGACGGATGGACGGTGCGATGGACAAATAGATCGTATAAAAAGATGGACAAAGCACTCAGGTCTGAAAAGTGAGGCCAATGCAAAAATCTCTAAAGATTGCATTCTATTTAATGGCCAGCAGATGGCGACATCAGTGGTTGCAGAAAGAAGTTCAATGCAATAGAAGTCTATGAGAAAATAACCCTACTTTTCCACTTGATTAATTATTTAAATAATGATTTTCTATATTATTTCATGGCATCTATCACAAGTTTCAAGTCTCCATCGGTATATCATGATGTTCATTTTTGTAAATCCCAAATAGACTTGAATAAAGGATAAAGCCAGAGGATGCTTTAGGGGCGTGGCTATCCTCTGGTCCTCGTCCGATACGGTCAGATCCACCCATAGAGACACCCCTTGCTCCACCCTGGATCTTCAATTCATGCTCTCGTCCAATAGGAATCACATCCAGTTTCTAAATGACAAAATGGCACAGCTCAAATTGCCAAAATCAAGGCTTCCTAAATGGCGTACAGAAACCGATGGGTGATGGCGTGGGTACTTCGTCCATCTTTTTCTACAGTTCATGGATGGACATACAGACAATCGGAAAAAAGTAAGCCATCCACCCACTGTGTGCTCCGGAGGCATAGTAATGAATTCACCGGCTCTCACGCAGTCTCATGGCACAATATTGTTTGGGGGGTAATTGTAAAGGCCAAATCATAAAGTAACAGCATAAAAACAAGCATCTGGAAGAAAATCTATCCATATAGAATAAACAAAACCCAAAACCAGTGAAGTTGGCGCGTTGTGTAAATCGTAAATAAAAACAGAATACAATGATTTGCAAATCCTTTTCAACCTATATTCAATTGAATACACTGCAAAGACAAGTTACTTCATGTTCGAACAGGTAAACTTTGAAATTTTTTGCAAATATTAGCTCATTTGGAATTTGATGCCTGCAACATGTTTAAAAAAAGCTGGCACAAGTGGCAAAAAAAGACTGAGAGAGTTGAGGAATGCTCATCAAACACTCATTTGAAACATCCCACAGGTGAACGGGCTAATTGGGAACAGGTGGGTGCCATGATTGGGTATAAAAGGAGCTTCCCTGAAATGCTCAGTCATTCACAAACAAGGATGGGGCGAGGGTCACCACTTAGTGAACAAATGCGTGAGCTGATTGTCGAACAGTTTAAAAACAACATTCCTTAACGAGCTATTGCAAGAAATTTAGGGATTTCATCACCTACGGTCCGTAATATCGTCAAAAGGTTCAGAGAATCTGGAGAAATCACTGCACGTAAGCGACAAGGCTGAAAACCAACATTGAATGCCTGTGACCTTCAATCCCTCAGGCGGTACTGCATCAAAAACCGACATCAGTGTGTAAAGGACATCACCACATGGGCTCAGGAACACTTCAGAAAACCACTGTCAGTAACTACAGTTCGTCGCTACATCTGCAAGTGCAAGTTAAAACTCTACAATGCAAAGCGAAAGCCATTTATCAACAGCACTCAGAAACGCCGCCGGCTTCGCTGGGATCAAGCTCATCTAAGATGGACTGATGCAAAGTGGAAAAGTGTTCTGTGGTCTGACGAGTCCACATTTCAAATTGTTTTTGGAAACTGTGGACGTTGTGTCCTCCGGGCCAAAGAGGAAAAGAACCGGACTGTTATAGGTGCAAAGTTCAAAAGCCAGCATCTGTGATGGTATGGGGGTGTATTAGTGCCCAAGGCATGGGCAACTTACACATATGTGAAGGCACCATTAATGCTGAAAGGTACATACAGGTTTTGGAGCAACAAATGTTGCCATCCAAACAACGTCTTTTTCATGGACGCCCCTGTTTATTTCAGCAAGACAATGCCAAGCCACATTCTGCCCGTGTTACAACAGCATGGCTCCGTAGTAAAAGAGTGCGGGTACTAGACTGGCCTGTCTGTAGTCCAGACCTGTCTCCCATTGAAAATGTGTGGCGCATTATGAAGCGCAAAATACGATAACGGAGACCCCGGACTGTTGAACAACTTAAGCTGTACATCAAGCAAGAATGGTAAAGAGTTCTACCTGAAAAGCTTCAAAAATTGGTCTCCTCAGTTCCCAAACGTTTACTGAGTGTCGTTATAAGGAAAGGCGATGTAACACATTGGTGAAAAGGCCCCTGTGCCAACTTTTTTGCAATGTGTTGCCGTCTTTAAAAAGTTAATGATTATTTGCGAAAAAAATAAAGTTTCTCAGTTTGAGCATTAAACATCTTGTCTTTGCAGTGTATTCAATTGAATATAAGTTGAAAAGGATTTGCAAATCACTGTATTCTGTTTTTATCTACGATTTACACAATGCGCCAACTTCACTGGTTTTGGATTTTTTAGATAGTATAAAGCCCCAATTCCAAAAAAAGTCAGAATATCATGTAGGCAGTGGGCCGAGGCCACATACCTGCTTTAGTTTTAGGAAATAATGATCCCAGTTGTGGGATTGCAGGATCTGGCACTAATACAACACAACCCCCCCCCTCGAACTTTTGTACCTGCCAATGCACTTTATATTGAGTGTTACTCAGCGGGAAAAGCACCTTTTCAATGGCCATTATGTAACATAGTCCAATGAAATCTATGACCTGAAGTAAGAATGTGCTTATACATAAACACATACATAGCTGTTGGACAAGGATAGATTGGTTGCAAGTGAAAGCATTATGGATGATAAATAATATATTGTATACAGTGAATCTATACGGTTCAATGAGGCGGAGTCAACAGGAAGGTTTCCACTGCATTCTGCTGCCTCCACTGTTTATCCTGGCAAAGTGTAGTAAATTGACTTCTATCAGAAAAATTGCAAAAAACCGAGGCAGTTCTTCTGATGCAAAGGGATCATTCCCTCACCCAAAGCAATCTCTTTAAAGGTGTGCATTAATTCTGGAACTCGCTCTCAAGCACACAGCAGATTATCTGTCTTCAACTGAAATTCAATCAGACTGAGAAGAGGCTCGCTACGTGAACCGGAATAAAGGACCAATTAACACACACACACACACACACACACACACACACACACAAAAAAAAACTGAGCAAATATAATCGACAACAAGAGCTGCATGTGTCTGACTTCTTCACATCAATTAAGGCTAGATGAGGTACAATGCTGAAACATACACTGGTAATTTAATTCTTGTCATTTATTATCCTTCCTACTTAAAATAAATAAGGCAAGATGCAATGCCTGCTATAGCTGGTGTGCTGTACAAAATGTTTTCATTAGATGTAAAATGTGCAGGAGTTTCTCATTTAAATGTTAACCCCTTAGTGACGGGGAGCTTTACGTCTACGAGGGCCAAGTATACTGAATATATTCTGGGTCATTTGCCCATTATCCAGGAAACATGCATATGCGAGTGACAGCTTTGGTCAGCAGGCTGGGAGCTGTGTATATGCAGGAGCAAAAACGAGTCGGTAAGTTGCTCGGTAAGACCGCGTACTGTATATGCAGGTCTACATATGTGTGATTCCTGCAACTAGGGTTTTTAATTTCACTGTTGAAAATGCAGCTGCAGTGACTGTGGAGAAGCTCATCGTATCCTCAAGCAAAGAAGCGGGACACGGATACAGCACACACTGATTAAGTCTTGAGGCAACATTGAATCCACTGGGCCGCCAAGTGGCTCGCAGCTAAGATGTTGCCCGTCTCCAAGCCCTGTGATTGGGGGTTGAAACACCAGACATGCCATTACCAGCTGTGGTTGAATGTCTGCATGAGCGAGGAAAAAAAATTGGCGTAGCCTTGCTGGGGATGACAGTAGTTAAGCCGGTGCAGCAGTCCAGATTAAACCATCGCTAGACAATATCGGGTAGAATCTGGCCAAGGCCAAAATGTCCCATGGCATACAATATGATTTAATGTGAGGAGTATAATCTGGCCTGGGGGGGCTGAGATTTTCAGCACGCTCTCTCAGCAAACAGTGTCTTCAATGTGTGGTTCTGAATTTAGCAGGAGCTGTTATAGCAGGTGCAACGTGGCCAGACGATCCAGGGTTCACATCCCTAGTGGAAAACAGATGCTCAGCCCCATGCCTCCAACTGAGGACCAAGTGCTGCTGAAACAGTGGCAGCCTTAGTTTGCAAGCATAAGAATGTTTTGGACAAAGGTCAGTTTTATTTCTTTTTCTGACAATCCTCCAGAACATTTTGTGGTCTTGTACAAGCCATATGATTGAGGTTTTGGAGACTTTCTGACCCCAAGACATAAATTATATCTGTAATTCTCCGACTGTGATCTTTGAAGTTGCATTTCGCACTTGAACCATCCACAGACACAACCTTTACCAGGTGAATTTTTGACATTGTCATGTGTGACAGTCAAAATGGGATTCTCACATAGCTGTCTGCTTGTAGCCATTCAAGAAGCTCAAAAACTTGTAACACATCATAATTTTAATATTCTTTATTTAACCTTTATTTTAACCAGGGAAGTCCCCATGAGATTGAAATGTCTTTTTCAAGGGACCCCTGGGGGTAGAGGTGGAGAGAGAGAGGGCAAGTAACATCACAAGACGATTAGGTGGCAGGTCGAAAGAGCCAGGTTGGGAATTTAGTCATAACACCGGGGAACCCCTTACTCTTATGGAAGAGAGTCATAGGATGTTTGATGACCACAATGAGTCAGGACCTCGGTTTAACGTCTCATCTGAAAGACGGCGTCTCCTTCAGTACAGTGTCCCCATCACTGCACTGGGGCACTAAAGATTAATCCACCAGAAGGAAGATTGCAACCTACTGGCTACCAACACTTCCTCCAGCAGCAACTTGATTTTCTCAGGTGGTCTCAAATCCAAGTGCTAACCAAGCGCACACTTGCTTAGCTTCAACCACACTGCTGGAACAGATTGAATAGCAGTATGGCTGCTGGCAATTTTAATATTTAAATATTCTATTTTAAGCAAGGAAATAGATGACAATGGGAAACTGGCCAAGCATAGTCTCATATTTATATCTCATGGAAACAGGAACACATAGACAACCACTTAAGTTTCTGAATCGGAATGGTGAACTTATAAAAGTAAAATATTAATGGAAACGTAATTCAATCAGATTTTTCTTTGAGGGGTCTTCAGGGTAAAAATTTCACTTTTTTTTAATTTTTTTGAAAATTTCAATATTTTTGACTTTCACATAAAATAAATAAAGGAATGCATTGAAATGTCTATAAACACTGAGAATATATGTTTTTCCTCTGCCTCAATTGTTACTTGTGTTACTTGTGCAAATTACTGAAAAATTTTCAACCTTGTGGCATTCATAAAATCGTAATTATTCATCTGATTAACTTGAAATTTGGTTTGAAGTTGTATCTATTGGAGATCTCTGAGATAATGTAGTATTTTCTAGATAGGTGCATCCCTAAGCAGTTAATTCTAAAAATGAAGCAAGTTGATGATAGCAATTTTCGTTATGGTTACATAACAGAGCTCATTAAATATTCATAAAGGATCCAAACAAAAAAAAAAATCCTATGTCATTTAATAGAACTATCTTAAACCTTTCATATGACACTAATTTGAGTAAAATTTGACCATGGGTTATTGAAATATCAGTGCCGCAAATATTTTCAGATTTTTTATTAAAGTGCCATTTCCATGGCAACCATGTATATTTTTTAGCAAAATACTACATTTTATTAGCTTTCAATCATATTGAGTATATTTATTTCTTAGCTTTTATATTATTATGGTTATTTCTACACTTTACCCTGAAGACCCCTTAAACATATTGTCAGGGTGCCAATAAATATGGCCCTCATTTTTTGGAGGGAAAATAGTTCTCTTGGGAACAGGATATTTTTTCATTCAATCATTTTCTTTAAAGTCAAGGTTACATTTTGGATAATATTTTGAATTGGGAGGATTAATAGTCACTATATTTTTAACAACCTGATTAGCTAAAATTTACCAATGGTGCCAATATTTGTGAATGGCACTGTGTTGCCTGAGGACAGATGGTTACTTTTAATTATTATTATGCATTGCCATAGGTACTAGAGATGCACGGATTGGCTCTCATGTCATCTGAATCTGCATATACGCTTAAATCAACCAACCGCCACCCGCCCGCACTTATTATTGCAATTACAGCGCCCTCAATAATTATTGGCACCCCAGGTTAAGATGTGTTAAAAGCCTTAAAATAAATTCAATTTTTATTGCAGAAGCATACTCTCACACTGAAAATTGTAGAAAAATGTAACCTAAACTCAAGTGAATTTTAAGGGGGAAAAAAAATCTCTGACTTAGAAATAATGATTTTTCATAAAATCACTTGTTCCACAATTATTGGCACCCCTAACAATTCCTAGGAATTAAATGTAATTTAAGTATTTCTGTCATTTCTACAGTAGTTTACAAAGTTGATCAGAGTATCTAGGAACATTTAATTAGTAATTCATCACTTCCTGTTTCCCTGGGGTATAAATATGAAGTGACACAGAGGCCATTTCTCTTATCCAATCTTCAACAAGGGAAAGACAAAGGAACACACCATTCAAGTAAGGCAGATGTGTGTCGACCTTCACAAGTCAGGCAATGGCTACAAGAAAATAGCCTCTCGCTTGCACCTGCCCATATTTACTGTCAGAGGAATCATTAAGAAGTTTAAAACAACTCGAACAGTGGTAAACAAGCCTGGACGAGGATGCAAGGTTATTTTGCCACCACGCACAGTCAGGAGGATAGTAAGAAAAATAAAAAGTTCTCCAAAGCTCACTGTTAAAGAATTGCAACAAATGGTAGCATCTTGGGGTCACAAAGTCTCAAGACCAACCATCAGGTGCTATCTACATGTCAACAAGCTGTTTGGGAGGCATGCATGGAAAAAACCTTCTCTCACTCACAATCATAAACGCAAATGTCTGGAGTTCACTAAGCGGTACTGGGACATCAACTGGCACCATGTGCTTTGGTCAGATGAGATCAAGATAGAGCTTTCTGGCAACAAACACTCTAAGTGGGTCTGGCTGAACACAAAAGATGAGTATGCTGAAATGCACATCATGCGCACTGTGAAGTATGGGGGAGGATCGGTGATGCTGTGGGCCTGTTTCTCTTCCAGAGACCCTGGGAACCTTGTTAGGGTGCATGGCATCATGAACGCTTTGAAATACCAGGACATTTAAAATCAAAATCTGGTGGCCTCTGCCCGAAAGCTGAAGATGGGTCGTCACTGGGTCTTTCAGGAAGAAAATGACCTTAAACATGTGGCCAAATCTACACAGAAACGGTTCACCAGACACAGAATCAAGCTCCTCCCATGGCCATCTCAGTCCCCAGACCTCAACCCCATTGAAAACCTGTGGAGTGAGCTGAAGAGGAGAGTGCAGAGGAGAGGACCCAGGTCGCTGGATGATTTAGAGAGATTGTGCAAAGAGGAATGGTCGAAGAACCCTCTTTCTGTATTCTCCCATCTTGTGAAATATTATAGGAGATGATTAGGTGCTGTTTTGTTGGCAAAAGGGGGTTGTACAAAGTTTTAACATCAGGGGTGCTAATAATTGTGGCACACATGATTTGATGTAGAAGAATTATTCCTTAATGTGGGATTTTTTTTTCCGTCAGGAATTCCATGGTAAATATAAACGGCCTCTGGAATAGTGAATTATGCTGAATCCAACACTTTGCCTTACTCTGTAAAAAGTCAAAATAACTTTGAAAGACGTTTTTAATAATAAATAATAATTATAATAAATAATAAAGAAGTGTAGTTTATTTGCATAATGTACAGACATAATCATCGTCTTTTTTTCTTTCAAAATCAATCTGAGGATAACACGCTTGGGGCATCTACAGGAGGCAGGAACCACACTATTGCCAGTTTATTTCTGCCGCTGAAAACAGATATTTTTCCTTGCAGCAGAATCCACGTACACGCGGCATTGTTTCGACCAGTTTCGTCTGCATGGATTTTCTTCTTATCTTCAGCATTTGGTGCTGTGAAGTCACTCAGAGGTACCTGGCTAAGTCAAATTTTACGGGAATAATACACATGATCTCAGTATTTACATCAGGTTGGGAAAGTACAAATGCGTGATGACGGTCTGCATGTAGCCACAAGTGCAGGACATCGCTTGTCTCTGACCTTATTATGAATGCTCGATTACTACCGCATGCTATTTCGCATTCCGTGCTGCTTAGAAAATGCTTCTGGTTAACTTCTATGCAGCAATTCAGATCAGCGTGCTTGCATTACTTTGATTGGCATCACGGTGGTAGTGTCATCGTAACGTTACCTGACCGTAGCCTCTACAGTTGAAGATAACAGCAGAGGTGTTGTGCATGTCTTCAAAATTGGGCTGATAAGGCTGCAATTAGAGCAAATGTAAGCTTTGAGGAGCTTAGGGTATGTGTTTGGGTTTGTTTGCTGCTCCTGTGAAATGATCGTTTTTACTTGTCCATGACTGTGGTCAGCCAGGTACTTTTCCGTGTTGTGGGCTAGCTCTCTGATCCTCCTGCAGTGAAAGCGATTGCGAAACACGCTGTAACGTGTCTGGTTTAACAAACGCATTGCCTTGGTGGAATTTCATCCACCTCTGAAAATTGTTCAGGCAAATAAAAAGCAGAGAAAAGTGGAGATCGGATATAGATTTTTCTCTGGTAGAAGTTATCGATTTAGTACCTCCACATAAGCAACGCTTGCACCGTTTGTGAGTTTTTGCAACAAACTCAATTAGTAGCTTAGTGTTGGAATTGTGTTTCGCTCTGGTTGAAATGGTTAACAGGAGCTTTTAGAGAGAATATGTTTTCCAAATTTGTAAAGAATCCAATGAATAGTATTCAAGATATCGATCGGACAAATAATGTCTTCGGACGGAATGATGGAATGACGGTCGGACAGACGGAATTCTTGGTATATAACAAAATGTCCCCGAAATTTTGTTGTCGGGGGTATAATAAATAGGTCATGGGGAAAAAAATAAAAAATAAAATAAAATAAATAGACATATGTAAGGTCTCAGCAATGTACCGAAAGTGCAATATACCTAATCAGACAGTAACAAAAGTCAGTTACCTTGGCCTTAGGGGCCTCCTTTGTTCACTCTCACCCCTCACTAACTGCTCGTTAATAAGCTTAATAGAGAGGGGCATGAACGAGTGTTTGAAGCAGTTATGCTTGCACAGATGAATCCAGTACATCCTCCCGGAGTTCAATAGTACAAACTCTGAAAACAGTACATGCAAAAGGCTCAGATAGGGTGTTTTTTGCCTGTTTCATGGTGGACTGCCCACACAGGTCTTGTGGAGAGAGTGGGGCAAGGGTACCCATGATCTCACTTGCTGTCTTCACCAGGTTATGACATGACAGTGAGTGCACCTGTTTTTGATGATCATCATGCCTACTCGTCACCCTTCAACCAGCGAAGTTAATAGGATGACGAAAGAACAACTGAAAACAACAGTAATGCAGTTACTTGAAGAAGTGCCGGAATTAAGCGAGACTGCAGAGCCTGTACACATAAAGACACTAAATGAGAGTATCAACAAACTTACCGAGGAGATTAAGCAAATGCACGACAAATTTGAAGCTCTGACAAAGTAGGTTGAAGATGTGTGTGAATTAAAGCAAACTGTGGCTGACTAAGGGAAAATCATAAAACAGCAACAAAAATTCCTGGAAGCGTTAGATAGTAAAGAACGCGAAAAGAACGTGGTGATTACCGGCATCAGCGAGAATAATGACGTGAATGGGGCGACAGACGACGCTGGGAAGGTGAGAGCTGGTCTGGCCGCTGCTGGTACAGATGCAGACCTACAGGCGGCTAATGTCAAGCGCCTTGGTAAGCAACAGGAGAGGCGTACCAGACCGCAGCTGGTTACTTTCCGATCAAGGGAGCAGAGAGATGACGTGCTTACCAAAGCTAGACCCTGAAGAACACGGGTGCGGCCTACTCCAAGATATACATTAAGAAGGATATTCATCCGGATACTCGAAAAGAATTGAAGAGGCTGCATGACATATTCCAGGCCGAGAAGTCTAAACCGGAGAACGAGGGGCATGTCGTCAATCTGGATACCAAGAAGCGGCAGATTACGCGGGATGGCGTGGTGAGCGAATAGTGGAATACTTTTTTTCCTAATAAACTGTCCAAAACGCCTGTGTGTAGGAGCGTGGAACATTAATGGAGTGAAAAATTAATTTGAAAACAGACATGTTCTGGACTGGTGTTTGCAGCAGGATATAGTATTTCTTGACGAGACGAAGACGGACGTGCTATTTAGACTGCCAGGATTTCACACAATGAAAGGAAATGCAGCGAACCACATCGAGGGGGTGTGGCCCTACTGATTGCTTAGTCAGTAGTCAGTAGCAGTATTGCTTAGTCAGTAGCATCGGGGATGTGGACACACGACATGAGAATCAAATCTGGATACGTTTTTCCTTCTTGTGGGATTTTGTGTTTGGGGGGATTTATATCCCTCCGAGGGACTCGCCATATTTTTCGGCGGTCTCGTTCTTGGAAATCCAGGAGGTGGTGTCGTGCTGTGACCAGAAGTATATCATACTGGGCGATATGAACAGCAGATTTGGATTATCCCTTGATGATTTCCTTACTGACAATTTGAGGAAAAACGGATACTCATACGAGAGATTACCGGATAATTTTTTAATTTTGCTTTGTTATTTTGCCTTTGTTATTTTTGGAGGCGACTCTGGGTGGAAACTTGTTCCCGAAGGGGGTAGACGATTCGCTCACTCAGTCCACGCTTTTGGATTGTGTTCTGTTACGTTATGTGTTTAAAGGCCGCCCCGTGCCTGGCAAGCCTCCGAAGACTAGCGGTAGGTGAAAGTTAGCTCTGGTTAGGCAGTATAGGGACCGGAGTTCTTTTCAGCGTTCAGGTTCTTTTGTGTTTGTCGCAGTTTCCTCTACCTGTGCTTCCCTCATTTATCCACCTGTGGCCGCCCTACCTAGACCGGGTCATAACAATGCCACAGTGAGCTGTCCTGAAATACCTGCCATCATGGTTTCCTGGTTTTTCAGGTCTGCACCCTCCCCCGGAATCGAAGCGGCCGGGCAGCCAATCAGAGCAGCGCTTCATTACCATAGCCTCCCCACCCACTCAAAACAGCTCTTGTTTCAGGCCGGCACAGACGGGGTGAGAGAAGAGGTCTCTCAAGGCCTGGATGTGTGTGGTTTTTTTGTAAATGAATTCTTAACATTATTTTCAAGACCCATATTTTAAACCACTACATACAGCATAATATGGGACCTTTAAACAGACAAATGCCCATAATTTCCCTCATAATTGCGGTACAGACAAAAAAAAGTGTCATTTTGCGGGGTTTTTTTGTGCTCTTATCGAAAGTATTGGAGATGATCCAAATTATATATTTTTCTCACAAAGTTACCGACTGCTTCTTTCTTTTATTGAATTTTTTGATTTCCCTGCCACTGGCACTAGTGGCAGTAAGTTAATACAGTAGCTTCTGCAGTCACTTTCCAATTGGATGCTAATTGCATAAATTCTATTGAGAATCGAATGACAAATTAGCATCATTTTAAAGGTTAGTTCTTCTTTGCAGTGACACTAAACACATTGTGCGCAGTCTTTCGTATTGGCACAGAAATTGGTTTTCTGCAGAGCTACCATTTAAGCTGTAGCAAACCAAATTTCAGATCACTCCATCTGGCAGCAAATTCCATCACTACGCAACTCGCCGAGAAAGGGCCGTGTAAAAACATCACACGTATTAACGATTTCAGAAATGATTATCACATCTCGATTAGCACCACTTATTCCACCAAATTTCACATAATGATATTCAACTGCAAAAGCAGATGAAAAGATTAAAAATATGGAACTCTTTCCCCCTGCTCTTCCTGCCCCCCACCTCGACCAGAAACCTCACTTGAAGCCATGTTCATGAGTTGACAGCCCTGCTGTGTGTTTGGAGCTGGTTTTTTAGTAATTAATTGGCTCAGCACATCCTATATTCAGTCAATAAGCTCCACCAGTGCAACCACCTGCTTACTTTACCACCTTTACCGACATGAATTTGCTCAAGGCCAGCTGGGACCAGCTTCATACCAGATACCACCAGCACCAGGTCAGCTACGAGCGGATGAAAATGTAGAAAACTGTTTAATCTTTTAACAGAGACACCAGCTATCTCCTTGGAGAGTTTCCACCATGATTTGAATTTGATGCCCTAACCTCTCTTTCACTCACATTTTCTTGTTCAAAACAAAGCATCTTGGGGCCTATGCGGCAGTTAACCACCTTCTCTCCCCTTCCTGTTTACCAGTCTCATCTTTCACTTCCTATCTTGAATGATTTCTGACAGAGCACGGGAAATACTTTCTCACTGTAGAAAAAATATAAGTGTTGCACAAAATGGAGGCCAGATGGATTCAGGGAGCACTGTGGGCAGACAGGGTTGAAGAAATTCTAGATTGGGTGGGGGATGGGGGTGGGGGATGCACTGACCATGAGAGGCATAGGCTAAGGCTTCAAATTGTTCTTCATTCTTTATCTAAGGCGGTACACTGCTGTCTTTGCACTTGTGATGTTTTGCTTTCATTTGCCGGGCAATCTACAGATGAGACCCAGGCTTCCTATCAAGGCATTTTGCGAGAGTGCGCTCTTCACAGGCTTCAAAGTACACTGACCATCTCCGGAATGGAAACATTCAAAGCCAATGTACACTGAGAGGGGCTGGCAGGATAAACAGCCTTCGAAGCTATTTGTCTTCCTCTGAGAGGTGGCCCTGTTTGCATATCGAACAGGCCGGTTAATGCGGTTGCTCATCCTAAATATTCAATGCATTGTGTTTTTATTCATTTATTTATAAAAGCTCCAGGACTGGAGACATACATTATCAAAGAGTATCCTAGATCATTTCCACTTTGTGCCAATGGTTTATTTAACAGCATTCAAGCGTACAATGGGTTTTGCAACATGGCTCTGATCTGGTAGTTTTCTGCCCATCAAGTCATGGAACCGAAGGCAAGGAGCAGCAACTTCGCCCCCAAAAAGAACTATGCCTGGAATAGGCTAACATGATATGTGCAGTTGTAAATATGGTATGTGAAGTTTTATACGTGTCGTGACAGCCTGGCAGCTGACAGTTCCTCTTAAAGCCAATACAAGAGAATTATGCTATGAGAAGTGTTCTACAGGTAGTGATGGTCCAGCAGCTGATAATTACTCTTGAGGCCAATACAAGTTTCATCTGGAAAGCACGTTTCACAAACATTTACCGCAATGCGCTTTACAGGAAACCTTAGCCTGAATCAACTTCAAGGCAAGACATCAGCAACAGTGGTGAGCAAAAACTCCTTTTGTGGATCAGATGGGGAAAAATCTTTGGAAAACCTGGCTTGAGAAGGGAAGGCGATCTTTTGCTGCCTGGCCTAGGGTATGAGTTTCTGAGATCAACTTGGTTGATAGGTCAGTGAAAAAGGCAGTCTTGCATGAGGAGCCAGATCACTAAAACGCTTAGTGAAGTCTCATCGTAAAACTCTTAGCTATGTTTATTTGTTAAAGTAAGAGCATTTCTAAATGCACAAAGTGACGTAAACTTGTAGGATTGAGCCTATACACTCGTATGGCTGCAAGAAAGCCACTCGTTTGCGAGGCTGATGGGGGGAAAAAAGCAACTTCAGTTTTGCTAGGGAGCATGAGGATCATACCGCGGAACAATGGAAAAGGTCATGTGGTCTGATGAGTCCAGATTTACCCTATTCCAGAGGGATGGGCTCATCAGGGTAAGAATGGAAGCCTATGAAGCAATGCACTCATCATGTGTAGTGCCCACAAGCCTCTGGAGGCGGTGTTATGATCTGGGGTTGCCTCCATTGGTCAGGTTAAGGCCCTGCAACATTATGCAGCAATAACCAGGTTATCCCATCGATTAATTTTTAAATCCTTGATGGCAATTCAAGATTGCTGCCAAAAATATTGTGGCTATGGTCGAAAATAAATGTAGCAACGTTGCATAAGATTGACAAAACAATGCCATGACTAATGAATGCCGTGATCAAAGTGAAAGCAGGTATTAGAGTGTGCCACTTTGCTTTGGACTGGCAGTGTACAGTTTTCCCGGAAAGAATCGGCCTGTCTTACTGGTGATAATTAAAATGCTGCTTCTTACATCTGAATCCACAGCTGAAAATTCCGGGTGAGGTACTATGCCTGTATGTAATGCAAATTTCAAGGATTTATGACTTATCCATCAAGCTAACAAGTGCTCATAACAGATATCTGCAGGCTTTTGCTTTTGTCAAACTAGTGGCCTAAAGTGGCTGAATAGAAACAAATGAAATGCTAGTGCAATGCAACATTAATGCCTCAGAAATAAATCTCACAGAGTAAATTAATTGCGGCCCTGGAAACTAATGCAAATTCAAGGTCTTCTTAATGTTTTTGGACAGCTAGCAACCCCACTGAAGAGGTGTAAGCTATATGACATTTTCTGGACATATTATTGAAAATTGTGGGCTTGCACCCTTTAGTTTCCTTCCAGATGTGGATAGAAAGCCCTGTTCTTTTTTTCTTCTCCTCTCTACCCATATAAGGACCCTGATCTGTTTGCTTTCCTGGTGGTGACAGCCTTAAAGTGCACTGCCAGATATTTCCTTTCTAATTTCCCGTTTCCTGTATGTCAGCCTGATTTTGGAAGAGAGCGTGGAGGTAGAATGCTGGCAAGATCCGCCTGTGATGGATCCTGCAATATCCCAATACTATCCCATCCGTGAAGGACAAGTGACTCCTCAAATCAGGTCAGGTCAGTTACGATTTTTTTTTTAAAATATTCAACTGCCCCAGAAGATGCTTAATATCGCAAGAGAAGAGAAAAGGGCACCAGGTCTGAACCACGAAATTGCAAGCTCACCTAGTAAAAATCGCTCCCCAGTGAGAAGAAGTCTCAAGAAGAGCACATCATCTGCTGGCTGGCAAGATGTAAAGCAAAAGTACTGTGGAACAGAGATGGCAAAAACGCAGTGAGAAATCACAGCTTATAAAATGGGATGAGTTGCAGATATTATAAATCTGAAAAAGTAGAAAGTCCCGATACAACCGTGATTATATGAATGATTTCATCTAAGAGTCTGAGTGTATTTCAGCCAGAATTTAACCTAGGGTGTGTTTAGCGGTGGCTCATGGATCTATGGTGAGTGTTTATATTGTGAAATTTTCATTTTAATCCGTTTACAGTGAAAATTCCTCCAGCATAAATATTTTAGTTGCGCATCCAAATTCAGTTTAAATTTCCGCATTGAAAATATTTTATAATTATAAGTATAAAGCCTGTGAATTAAGCATTGGTATTTGAACAACCTGAAAGAAAGCCACTGTGCAGTGCGAAGTCAAATCACACGCTACACTTACGGTGGTGTCAAACTGCCTGCCTGTGATTCAGAGCCTTTTCATGAAACATTGTTCCAACCTTGAACTGAGCAGTGGGTTGCAAAGTGCCACAGAGGGTCTCAAATTTTACCCATCAGGCATCTGTCCAGAAGGTCATTTCGGACACCTGGGCTTGAATGTGTCCTGCCGTTCAGTCAAAGATGCCATGCTGAGCCAGACCACAAAGCCATTAAAAATAACCTGGCCTGGGCTGGCAATTCAAAACTCCGGAGTTAGCTTCTTTCAAACTTCACCTTTCAAAGCGTATGGGGTCCTCTGCAATATTTTTATATAAATTCAGACAAAAATCAGTGTTGTATATCTCGATTGTTGCCAGTTAACATTTGTGAGTCATCAGCAATAGAATGTGCAATGATGAACATGAATAGAATGCAGTTTAAGTACAAAATTACTGTCGACTCATGGATAGCGGTGCCATACCAGCGGTTTCTCATAATGCCTGGAAGGTGTTATCACTTATAAATATTGTTCAGGACTATTTTTGCCATAGTGGAAATATCTACACTACCGCTCAAACGTTTGGGATCACTTGGAAATTTTCTTGTTTTCCATGGAAACACACATGAAATTAGTCTGAATAGGAAATATAGCAAATAAGCAGAACATGCTGACATTGTCTGAGTTAGAAATAATAAATTTAATTGAAAATGATGAATATGTTCTTCAAACTTTGCCTTCATCAAAAAAAAAACACCTTCACTGTTGATACTGAAACTGGTGTTTGACGGGAACTTTTTAGCGCAGCTGCTAGTTGACAACCTGTGAGGCGGCTTTGTCTTAAACGACATACTCTCAGATATTTGCCTTCTTGCACAGTTGTACATCGGGGCCTCCCACTCCTTTTTTCCGTCTTTGTTAGTGCCAGTTTGTGCTGCTCTCTGAAGGGAGCAGTTGACAGCATGGTAAGAGATTTTAAGTTTTCAATTCCTCACATTGAGTAGCCTTCTTTTCTCAGCACAACAATAGACTGACGGGTCTCTAAAGAAAGTTCTATCTTTCGGGCCATTTTGAGCCTGTAAACAAACAAACAACTGCTGATGCTTCGGGTACTAAACCAACTTCAAGAATGCCATGCTCCCTTTTGCGCTCCCTCATTAGTTCAACGGTTTTCAGCTGTGCAACACATTTGCAGAAGGGTTTTCTAATAATCAATTAGCCCTATAAAATGCTTAACTTGACTTAGCAGCCATACCAGGAGATTGATGCAGAGGACTGATGGTTGCTGATAATAGGCCTCTATGCAAAAATGTAGATCTTTCTTTGAAAATCATCTGATTAATCTTAATAGTTTGTGAAATGGATAAAAATGTTTGTGAAATGCATTTTTCTTTGGAAAACAAAGAAATTTGCAAGTGATCCCAAACTTTTGAGCGGTAGTGTAGTTAAATCTTTATGGTCAGGAACGCAGCAATGTCCAAGCCCTAAGATTACTGCTCAACTTATATATACTGGCAAGGAGTCTTTTCTCATTTTTTTTTGCTATTTTTAAGTGTAGCATCCCCGGTTGTACCATTTATAGTTGGTGTGACTCACCACTTGTGTCTCTAGTTGTCAGACGTCATATTGGGTTTCCCCCGACTTAGGTGCATGATTTCCTTTACTGAGGATATGACACGCCACTATCGAAGAAAAAAATAACAGAGCCGTAAATCTCATTAAATTCAAATTCAAATTCACAGGTTCTAACCTCAACAAAATTATGATGCAGGGTGGTGCAAACTGAATATGAAGCATGAAATGTCACACTAATACATTCTGGTAAAGAAATGATTTGGCATGTTTTGCATATTTTTCACAGCTCCAAATGTTCAACTTTTTTCCCGGACCCGGACCCAATTATTATGGGCAATTATCGCTGCATGACGTCACGCGTGACAAACTGAGACTTGACGACAACAGACTGAACAAAGCTTCTTATTCTCAGTCTTGTGTCACACTTTGATTTCACAAAAAAATAATGTTTTTTATCCGCAACATTAATTTAAAAACTCAAAATTTCTCTGAATTCCATCCCCCGTATTAGCTATTTTTTTTCTCCAAATTTCTGTTGAATGCAATACAGGCCATATGCTACCATTTTTATTACAGTCAAGCTTGTGGACATAATTCTGTGGCATTTCACTTTGCAAATTTTACGAACGCAGTCATACTGACTTAACATGAATTGTCCAGTCATCTTTCTGATCACTCATTAGTTAACTTTGAGTGCATAGACTTTCAGTGGCGTAGCCAGAACTGAAAATCGATGGGACCCAGAACATGCGTTTACAAAAATTAATAGTCCTTGCTTGTTTTCAATGATTGAACGTTATTTAAACGCTTTTAATAATTGTAAACAAACAATTGTAATAATAGTCCATTGCCAATCGAAGTCATGGCTTCTCTCTCCATGCGACCCATCAGCGACTAAGTAATTGACTAAATTCGGGACATAAAGACAATCTACTCAAAAATTACCCTATATGCTTTACAAAAGACAAACTGCTCTGAAGCTTCCGCACTACCTTTTCTGCACATCAGGCGATTTATCTTGCTCTTCACGATCGCTTAAATTGTTTAAACGAAATAAAAGACCATTTGTAACGTCTTTATGCAATTTCTTACCCAGGAGAAAAGAAAACCATGAGTCCGGAGTCATAATCGGTTTCCATTTAACTGGTGGTGAATGCACATGAAAACCTATCCAATGAAATATAACTTTTCACTCTAAGTACAGCGTGGGCTGATTAAAAAGTTCGACTCGGCGATTAAAAATAAGTTTGTTTGCTGAATTAAAATTTTCCTTCCTCACTTTTGAAGTGTAAGACTGCTGTCTACAACCTGAGAACATATGTCTCTAAAAAGCATGAGACTCGCGCCATATGCGTGAAAGTTGACCGGTATGCAACTTCGAATAATGCTGACTTAAATGCACCATATTTCGCTTCCCAATGAATTATTGTCGACTTACCTAAACGAGGAGAACTTGCGACATTTGATCATGTGGAGTGTTCTCAGAGTCAATCTATTGTTCATTATGAAAATGATTGAGAACAAGTCAGGACTAATAATTCTTTTAAAGGGATGTTCTGTACCCCACCAAATTTTTAGTTCTCGCTACACCACTGGGTTGGTTGGACGACCTGACATTGAAAGTACCCACCTTAACTGAAATTAATTTAGTCAGATAAACAGGTGCAAGGTCACGCAAGGCTTTGAAAGTAAACAGGCAAATCTCAAAATCTCTTCGATATTTCACTGGCAGCCAATTCTATGAAATAAGTTTGATAGTAATATGAGTAATATATGAGGTGGATTTATGTACGTATACATACAGTAAATCCACTTTATGTAGGCTTCTGTATACAACAGATCCACCCTACCGCAAGATAAAAATGGGTGGGCGATTGCATTTTCATGGCACCGAGAGGTTATCTTTTCAGAGGAGCTGTCTTGGCAAACTTTGGACGAAAATGACGTCAGAAGTGTTTCCACCTGGCAGTCGAATGCAAACCCGCAATCAGGCCGAAATTGAGAAAAGTGCAAATTGGTTATTTTTTAACTCGTTTTCTTTGAGCCAAATAACAGTCAGTGAAATAACTTTTCTGGCAGCTTGATAGACATGTATGCTTTCACCTAGAAACATAATCTTTAAAAAGTCGGGAACTTGCCTATTTGACCTTGAAGTACAGTTGAAGCACGCACAGGTAGCAGTGGTCTGCTAGTGCTCTATTTGCCAAAACGCAGCCAATCAGTGTTGATTTAAAATGGAAGATGTTTGGCATGGTCCCAAGCTGTTTTTTCGCAGACATTGCATCAATGGCTCATGCAAGGAGATACAATAAATTAGATATTCCAGTTATCATCTCAGCATATTCGCGTAGCTTCTGTAAACCTACGTTTTCATGTATTTTCGCTCTGAGAAATGTGATGGTATTTTAAAAAATTAAACTTTTCTAAGGGATTCCTCAACTGTCTTGAACCGTACGTAGTTGGTCTGATGTTTCGCCACTTGAATTTCCATTTATCAAAATTCAGGCCGTGATCTCCCTTCACAAGTGCCTCTGGGGTGTATAATCTCCCATTCTGTTAAACTTTAAATCACATTTGTCAAAACAAGAATCACAGGTGGGTAAAAATCCAACCACATATAATGACGGACATTGTTTTCAGGCAGTGTTTTTTCAGAGTGATATTAAAATGCTCCACAGGTTTTCACAGGTGTTTCATGGTAAATGCCTCCAGCTGTTACCCTGGCAACAGCATCATCAGCGCTATAGTAAGAATCTGCTCCCATGCCAGAGACCGGCACAGCTCACGCAGCGCCTGCTGAAAGCAGAGTTCCCTTTCCCTTTGCGAGCTTTGGCAATGGCAGCGGTTGGAATGATATATTTGTTTACTATATACTGCAGTCCGCACCAGTGTATACATGCTACTCTCAGGCCAATATGTGACTGTAACCGTGTCATATGACCACTAAGATCATAACATTATTTGGGTCTCGCGGGACCAGAAAACCCCAATGACTCCTCAATGAGGAGGCGCATTTCTGGGTCATCTTAAAAAGTACCATAACTAAACCCCCAGCTCTGAGCCTGAGGTAGGGGTTGAGGAGACATCGATGTGTGAGGCAGGAGTTTGCCAGTGGGCCATACAGGCTACAGGGGAAAGCTTTTTAAACTACAGGCTAAAGCAAACCTACAAGTACTAAAATGGGAAAAATCTAACAACCCAACAATTATCTGAGATAATAAACTGAAGTAATGAGTACTATCAATGCACAACTAGCTATAAAACCTACAGTAAAATAATCTGTGTTAACAGAACCATCTAACTCAATCACTGCACTCAATCCATGCAATTCACTCAATCTTTGTCAGGAGACGTTGGTTCTATGAGGTGGTGGGGGTTGGTTTGGTTGGTGACGAAAGCTGCCACCATACATATCACCTGCCACCGGGTAAGCAAATAGCAAAATTCAGTTGAAATAGCAGGGTTTCAACCAGAGGAGGGTGGATGTCATGAATGTTTCTGACACAATATGAACAATTCAGTTACGCCAAAAAAAGTGGTTTGGGGCTCAGTTGTCTTTGAAAGATACTGTTCATTGGCGCTACTTTGTTTGGCTCTAGAATTTGCCAAAATGATCTCATTCTACGTTCAAGTCAAAGATAACTTTAATTCAAAAATATAAATTTCACAAATGCAGGAAATCAATGTATGTTTTTTTTCATTCAATTGTCCACCCATGGGCCAATTTGTTATGCTTCCGTGTTATATAAATAATGGAGAATTTTTTTTGCAAAATAATCTGGTTACGTCACTCCCCGTAAATCACTGATTGAACGTACAACATTGTGGATCCAGAGAAGTGGACATCCAGTGTTCTGAAATTATTTCCCGAAGCCCGTGGATAGTTGATTTGAGACACTGTAAGCATGGCGCATAGCTTTTTTTTTACAGTCTGCGGCTGAGGAGGGACTTTGGCTGCATCGCATTGTGGGATACAGTACACTGTGATAACAGGTCTGGCGGCTTACGGTGAAATTTGGCCAGAATAGCATGTAATCAGAGTGTCTTCAGCAAACTGCTAAAGTTCACGTTGGTAACATATTGTGTGCCATTTTCCACCTCTTGGCTACAATAAGTAATCGAGTAGTGAGCAGGCCACAATTCCAAACATTGTCTTCATTCTCACAGATAGTCCCATGCGTGTCCACCATTGTGCTGCCCCTCTGGATCTGCTGACAAAATGGCTCTGCCTGCTGCTGTGCTGCATCATTCTCTGCTACTGCTGGTTAGGATTTAAAATTAGCATCCCAATGCCCGCCCAGCATCCACCTATGCTGTGGGTGTATGTGTGTGTGGGTGTAGGGGGCGGGGTTCAATTGAGGGACTGGTATCTTGCTTACGTTCCTAGGTCCATTTCTAAAGCTCAGTTTACAACACAGTGTATCATGGTTAGAGCCTCGATTCCAATTTGTCATCATCGTATCAGTTTGTTAATACTGAATTAATTATTATTATTATTTTCAAGTAAGTTTTCTGAGTTTTCTTCATATTTGAAGGGAAATAAATTTTTTTTAGTCTAAAGAAGACTGCTGCATGCAGTGAAGCAACAGAGAATAAAACAGAAACTGAAAAACAACTTTTAAATGGTAAGATAGCTGGTGGCAAGGCGAGACATATGGAGCAATCAGTCTGAAGGAAGGCAACTCCCAAGCCCATATGTGAATCACCATGCAGAAAGATGGAAAACCTTCCTGGTGCTCTGAAAAACTGCCTTGCTCTGCCTTCTTGAGCTGCATCTCCCACTACTCTGCTCGGTCATTACTTTAAATCCAACTAGAATTAGAAAAAAACAAACAAAAACAAAAAAAAAACATTGCACATCTTTATCAAAACATTCGGACAACGAAGCAAAACCAATCTGTATCAGTGGAAGTCAAAGTTTATAGAGGAGGCTGATGGCCAAGACCCAGTGCTCTCAATGTCGGAAAAATGACAAAATGCCCCTGTAGTGGCCGGTAGTATACAAAGGCCACTCACAACGATAGAGAGAAAGAGAGTAACATGAACACAGTACAAACACATAGAATAACATAGACTAAACACAAGTACTCGCACTTCCACGGAAGCAAAGCGAGATAGAAAAAGCGAGAAGAAACTCCAACAATAAGAAGACAGAAAGAAGAAGATACAAAACCTGATTAAGATATCTTCGGCTGTAGTGTGAAGCTAAACACAGACGCTCTAGCGAAGGAGGCGTGCCGGACATCTTGCTTATACAGATTCTGGGGAAGCATCGCCCCAGCTCAATCAACCAGCTGGGTGAAGAATTCTACGGCCCAGGAATTCGATATCGTCTCGGGACGAGAGCCGACCAGCCCCCAGAGAAATTCCCAGAGAGCCCTGTGCACGAAATTCAGAAATAAGGGTAGGATCCAGGATATCCCGAGAAGGGACCCAGCACCGCTCCTCAGGACCATAACCCTCCCAATCTACTAAAAACTGAGCAAAAATAACATAACATGAATGTCAAGAACAGGCCGTTCAGCCCAACTATTCTTTATACTATTGTGAATATATCCCTTCAGATACTCTGTGACTCAATGCTATCTAGCTTTAAGTCAAGGCTGCTCTTGAAAACCCCTAAGGTCTCTGCCTCAACAATATGGTCAGGAAAGCTATTCCACATTGAAATTATTCTTTGGGTGAAGAAATATTTCTGAATATCAGTGCTAAATTTCCCTTTGGTCAACTTCCATTTGTAACCCCGAGTTCTACTCACAACACTTGGTCGAAGGAATCCTACATAAGTCACTTTGTTAATCCCTTTAACTTATTTAAGGACCTCAATCAAATCACCCCTTAGTCTCCTTTTCCTAAGACTAGAGAGATTAAGGATCTTCAGCCTCTTCTCGTAGCTTTCATCTTTTATACCTGGAATTAGCTTAGTGGCACTTCTCTGAACTTTCTGTAGAGCCTCTATATCTTTCTTAATGTATGGTCCCCAGAATTGTTCACACAGTACTCCAGATGTGGTCTGACGAATGTGTTGTACAAAAGAAGCATCACCTCCTTAGATTTGTACTCAATACTTTTTGCAATGTATCCCAGCATCCGATTAGCTTTTTTAACTGCTACGGCACAATGGCTAGAGCCTGTGAGGGTTTGGTCAACAATCACTCACAGAGCTCCACGACTCACACGCCTCTTGGCTAAAATACGAAGCACAGTGTAAACCGGCCCCCCTTCAATCACCCGCGGCGGCGGAAGGGGTTTGTCAACCGGAGCCAGGATGCAAGTGCTAACGGGTTTGAGCCAGGAGACATGAAAAGAGGGGTGGATCCATTAGGATATAGGGAGCTTCAACCGGACTGTGACCGAATTGATCCTTCACACAATCATAAAAGGACGAATAAAGCAGGGAGCCAGTTTCCGTGACTCCACTCTCAAGGGCAGGTTCTGCGTGGAAAGCCAGACCCTCTGGCTACCCCGATAAGATGGAGCTGAACACTGCCTTCTATCTGCAGCAGTCCTTTGTTTCCATCCAGATCGCAAAAGGAGGAATGGACCCTGTCCTAAACTGACCGACAACGCTGAACAATGTAATTAACCGAAGGAACCAATAAATCCCTGTCAGTATCAGGAAACAGTGGAGGCTGATAACCCAACTGAGCCTCAAATGGGGAAAGACCTGTGGAGGAGTTGCCCAGTGAATTGTGGGAGTATTCAGCCCATGCTAAAAATCGACTCCACGAAGATGAGTCGTCAGCCACCAGACATCAAAGAGTATTCTCCAAAGACTGGTTGGTTCACTCAGTCTGCCTGTTAGTCTCGAAGTGGAAATCCGAGGAAAGGCTCACAGTAGCCCCCAACTGGTTGCAAAACGCATGCCAGAATTTGGCCTTAAATTGAGGGCCCCGGTCAGAAACCATCTTGAGGGATGCCATGCAGCCGGAAAACATGGTCCACGACAAGAAGGGCAGTCTCTCGCTCCGAAGGTAGCTTGGGCAGCGCGATAAAGTGGGCGGCCTTAGAAAAACCAGGATGATCGTGTTGCCTTCCGAAAACAGGCAGCCCAATAAAAAAATCAAGCGTGATATGGCTCCAAGGACGCTTTGGGATGGGCAACAGCCACAGCAGGAGGTGGGAAGTCTTGTTCCTAGTGCAAACACCGCACGCTGCTACAAATGCCCAGATGTCCTTCATCATGCTGGGCCACCAAAAACATCAGGCCAAGAACTGCTTGGTCCGATGAACCCCCAGGTGACCAGCCAGGCGGGAAGAGCGTCCCCACTAGAGAACATGGGACCGCACTGCTAAAGGAACAAATAAACAACCAGGGGGCTCACCACCAGGACTGGGGTTTCAACGCCTCCCGCATAACAGACTCAACGTCCCACTGAATGTAAGCCACAATCTGAGATGCCTGGATAACTGGCTCAGGAATAGGGTCGCGACCGGAGCAGTCGTGAATCTGCGACGGG
Source organism: Gymnothorax reevesii (assembly GCA_029721435.1). Classification (NCBI taxonomy): domain Eukaryota; kingdom Metazoa; phylum Chordata; class Actinopteri; order Anguilliformes; family Muraenidae; genus Gymnothorax; species Gymnothorax reevesii. Next base: position 166,709,957 of record CM056574.1, read on the forward strand.
CTTGATGTTTTAAGACCCCAGGTGATAGGTTAACGTTAAGTTAAAGCGGTTGAAAAACAATGACCACTATGCCTGCCAAGAATGACGTCATTTAGTCTGTTGGATGTATTGGAAATTTTTATGATCCGTACAAGCCACAAACGGCTGTTCAGCCCCCTCCAACCAATAATGCCACTCTTCTAACGCCAACTTGATGGCTAACAACTCCCGGTCACCAATGCTGTAATTCCATTCGACCGCCGACAACAACCGTGAGAAGTAGGCGTATGGGTGCAACTTATTGTCCCGAAGGGGGCGCTGGGACAAAATGCCACCTACTCCGACTTCCAACACATCCACCTCTACAACAAATGGGAGGGAGGAGTTGGACAAAATGAGAATAGGTTCTGAGTTAAAATTTTTCTTTAACTCCTGAAGACCAGCCTCAGCTGCCGGAGACCAAACAAATGATGAGGAGGTATTCTTCTTAGTGAGCGTGATAATGGGGGCAGCTACCACGCAAAAATTATGGATAAACCTCCTATAAAAAATTAGCAATCCCCAAAAACCAGTGCATCTCCTTAACGTTTTGAGGGGCGGGCCAATACCTGACCGCTGAGATTTTGTCAGAATCCATGTGGACCGACCCTTGTGAAATAATGAAACCAAGAAACGAAACTGTCTTGGCATGAAAAATGTATTTGTCAGCCTTTAAAAAAAGCTTGGCTTTGAGGAGGGCCTCGAGCACTTATCTGACGCGTTAATGCTCCCAGAGAGTTGAAGAGAAGATCAAGGTAGACGAAGACGAATCTCTCCAACATCTCTCAGAGGACGTCATCACCGAGGGCCTGCAACACAGAGGAGGCGTTAACCAATCCAAATGGCATGACCAAATATTCGTAGTATCGTCATGTGTATTAAATGCCGTTTTCCAGTCACGGATCCGAATTAAGTTATAAGCATTCCGGAGGTCTAGCTTGGTAAAAAAAATGACGTCACCTGCAGCCATTCAAACGTGGAGTTAATCAACGGAAGTGGGTATCAGTTTTTATTAGTGATCCCAGATAGCAAGCTCCTCTGCTCCAGATCTGCCGCGGATCTGCCCCCGATTCAGCTGGAGCCGGGGAAGATCTGCGGCAGATCCAGAGCGGAGGAGCTTGCTATCTGGGATATTATTCAAGCCCCTGTAATCAATACAGGGTCTCAGACCGCCATTTTTTTTGCCCACAAAAAAGAACCCCGCTCTGGCAGGAGATGTGGAGGGCCGAATAAATCCATTAGCCCGAGCCTCCGGAATATATTCTCGCATAGCCTTCTGTTCAGGCCCTGACAGCAAGTATAATGAATCCCTGGGGGGTGGGGGTGGGGGGGGTGGTGGGGGTGGGGTGGTACTCGAGTGGAGATTGATCTCGCAATCGAACGTGCGATGAGGAGGTAAATTCGAGGCCCGTTGCTTGCTAAAAGTCTCTGCGAGGCCAGAACAATCGTTAGGAACATTCGACAGACAGACAGACAAAAGTTCAAAGCAGCCCCCAAATTCTCACCCTATTCGGAACCTGCTCCCTCTAAGTCAGATTCCAAGTCAGAGAAATCCTCTGAATAGCAATCCTCCTCTGGCTGCCGCTAATCAAATTGAGGATCCCACTCCAACCCCTCCTGCTGCCCCTTTCTGTGGATTAAGAGGGTTGTGTGAGGCAAACTCCTCAGAATCACACTAGGCGTCAGCCTCCCCCATAGGTCGATGCCTGGAATGCCAAATTATCCCTACAGTGGGACCTACAATCAGTCCCCCACTAGACGATCGGGTTATCCTGACGTTATATCTGAAGTTCGGAACGGAAATTGGGTCTGTCCCTTTAGCGCCCCCCATACCACTAGAAGGTCTTCCCGTTTCATTGAAGCTCAGGGCAGCATGAAACATATTATTGAAGCAGATTATAGAGCCAACAGAGCCAATGCAGTACATTTCTCCCTTTTACGTTCACGGATACGATTATCAATTCGCACTGCAGTGTGAACAAACGAATCTAGAGACAAACAAGGCTCCAATGTAGCCAGGGCGTCCTTAACCTCCTCTGCCAAAGTGTGAACAAACACTGTCATAAGAGGCGCTTATGGCCAACGTGTCTCTGTAAGCCAAGGAGCGAAATGTGATTGAAAATGCAGTGACACTCCCAGAGCCCTGCCTTAGACGCATCAGACATGTAGCCTCGTCCTGGTCACAAACATCCTGATCAAACACCGATACCATTTTTCTAACGAGAGTCTCCACAGTATTCACTACCGGTGAATTAGATCGAATAAGTGGGCCGACCCAAGTGAGCGCTGTGTCGGTCAACAGGGATAAAATAAATGAAACCCGAGACTCTTCATTCATGAACAGTGAAGGCTGCGCTGTAAAAAATATCTCACGTTAGGCAATGAAATTCTTACATCTTCCTGCCTGGCCTCCATATCTAGGGGGTAATTGAAGCTTTGGCTCTCGGGGAAGATGTACAGACTGTGCTTGTGCAACATTTTGAGTGAGAGAGCAGTTTGTTAGTTAGCCACAACTTTCTCTAACGCAGCCGTTGCTGACTACTCCATGCTGGCTAGAGTGTTCTGTAATGGCCGTTAGTACACGGAGACCAAGCGCAACGACAAAGAGAAAGAGAGTAGCACAAACACAGAACAACACACAGAATAATATGGACTAAACGCAAGTACTCGCACTTCCAAAGGACGTATAACAGTCCGAGCCACGGAAGCAAAGAGAGAAAGAAAAAGGGAGAAGAACCTCAAACAATAAGAAGATAGAAAGTCATACAAAACCTGACTAAGATATCTTCAGTTATGGCGCGAAGCTAAACACAGACACTCTAGCGAAGGTAGGAGGCATGCCAGACATCCTGCTTATATAGATTCTGGGGAAGCGCCACCCCAGCTCAATCAACCAGCTGGGTGAAGAATTTGATGGCCCAGGAATTCAATATTGACCCGGGACGAGAGCCGCAAAGAAAGGTCCAAACAACACGCACATCTCACAAACCGACAGCCCAAATTTTTACCGAGGGCAGTGAGCCTCGAATCTCAGCTGTTCCAGACACCAAAAGTGGAAGTCTTTTATGTTATTCAGTGCTCAAGGGCCTTAATAAATCTGCGAGCCGTATCTAGATCCCACTGGATGTTTGGCGGTTTCATATTCTGAGCTCATTATTGTGTACCATATCAGCAAGGCAAATCAGCTCAACGCATCGAACAATGCTTGTGCTGAATTGAAATCCATGATCTCAGAACAGCCAAAACATGTGGAAGACGGCGGAAAGCTCCATTCGAGGCATATACGTAATGAAAAGACACACACACGCAAGCACCCACACGCACACACACACACACCCTTATGTACACTCTCACCCTGTTCCTTACCTGCCTTACTTCTTTGATAGTCCACTTATTTCAGTATTGACTTCTGAATACATGTTGCATGGAGGTGCACAACTAGGTAAAGACTTACAATATATCCCATTAGTCAAGGTGGGAGTAGAAACTGCCCTTTCTCCAGCTCCCTTTTCTCAGGAAAAAAAAAAAAAAAAAGATCAATAACCTTCCATAGCAGTCGGTGCGACTCTCAGTCGCCCTGGCTGAAACGATTTCGGCAGCTTATATAATAAGGTTCAGATTTTCAGTCCCGGATTGAAAAGGTAGAGTAAATTACACATTACGGTGTAGGCGTCCGCAGGCTGGCAGCAGCAGAACTGCTGTTAGTCTGCTAGAGTCTGGTGCCATGGAACTATGGGCAACATATGACTCACACCAACAACCCTTTCATTTCACAATTTTGGGGAATCAATCAGGAACCGTGCTTGACAGAATTACCGCCAGACGAAACCGACAGTACAGAGAGAGCTATCAGAGCTGAGGAAAGTGATTTGTGCTTTTTTATTTGCACTTCACGGCAAAACTTTTGAGGGGAAAAAAGGACTCCCGCTATTTCATGGCAGCTTCGAGTATGCCAGAGCTGTTGACGAGGGCTCCCCTCGTGCTATTTGTCTCTGTTGCTGGTGCTTGATCATTTGTGGCGTAAACGGTGCACTCTACTTGTACCTGGCGGCCGTAATAGCTGTAATCTTCCCAAGCAGAATGCTATTCATGTCTTTGTGTTTCTCAGTTTGAGTTAGCACGCTTTCTTTTGACAGGGGAAAAAGTAGTCTGACATGTTTCCCTCCATTTTTTTTTTCAAATGGCCTCAAGTAGGCTACTGCTTAACAAAAGACACAGAGTGTTGTGGAAAATCTCAAAAAGTGACTCAAAATGATTAGAGCGAGGCAAAAACTCCCAAAATTAATAGACTTTATTCAAAGAGATAAAGCCGAGCTTTCCTTTGCGCAAAACAAAGCTCGGCCTTGTCTCTGTTTGAATAAAGTTTAATAATTACCTCCGCCAACGAAGTTGGGGCGGAGGTTATGTTTTTCGCCCCGTTAGTTTGTCTGTCTGTCCGTCTGTCTGTTGTGAACAACATAACTCAAAAAGTAATGCACGGATTTGTCTGAAATTTTGTGGGTGCATTGCTATTACATCAAGGATGGACCCTATTGATTTTCACCGCGATAAGTCAAACAATATGGCCACCAAGGCAGCCATCTTGAAATCGTATGACACGCGATGTCTCAACTTTGCTCCCACTCATGAAGATTTGGATTGTGCTGCCTTGGCGGAGTTTACACTCTACGAGTGCCTCTATTTCTGAAAGTTTCTGCCTCGCTCTGATAATTAATGAATCAATTTTTGGATTTTCCACAACAAGATCTTAAAATCCATGAGTACTTTTTCCCCAATCCAAATGAGCTGTAAGTGAAAGAATTTAAAAGAAATAGCGGATTTAAAGAAATGCGTAATTTGAACCTTGACCCTGGGACCAGCTGCAATCGGAATCTATAGCAATCCCTATAGGAATATTGTTAGCATCTATTATTGACTTTGCTGGTTTGTACTGAGCGAATGTGGCCCTACTATATGCTGCAGATACACCCAAGATCTATTTCTGTACTATGGTACTTATGTTGCATAAACATTAATGTACTGTCACACAATGTCAGAGCGACTGATCATTACCTTATCTTGAAACTCAGGAAACCAGACCAGATTTATACATTTTTACAGTCCACTGTTCACTAGTTTAATCCCAAATTTCTCCTTGCAATGTAAGTACATGCATTTTACTCCTTAGACCTCCCTAACAGATAAACTGTACATATTTTTTTATTTCATTATGGTTAAGCTCAGTTTAAAGTTGCATTTTTTTGCCCAAAGCTAACAACGAAACTTTCAGAGCCTCTAGAAGTAAAAATAAATAAATAAATAAATAAAAATTGGTCACAAATGTGACTAGTGGGATTAAACAGGTTAAAGTAATAATCAAGGATTTTCACAGAGTTAAATGCCTATTAAGTCACTATCTATCAACAAATAAGATGGTGGTCTCTGGGTGGAATTGCAGACGGCATGTGTGTTCATCATTGGGTTGGAAAATAACACTACCCTGTCAAGCCAGACGGCAGTATCTGCCAATTTCTCAAAATTGGGAAAACCTGCCATTGACCTTCTACAACACCAGCTCCATCTGTTTTTAATAGATATTAGCCTGGTCAATACACATGTACAGAGTTACTGCATGTGCAAGTTAGCAGTATCTACAAAAGTATAAGGCAGGAGGTAAAACTTTAAGGCCAATTTTCTTAGTTTCACTATTTAGCAGATACTGCCGTCTAGCTTGACAGGGCAGTACAGACGGAAATGTTTTGGGGCGAGTTTAATTTCACTGTTAGAGAGCTAAAAGTGGTCAAAATTACTGCAGAAAATATGGTTAAAAGCAAAAATTGGATCCCATCAGACTAGTTGATATGAGGGTACGCCCGCTGTGTGCTAAACGGCTGTACGTTGGACATGAAAACAGGGCCAGGTCTCATACGCAAGGCTGGAGTGAGTGAAGATTTAATAACAAAAGGCAAAACTCAGAACAAAAGGAAAACAATGTTCCACTAAGCATAAAACAAATACAAAGATAGAAATACAAAACCTAAGTAAAACTAAGAGATACAAAGGTGGGTGACTACTGCTAAAACCATCGACCAGCAGTGAGAACATAAACGCAGCACAACTAAGGCTGAGCTCTATGCTGCCTGCATGTGGTTGAGGACAAGTCGCAGGTGAAGGCGATAATTGAATGAAGGTGAATGTCGAGAGTAGGGAGAGAGCTTGAGCCAAAGCCTTGCGGTTGTGTTTCTGGTTGTCCAATTCCCGAGCATCGCTTCTTCCGGAGTTTAGTGGAGGGATCCCATAATCAGGTTGAAAGCATGAAAATTTCCATTGTGATTTGCACACTAACACTGCCAACCAGGGCTGAAGTAGGGGCTTAGGTCTCTTAAGTTTATAGTTTATGATAGTAATAATAATAATAATAGTAACAATAATAATAATAATAATATACACAGTCTGTCCAAAAAAAAAAAAAAAAAGGCGAGCTGGTCAGTTAATTGTCACAAAACATTCTTAATGGTGTTCTCATCTTGTGTATTTGGTGCTAGCAGGATTCTTTTCACAAATGAGAAAATTACATACTCTGCACGTCCAAAGAAAAAGTCACCATTTGGATTTAAATGAGCAGATACTCAAGAGCCTATGATTGAATCATCATTGCAATTATGAAGATGTTTCAGCTGGCAATAATTGTTTGAATACTGACTGATTTAGGGCGCATACGTTTTACAAAAAACCATGTCGGAAGACATATTTCATGTTTGATGAAGGGGGGCAATTGGCCAGCATCAAGCAAAGGAAGCAGCTAATTAAATTTCTGAAATCACTGGAATTGGGTCAGGAGCAGTCCAAAAACTTATTTACCGTCAACTTTGCGGAAGAAGAGGGTTGAAGAAAATCATGACTGATCCTGATCGGAGATGCTCAGTGAAGCCTCAAAAAAAAAAAATAAACCAACAGAGGAGCTTGTGGCTATGTTTACCCATGAAGATAAGAGCATTTCTACACACACAAGAACAACAAGGACTGGGACTAAACAACTTTATGGCCAACAGAAAGGCACTTGTAACTTAGGGTTATTGGAGACAAAATGAGTTCAACAAGGGAGCATAAAGATTGGATTGAGGAGTAATGGGAAAAAGGTCATGAGGTGTAATGAGGACAGATTTACCCTATTCCAGAGTGATGAGAACGTGAGGGTAAGAAAGGAAGCCCATGAAGCGATGAACCCGTCATGCACGGTGTCCACTGTACAAGCCTCAGCAGGCGGTGTTATGATCTGGGGTTGTTTCCATTAGGCCCAGGTTCAGCACTGTTCTCCAGCAATAAAATTAATTCACATCAATTCAGCAGACTACCTGATTGCACAGGCATATTTCATGATGACAATGCCCAGATTTGTTGGGCTCAAATTTTGACAGTGGTTCAGCGAGCTTGAGGAATCATTTTCATGCATGAATTGGCCACCTCAGTGTCTAGACCTTAACCTATTGAAAGTCTTTGAGATGCACTGCAGAAGGCTTCACGGAGTGGTTTGACTCACCCATCATCAACACAATATCTCAGCCAAAAATTAATGCAGATCTTATTAACAAATGTTGTAACATTGAATAAGTTTGCCAAAACGATACCGTTACGAATGTGCACCATAATCAAAGCTAAAGGTAGCGCAACAAAATGTTATAGGGTGTGACTTTTTTTTTTTTTTTTTGGACAGGCAGTATATGACTTCATTTTAGTTATTCTAGTCTTATATCTAGTTTTGTGTACAGCCGACTGAAGTTTATATTTTACCCACATTTATTTTCAGCACTAGAGCCCTGCAGCAGACCACATCAAGAAAGGCTACATAAGTTTAGACAGCAAAAATGTTGTTTATTTCAGTTATGTTTGTCATTGCGTTACTCTTCATACTTGGACAGAATACACAGATTAGCAAGCTAGCAATCTCCGTCAATGTAGACCATTGTTTCAAATAGCCAGTCATTGTAACAACTAATCAAAGCTAAGTAGCCCAGCTAAATCATGCTAGCTAGGTTGCTGAAAGTTAAAGGACCCATATGGGATTTCCTTAGTGGCCAGACGGCAAAAACCATGTGGAATGAAATCAGAAGTCATGTTGCTGAATGGAGTAGAACGTACGCAAGATTGGGTATTTAGTTCAAATTCAGTCTAAAAATATATGCTAAATGGGTTTCCTGTAATACGTGTTTAATATGTATACCAGTACAAATTGGGCTTACTGTATTTTATATCTCTGATTAAAACTTATGTGTTTCCATTAGGAAACTATATTTTATGCGGATGTGCATTCACAGGGTGAGCCGCCACAATCAAACACGCTTGATGTCAACCAAAGCTACTGTGCAGTGAGTGAGGGCTTGCTATTAATCGTAGTCACGTGACAAATGGGCTGCTCAGGACAGCCAGGATTCAGGCTTTGAATCTCATATTGTGGTCCTTTTAACTACTTCAACTATAATTGATTGGGTGAAACACCATGGTTATTACTTGGAATAACAGTTCATCTGTGATGGCGAGTCATGTAGCTAACTAGTTGTATTCACAATGAGGGCTGTTTTCCCATTGATTAGGGACTACCGCTGCCTTAAAAGCCTTTATTAAACCTTGTAAGCACAGAAAATGCCTGTTGGCAAGGGACTGCAATTTTGCCTTTTCCACTTGGAGGTATAAATTTTGAGAAATGCAATAGTGTTCCTGTCAAGTTCAGTAAATTCAGTCAGGGACAATTCCTGATGCTATCTAACTGTCCAACTAGATCGCCTCCGTGATTGAAGACAACAAGGGAACATACTACATTTTGAGAAAGCCAATGTTCGCACAGTGGTCATCTCTCATATCAAGTAACTTTACATTAGCTAGCCAGCTAATGTAATTTACATAACCTCATACTGATATCAGGTTAACAGTAGGATAAAATAGCTACATAATGCTACTGTATCTCGAATTCATCACTTTTCATTGGACAGCTCCTTGAAAGGTTACAACGTTATTTACATTTCCAGCAAGGGCTCTATCTTACACCTGGCGCATAGTGGCGCAAAGAGTGGCATGAGTGTCTTTGTTAGTTTATTCACCAGTGCAATTGTCCTTATCCCGTCAAGGGCCCAGTTTGTATTAAAGGGATATTTCAACATTTTGGCAAATTGGCCGACTGCCATAATCCCTATGTTATATGAGTTGGCTCATTACCTTTATTTATCCGTGCCTGTTGTTTTGGGATTCGCGAGCTGCTCAGCGAACATAATGAAAGTGAACGGTACAGGTCCCTCCCTCTTTCAAAACTCTTCAAATACGCAATCCAGCTGCTCCAAAACGCTCTCATGTACAAGTTGTGACCTGCACATTCCAGCTTTTTTGAAACATGTTGCAGGCATCAAATTCCAAATGAGCTAATATTTGCAAAAAATTACAAAGTTTACCTGTTCGAACATTAAGTAACTTGTCTTTGCAGTGTATTCAATTGAATATAGGTTGAGAAGGATTTGCAAATCATTGTATTCTGTTTTTATACTCAGCAACAAAAGTTTCTGTGACACCATTTATGTGTATGTTATAAATGACACGCAAAGATCTCAATGCAATCAATATGTTTATTTAACAGGAGAAACACTGACTTTTCAGTGCCAACGTCACTCAAAACGAAAAGTGTCATTTTCATGCGTCATGAAGCACTTGTCTGACGTCTAACCAATTGTGACCTTCACACTTCAATACCGGGTGTGACTTCCTCGTGCCATGATGCAAGCAACGCATCTCCGGCGCATGGACCGAATCAGATGTGCCAGAAATTGCTGTGGGATGTCATTCCAAATCTGACGTAGACGTTGTCGCAATTCCTGGAGTGTAGCTGGCGGGTTATCCAACCGCCACAAACGTCGATCCATCTCGTCCCAAAGATGCTCGATTGGGGACACGTCTGGGGATCTGGCTGGCCATGGCAGGACATTGACATGTTGTTGCATCAGATACTGCTGTACAATCCTTGCAACGTGTGGTCTGGCGGTATCATGTTGCAGCGTTATTCCGGGACCATGTTGCATCAAAAACGGTACCACCAATGGCCGTAGCACTTCATCGCGATATCTTTGACCTGTCAGATTTCCATCAATAACAAGCAAATCTGTTCTGTTTCTAGCCGTGATCCCTCCCCAAATCATGACACTACCACCTCCAAAACGATCAAATTCCTGAACACAGTTGTTGGCATAACGTTCTCCACGTCGACGGTATACACGTAAACGACCATCACATCGGTTAAGCATGAATCTTGATTCATCAGTGAAGAGTACAAGATCCCACTGACGTTGGATCCACCGTCGATGTTGTTGTGCCCACTGTAGACGCAGTCGTCGGTGTTGTACTGTGAGTATTGGACGTCTTGCTGGCCGACGTGGGACAATGCCAAAATGACGGAGATGGCGACGGATTGTCTGTGCAGACAGTCGCCTCAAACCAGGTATCGTTCTTGCAGTTATGGTTGCAGGTTGGAATCGATTTCGGAGATGGGTTGTTCGAATCTAGTTGTCCTGTCTGGGAGTGGTTACTCGTGGACGGCCGCTGCGAGGACGGTCTCTGACATGTCTTGTCTGCTGATGACGCTGCCATAAGTTCCAAATGGTGTTTCGGTGGACATTCAGGCGATGAGCAACTTCCCTCTGCGAGGTTCCGGATTCAATCATCCCAATGGCCCTCCACCGATCATTTTCAGACAGTCTTGGCATTTAGAGGGTAGAGTTCCTGATCCGAAATGGCTGTGTTTTCGATAAGTGATGCTTCCGTCGTTCATCAGGCACAATGTGAACATTCCAAAAATTCTCCTCTTTTATTGCCATCCACAAGCATGATTTACGCACATTTTCACGTGCAAAGTCATTTTCTCGCATTTTCATGATTTCCATTTCAATGTTGTGTTTACGTGTACTGTTTCAGTCTGATATCACCATGTATGACAATTTCATAACTGCGTTATGAAAAATAATTAACAATATTGGTGTCACAGAAACTTTTGTTGCTGAGTATATTTACGATTTACAAAACGTGCCAACTTCACTGGTTTTGGGTTTTGTACATAAATAGGGAGTCTTATGTTAACCGTCTCAGAAGACAGTATTCCTTTTCACTTTCATGTGTGTACTAGTGAACTCATGACGTGTGGACCACTTGCTAACTGACTGACATCACACAGGTAACACAGCTTGGATCTTATGGCAGCGAGCAGCCAAACCACTATTTAATCTGCTTCAGCTGCGTGGCTGAAGCAGGTGTGGGCTTGGAGAGCCCTTGGATGGGAGACCACAAGGGAAAACCAAGTTGCTGCTGGAAGAGGTGTTTGTCGGCCGGTAGGTTGTGATCTTCTCTCTGGTGGAATAATCCCCAGTGGAGAAGACACTGTACTAAAGGACAAGCCGTCTTTCGGATGACACATTAAACCGAGGTCCTGACTCTCTGTGGTCATTAAAGATCCTGTGACACTCTTCGATAAGAGTAGGGAGTTCCACGGTGTCATGGCTAAATACCCAACCTGGCTCTCTCAACCTGCCACCTAATCATCCACTGATCTGATTGGCTGAGCACACTGCCCCCCCCCCTCCTCAAACCCAAGGGCTCCCTTGAAATAGAGATTTCAATCTCAGCGGGACTTCCCTGGTTAAATAAGGGTTAAATTAAAAAAAGGTAGTGAGGTCCAAAAACACATCTGCAATTATCGCCTATCCCCATTTGTGCTGCAAAAAAAGATCAAAACAGAGATCTTCCGGATTATAAATTTTACTCCAGTCATTCCCAAGTTTAAAAAATTCACACTGTAAACATAAATTGTAATCACTTATTTAAGTAGTTATTATTTTATATTGTGTGTGTATAATAACTAATCATATGAAACAGACAGCAAATGTATTTTAACATGTGTTTCAACTATTTGCAGGGAAAAGGTTGATGACAGTCAACAGTCATCTATTTTTGTGATTTCTCATCAAAGGATTGTGCATATTTCATTTCTGCTATGAAAATTTTATACTTTAGATATACTAGGATATCCAAGAGGTATTATAACGGTATCATTCTCAATGCATGTCCACATGGACTGCAGTGTTTCCCATAGATGTGGATGAGCAAACGTCGTAAAATTTATAATCCATATGGGAAATGGACTGCATTTACATAGCGCACTTTACAATTATGCCTCTCATTCCCCCTGATGGCAGAGGCTGCCATGCAAGGTGCCAACCTGCACATCAGGAGCAGTGTGGGGTTCAGCGTCTTGCTCAAGGACACTCTGACAGGTTCGCTGGAGGAGCTGTGGAATCGAACCAGAAACCTTCTGATTCCTAGCCTAGCCGCACTACCTCCTGAGCTATGCCGCCTCAGGAGAGCCCATGATAGTCCAGTGGGGTTTAAAACTGATGATCGTACAGAAAATGTCATATTTTGTACTTTTATTCGCCACTAAGTCCCTGGTGAGTTGGATTCATGTTTAGGGCTTTTGTCTTTCTGTAATACAAAGCTTCTTCCATTTAACTTGGATGAAAGTCATGACTGATTCTAATCCTTTGAGCAGTAGTGTATGCCTCTGGAGCTGATTGCCCCAGATTCGGAGAGTCCTTCACCTGGACTCTACCACCTTTTCCAACTGCCCACCTACACGCGCACACACACATACGCACACCAGTACCGACCCACCCCCCCCCAACCATCGGTGTCATCAGAAAAATCTGGTGTATTGACAAGTGGGAGAGAAATCAAATGACCCAGATAAATTTGTTTCATAGTGCATAGACAGTTGGGATAAGTTGACTCTTGTTTCTCATATATCCACCAATCAAAAACAATTTGAGTAAATTTGTCCTGCTTTCTGGACAAAATGACTGAAACAGCCATCAGAAGTTGCCACTTACCCATAAATCTACACTAGGGATGGTTTTAAGAATTTATTCATTAGAACTCTGAAGTAATTACAGACCAGATGTCCAAAATGTCTCCTCTGGGTATTACTCCAAAATACACAAAAAATTGAGAAGCTCGATACTTAGCTAGCTCACATGACCTGATTATTTGAAACAATTACATAATCTTTGACAAAATGGCAGTACTACACACAACTTGCACGATGTAAAAATCAGAAGTAAAATGTTGTGGATTATATGTAAATAAAAGACACAGGGTCAGGTATTTTTCATGACTAATTTATATTAGCATGCTGGGATCTTCCATACAGTCATACATTCCCAGAACATACTCTACATATACTTATGTAATTATGTGTACAAAATACATCCTCCAAGACTAAGATTACTTAGAAATTTATTTTACAAAGGCTTCTGATTTTCCGTCAATCAATATTCCATTAAGTTGCCCCCCTCGTCTAAGCAGGCAGATCGAATGAGGTGACATTTTTGCATGTGCAACACTGTCCTCTGTCGCTTGAATGTGTGAAATCAATTCATTTCTAACTCAAGAAAAACATCCACCTTACTTGGTCATTCCATGAGGCTTTTCTGGCTTGAGTATATAATCTCTCTTGCATTCAACAGGACTGGGCTCTTGCTAAATTAGCCACCCAACCATTCTTGCCCACAGCTAGCAATGATTTGAGGCAGTTTCTATTTCTTTTCATGAAAAAGCTTATGAAGTCTGTAAAACCAGGCAGGGCGTTTAGTCACTGCTTCTGAGGAAAAAGTAACATGTTAAAAAATACAAAACAAAAAGAACTAAAGCTACATCATTGCTCCTCACACTATATTCCACCTTCCCAGCTACCACAGATTACTTGTTTCCATTGGCTAATACCATTCACACCACCAAGCTATAGTCTGACATTGAGTCTGACTTCTGTCTTCCTTCCTAGAGGACCTCTTTAGTTTTAGTCATATATTTATCTCTTATATAAGTCAATACGTTTTCTAAATTGTAGTTATTTAGCTAGTTATCCCTTGTTACATCAACAGTGCTGGTAAGTACATTAGAGAAAGAACAAGTATCTCGTCTTGACGATCAATCGTGCTGCAGATATCCTCCCAGGTTCCCTCATGTGCACCATGTGGACATTTTCTCAAAAGCAGTCCAGGCTTTTCATTAGCAGTAACTTAAATAACTGTGGGAGAGGAAATGGCCAATTACTAATAGACACTGCGGACGAGCCAGTCTTCCCTTCGCCCAGGAGTCTTTGCTACAGCTGTTCAGCTGTGCCCCGCTCCACCTTCACTGGGTTGCACACAAACAACTGCACCCAAGAAAATAAGACATTTATAGGTTTTGAGGTTGTGGAGGAGGTGATGTTGGGCACATCAATGAACGCCATTATTGTTTTTCAAAGTCTTCAGCATCTCATGGACTTCCTTCATAACGGTAGGAGTGTACACTACATGGTGAGGGGCAAGAGGTCAATGAACTGGCTTAACAGTTTGCTGGTTAAATTTTGAGCACTGGCCGGAGCTATTGCCCATGGGTCCCATCGCTCACATCCACTGGTGAGACCAGGAGGGGGAAGGGTACTGTGGGGGGAGAGGGATTAAAGTTCTCTGAGGGCTTTAAGTTCAATGATTTAAGAAAGACAGGGCAAGTTCAAGCAAAGGTGTTTCAAAAAAGCAGCACCCAAGGTTTCCATCTCCAACCACACAAATGGTCCCCCACCTTCCCTGGGGGAGTTGTCAAAGCTCAGTGTCCAACAGGAGACACGGCAGGTTTGAACAACATTGTCTAAAGGGGAGAGAGGGATGGGAGGGATGGGGTGGCATCGAGCATTACGGTCTTTATGGCCACGCCTCCTCCCACGAGATTCTTCCGCACAGTTACAGGATGCTGACTCGCTCGGTGAGGCCCTGCATGTCGCTGTCGTCGCAGGCGTCCTCGTCATCGGAGGCGGGGGGCGGAAGCACCAGGTGGGCGGGGTAGGGCAGAGAATGCTCCTGGGCGAACTGCTGCCAGCGGTTGTCGTCGCTCTCGTGGGTGATGTAGCGCTCGCAGAGCTTGGTCTCCAGCTCTCTCAGGTCCAGCCATGTCTGGTAGTCCTAGGAGACGGACAGACAGACAGACAAGAAACCGCAGCCATTCAGCTTCAATTGGTAAGCGAAACTTAGGAGCGAAACGTGAGTCGTCTTTAGCATTCTTTATACTGAGCAGATATTTACATTAGTGCTGGTATCACCATTGCTAGCTGTATGTCACTCCTTTTAAAGTTCAGGGATCTGGGAAGTTCACCAGAGATTTGATCATTATTCACAGTTAGCATGTTTAGCAAAATAATTTATGTTTCAGCTTATGTGGTCAGCCTAGCTGGAATCATTGTTAGATTACCATGCATGTGCAATAGGTTACTTAACACTGAAATAATGTGCGTTTGGTTATACAGCAGAGCATTTGTTGCATTGGTGGATACGATTCTTTATTAAATTGCCGGTGTTTTCGGCTTGCGGATGTCAGAACACTCATGGTAAAGCAGACAATTTGAGTCTTCAACAAGAGCTTTTCTTTTTCCCTCTGGCTGTAAAAGGGAATTTGCTGTCACCATTAAAAGGAAAAAGGCGGATTTTGAGAGCGTTAAGATCTGTTTGTTTAAGTATTCATTATTCAGTTCAGCTTTGTCTGAAAGTTAGCAAAAACATAGTTTGCAACACCTTGGGGGCAGTTCTTTCATTTGAAGTTCACCTCAGACAAAGGTTATCTTCTACTTTAAGAGCATTAACCTTTCTGGCTTTTTAAACCTTAATTTATATAAAGGTACAGCGAACAGGCCTCATATTCTCAATTACCGCAACACCCTCTGCTTGCCGATCTGCACCCACTGCCACGCAGTGTCATCTGAACAACACTGGATAATAGGAGGAAACTATGGTGCACGGATGAAAGCTGTGCGTACGTGAGGAGGACACATAAACTCCACTCAAGGGACACGGCAGGCCTTAATAAGCCATTGTGCTGCCCTGTTTGGTAAAGGCAGACTTCATAAAGGGGACGGAGGGTGACTGAGGCAACGTTTATTTAGACCCAGTCAGTGAGCACATCTGAGGTTGCAGCATCTCATACCAAATCACACGCTCCATCTGGTGGCTAAAATAAAAACTTAAACTTTTCAACAATAATAATTCATTTTTGTATTTACTTGGCAAATTTCTATGAGGTGGCGTTATTTCCTTAATAGATATTTAAAATTCACTGCTGATGATAGCTGTTCAGAAACAGGGGAATTCACAATGGAGGACACTCCATAAACCAATACATTTGTAAAAAGAAGTCAGCTGAGGTGAGGGCCTGTGATTCCTAGAAATGCAAAGCATGACAGCAGTCAACAAAAATAAATTGCCTTTAGTTTATCTGCTCAAAGAGGGCACTTCAGTACAGTGGCGTGAGTCTCTACTTGTTTGCGTGGGCATGTGTATGGCTGCACGCGCGCGCATGTGTGTGTGTGTGTGTGTGTGTGTGTGTGTGCGTGCGTGAAAATACCTGCAAATAAGTGTGGCTGAGGCTTTTGTCCACACTGTAACGCTTCCTCATTTTCACTTGCAGCAGGTTATTTATCAGGTCAGTGGCTGCAGGAACAGACACAGGTAAAACAGTGAGTACCGCTGGCACAGTAATACACTTTTCATACACTTCACACAATGTGTGTGACCAAGTTCCACACTGACATGGACTTATGAGTTGTGCTTCTGAGCAAGACTAAGGACAGGAGTCTGGAAGCTTTCAAGACCTGGATAGATATAGTACTTTTGTAGATACTGTTGGACTTTTGGCGAACTAAAGCCCAACGCCCATTGGCCACGAAGCGAAGCGTCAAACTCTGAACGCTTTTAAACGCCCACAGGAAGCATCAGTAGCATCAATTTTGATGGATGACTACAGGACCGAGAAGCAAGCCATGAGTGTAACTCTCAAAATATTCAACAAGACAACGTTTAATTTTGAAAACAGTACCGATGAAGCTTATTTTAAGTGAGGGCAAAGTGCGACGTTCAGGTTACTATGTACTATTCGTTATATACAGGCATAATTTTCCTCCTAAACTTAGCCGTCTTGGAAATTAAGATTATGATTCACTTTACTTCAGCCACCAGCGAATTAACTAGCTAGCTAACTTAGCAATGTTAACTTCTTACCAGTGCACCTTGAGTTAGGCACTGCCTAACTGTACATTGCTTGATAACTTAAATGCCCGCAAAATAAAGGATTTCCTCTCAAAAGTGCGACATGGTCAAAAAGCAGGTATATCAGTTTCGATAACTGCATGTGAGGTTGCCGCTAAATGTGTGCAACTAACCATGACAAGGCGAAATAGTTAAATAACCTCAAAGACAAATTCGTTTCTATTGAGTTGACGCTTAAGAAATCGAGCAGTGGCGAAAAGTAAAAAACTGACGCGCGCCAGTGGGCGTTGCTCCATTGAAATTAATGGAACCTATTTTTTGACGCGTGTCTCACGCCTCCAGTGAGCGTTGGGCTTAAGCCCCACTGCAATGGGGAAATGGTAAGCACTGTCTTATTTATTCCAAAACGACCAAAAAAGTCATTTTTGACTGAAGTGACACTTACGCCCTGCTTGCATGAGGCAATCGGTATGATGCTATGGCATGTTATGTTACATTATATGCTAATCTATGAGTGTGTTCTAGCATACCGTCAGGGGAGATGTGTTTCCAGGGGTTCGGAGGGTACATGAAGGCAGCGTTCTGGATCTGGTCATTGATGTCCTCGTCCTCGTTGAAGGGGAACGTCCCACTCAGGCTCACGTACATGATCACTCCCACCGACCACATGTCCAGCGAGCGGTTGTAACCTTGGTTTCGAAGCACCTCAGGCGCCAGGTAGGCCGGCGTGCCCACCACAGAACGGCGGAACGACTTCTCTCCGATGATCCGGGCGAATCCGAAATCACACAGCTTCACCTGCCATGGAGGGGGGGATGCATGGAGAACATTTTTTTAAATCTTTTGGTTTTGCTTTCATCCTCCGGTTTCTGCCTTCTCCATCAGTCACTCATTCCTCCCTCTCCACCCCCATCCTTCAGCCCACTGTCTCCTCCGCCCATCACAAACCTAAGAGCCACATAAACCCCAGGTGATGCAGTGTACTGACTCATTGTGTGAACAGAGACACAGTGGGCACCAGCGCAGGAGTGCAGGTAATTACAGGACTTCTTTCTAGAGTACCACTGATTACCTGCTTTGCTCAAGCACAGTTCATTTCGGCGCCCTGTTCAGTTGAACAGTACAGTCGTGGGAAAAGCATACCTGCGGGAACGGTTCCGCAGAAGCCAGCAGAACGTTCTCCGGCTTCAGGTCGCAGTGGACGATGTTCTTAAAATGCAGGTGCCTCAGTGCAGCCAAAATCTGGAGAGAAAGTGAGAGAGACAGTCAGAGCTGGGCCAGGGACAGACACCGAGAGAAATAAAAAGACGAGTGGTGCTGGACGACTCCAGACATAAACTGGCACAAATGCACACAGAGACCTTGATGACAGACGGAGCCGAAATTCTGCACGATGACCGACCAGGAGAAGCTCAGGCAAACATTTAGGGCCTGATTTACTAAGACCTTTAGCACATACAAAATATTTTTGCCCGTGCAAAACTAATAACATTGCCACTGATTGGCGTAAGGCAAGTACCCTGGCCAATCATGGGCAATGTTATTAGTTTTGCTCGGGCAAAAAGATTTTGCATGTGCTTAAGGTCTCAGTAAATCAGGCCCATAGAATCTAGAATGCACACCTATTTCAAAGACTAGCCATTTACACACTATAGTACGTGCAAACACACTGTATGACGCATTATATGACACAGACATGCGCTCGTTAACACGCACCTGCGTAATGAGGAACTTGGTGAGACGCTCTGGCAGTCTACCCTTCTCGCTGGACAAAATCATCTCCAGCATGTCCCCGTGGAGCTTCTCCATGACCACAAACACCTTCTCCGGCGTCTCGAACATGCACTCAAGGTTCACTATGCCCAAGTGACGTAGGCTCTGAAGACAGACAGACAGACAGAGTGAGAGAGAGAGAGAGAGACAGAGGGATAAGAAGGTTTACAATAGAGACAAATGCAAATATTCAAAAAAGGGGAAAATTGATCTATATCATTACTAGGTGCTGATAATGATTTTTAGTCAGCGCCAGTCTAAATTGAGCCAAATCTGGAAACTCGTTTCCTGGTTGGGCAAGTTCGAATGGCTGAAAACTGCTTCTCACTCCCCCTGCTGGATACCTGGAGAATTGCAACCTCGTTCCTCAGCTGAGACTCCTGCTTGGTGGGGAATCGCAGCTTGTCAATCACCTTGACTGCCACGTCTCGCCCAGTTTTCCTATGCTTACCTGATGGGAAGATGTTGTGGGGTCATAGAGAGTGACAAAGAAAAAAATAGATTATGGATTATGGCATGTAACAGAGTGTGATATGCTATTTAAAGTTCTGTGGCTCCGTGGGGTTTCCAAATTACACCATAAAGTTATTAAATTAAAAGTGAACATGTATGTGGAATGATAGTAATGTGATTATACATACCACATGTATGTACACCTGCCAAGGACCTCAGCTCAAAATGAAACTCACCTCCGTACACAACTCCGAACTGTCCAGAGCCCAAAACCTCATCCGCAAAGATCTGATACACCATACCGATGTCCTGCAAGACAAATCGTCCCCATCAGAAATATTACTATTGTCCACATCACCACTGCACATCTCCGTCATCATCCTCATCAATGTCATCAGCACAACCTGGACCTGGGTGCAAAACCTCTATCACGACACAATACTGCTTGCTACCGTGTGGCGTAAAGCCTTTCTTTCTGCCTGTAGCTCCTCAACTAAACCTCCAAACATCAGAGGCCATGAGTAACGCTTCCATGGGAAATGATTCACCTCCGTCTTTGTTCATTTCAGTCACAAGGCCACACGTACAGGGCTCATTCAATGCCCTTTAGTCAATGACAAGCAAGCTGGAAGCGTGCGTCGCTGATTGGGTATATTATCACCACCAAAAAAGATAAGAGCGGGTCCACAACACAGTCCCAAACACAGTCATCTCTTGCAGTAATTATCGTAGGGGTGAATTACCCAGCCATTTTACCGCCCCCTTATCGTTATCATCCTATTATATTCAACACGCAAGAACAAAATTACCGAGAGCCTTCCATTCATCACTGAGTGGTGCTGAGACCATGCAAAAATCCAGCCATCTGACCGTCATCAGTTTCACAGTGTTCGCCGCTTATGCAGACTGACATACGCAACCTACATCCTTCCTTTACATAATTCGTCTGTCTGGCTGGACATTAATAGTGAATAAAAGTTCATGAAGTTAAGTGTCAGACTCTGTGAAGGCGATGCCTTTCCTGGTAATCAAACATTTCATCTTGCTAGTCTTGTATCGCTATCAGTCTTACAACTACGCCACATCAACACCGCAACCACCCACACATCCCCCTCCACCACCACTGATATCTTCCCTTTTAAAGTCATCACAACTCTACAGTACACTTATTTAACCTTATCTAAAGTGACTTACAGTTCATTTTGAGGGCGTAACACTGGAGGGTTGCACAGATGAGTGATGTTACACCTATTTCATTTTTTGTGATATTGGGAGGTTTGTGGACCCCCCTAATCCTCCAAAAATTACTCCCTTGATTGATTTGACTGAACAGGGAGCATTCCCGCAGGACCAATAGGTTGTAAGGGAGTTACCCAAAGGCCACTGACCTGGACCCTAATAATGGCTAAAGGACGTTGCAGATCAAAGGTCAAAAGCCAAAACCAATTTAATGACCAAAGGACATTAAAAGTCAAAGTTCATCCACTCACCACATTCTCCTGGATCTGGCTGTTGGAGACAGAAATGCTCACCGACGCCTGCCCTGTGGATCACAGCAAAGGCCCATGGGAAACGAAGAACAGCTGGCACATGACTTAACACTTTACCTCCTAGAAGTGAAATACTAATCAGGCCCCTCCTTCCTGAGGTAGTTTCAGCTAATCAGCTACTTTTTTATGGTACCCTCACAAAAAGCTCTGAACAAAAAAAAGAAACTACAACCTAAATAACATAATGTTGAAAAGAAACATTGTAAGGCATATTGGGCTTGTATCTGTTTTAAATGACAAAATTATAGAGATCACAAAAAATCTTTTGTGACTCCAGGATTCTTAGATATTTACATTTTTTATGTATGATTTTATGTTGACCTGCACCAGCAAGAATCCTTTGAAGTCCGATGCATCTGAATCGCTGTTCAATATATTTTCTGCCATTTTGATAACTAAAAATAGTGGGCAAAAATCTCAAAAAATCATTTTTTTTGAGTGTAGCCATGCCATGTAATTATGCAAATGTAATCTATAACGCTTGTTCTGATTGTTTAAGACAAATTAGCAGTCAGTTGAAACTTAACACTAATGTTTTTATTGGTCTAAACATATGGCATACTGAGGAGGTAAAGGGTTAACACGCATAAGCTCGCTTAATGTGCCTAACTTGACATGACCAACTTCTCATGTCAAACTTAAAGGGATACTTCAACATTTTGGCAAATTGGCCTATTGCCATAATCCCAATAGCTATATGAGTAGGTACATTACCTTTAGCTATCTGTGCCCGTTGTTTTGAAATTGGGGGGGGGGGAGGGGGGCGAGCTGCTCAGCAAACATAATGAAAGTGAACAGTACAGGTCCCTCCCTCCTTCAAAACTCATCAAATGCGCAATCCAGTGGCTTCAAAACGCTCTCGTGGTCGACTTGTGGCCTGCACATTCACCACGCTATAAAATAATAATGTATAATTTACGATACAGAATTATTTTCAAGGCAAATGCATAAACGGAACTACATTCCAGACAGACCGGCTGGGCGGAGTGATTTCAAAAGCATATGTTTACTGCAACTACAGGCAACGTCTGAGGTGCGAACTGCGCACTGTGTTAATCCGCCCTGCAGGTTACTCAAGAAAGTAGTTCTGAGTATTTGCCTCATGTCTCGTAATGTTTCATAATTATACATTATCATTTCATAGCGTAGTGAATGTGCAGGTCACAAGTTGTCCACGAGAGCATTTCGGAGCTGCTGAATTGCGTATTTCAAGAGTTTTCAAGGAAGGAGAGACCTGTACCTTCATTATGGTCCATCACTTTCATTATGTTCGCTGAGCAGCTGACGTCTTTCTCCCCCGAATCTCAACAGACCGGGCGCGGATAAATAAAGGTAATGCGCCTACTCATATAACTATAGGGTTTATGGCAATAGGCCTTTAAAATGCCTATCTTAACATGGCTAACTTCACATGCCTAATTTAAGATGACTAACGTAACATGCCTAAGTTAACACGCCTAACTTAACATGGCGAAAGTGAGGCTGCAGTGCCGGAAACACATTAGAACCAAAACAGAATCGCCAAACACAATATCCCCACCCCTAGTGAAGGGACATTTTTGCAGTGACCTGTAAATTACCATGAGCACAGCAAGATACCGTTTCTCCCTCTACTGAATATGTTATCATAATACATTTATTTGACAACACTGAATTTATTGACTGGTAGAACCAATATTGCCAACTCACTGTGGGGGGTGTGTCCTGGAGCTGTGGGCGTGTCCTGGAAGATGACTGGCATGAGGGCCTGGCGAATGGCGCTCTCCCACGCCTTGGCCACTTCGCGGCCCACCCCGCTGTTTGGCGTGACGCTGCTGGGCGAGGACGGGGCTGGAGCATCGGGGGAATCTGAGGAGCCCGGAGTCAAGGTGAGGGCAGGGGCAGGAGCGGAGGACGAATTGGGGTCCTCCCCCACAAAATAGCGCATAGTGCCCGTCACAATCTCGAAGCAGTGGGGGTTGGCTCCAGCTGGGACGAGGGAGAAGTCCTCGGCAGGACACACCTCCAGGACCTCCGATAGGGGGATTTCCTGGGGCGGGTACAAAACGCACAGCGTATTCAGGGAAAAATAGAATTATACCAGGAGGGACACATTTATAGTATACATCAGAAGTGCACATAAACAGCAGGGTGAGCAGGCATATCCAGTGAGGGGCTGTCTGACAGCTGTCAGATTATTTAAAGGTATACCGAGTAGGACTTGCATGTGGCTGTTTGTAAACACGACATTCAAAGTTGACCCCTCCTCCTCTGATCAACCGCACCAGAAGTGCACGCCCCCTGACTGTAATTTGAAAGGTGATCCGAGCTGGACACACACCATCATCCAGTAGCAACATTTGGTGGGCAGCTCCGACATAAGTTAAGCTTAGGTCAGTTAGCTCAGGATTATTCTGTAGTGATGTTCCAGACCAATGCTAATTATTACAATGTTGCTTCAACAGTTCGGTATTGTAATAAAAAATACTCTGCTAACAGCAACGTTGACAGTCGTCAGCTAGCCTGTTTACTTGCTTAGTGCATAAACTAGCCCTGATCCTCCGCCGATCAACTTACAACACCGGCTTGGGACTGCCACGACTGGTGTGGCATAGGTTTTCCACAACAAATGACTCTAAGATCAAAATCAGCAGTTAATACCTCAAGAGTTATTTGTTGCATGGTACCTACAGATCACAAGCCCAGAAATGTAACCCATAAACACACCGGACTGAATATTTTGCAAGTATTTATGTCATCCATGCACACTGATCCACTTCTCCTCATCTTCCACAAAGAATTTTTAAATTATAATGTTCACCCAATAGGTGATGCCCAGGAAGTGTAGTGTTTAATTTTTTTGTTCTGAAATTTGTTTCAAAATTCAGAACCAGCCACGCCTGTCAGCAATAATATTGGGCAAAAATTTGGTACAGTCACCGACAGTCCGATAATCGGACACTGCGGCTCCAACTGTCTGGGACAGGGCCTTACCTTGTAGTACTTGTTGGTGGTGTCGTTCTGGAAGAGGATGATGCACTTACAGTCTAAGCGCCAGTAGTGCCGCTTCCTCTGTGGAGGGAGCAGAGGTCAAGGGTCAAAGGTCAGGTCAGTTCAGTCAGCACAGGCTCAGAGAGACAAGCATCCCAGAGAGGCAGAGGGAAGCTGAACCAGCTATGAGAGGAGAGGAAGGAGGCGAGGAGGGGAGGAAGAGACGATGGGGAGGAGAGAGTCACGCTCAGGAAGAAGGGCTGAACGCACAGAACAGGCGAGCTTTGCAGGAGAGCGAAGAAAAGGGACAGATTTGCGAGAGCAGTGATTTAGAGCACTCAAAAAAGTCATTTCAGGTGGAGAAAATGAATGTTTTTAAAAACACGCGTCTCGCCGGTAAAGACGGCGAGAGCCGTGTGCTGCCTCGATACGCAGCGCTCTTCAAAAAATATCAGAACAATAACAGAAGGCACAGTGGTCTAGCAGTACACGCATTTATGATGACCTTTTAAGAAATAAACCCCCGTATTGTCAATTACGCTAATTTGCCAGCTGAGTGCTCCGTCCTGTTTAACAAGCATGTTTTTCAGAGATCGTTAAGGGTTCGTGGTTTGCTCTCGTAGCTCTTGCTTTCAGGATTTTCTGGAGGCAGAGAGCAAAAAATAATTGACAGATAACAGATGGATAATGATAGAGGCTATGGTTACCATTATCTCAAAGCGTGGTAAGCTGTCAGGGGTGCATCATAATGTGAGTGACGCTCAGTTTTGAGAGCATGTCGGGACCGTGTGGAGCAAAAGAATGTTTGGGGGTAAATAAGGGCACAGAGGGGTATTTTTTTACATCAGCTTTTGAGTGAGTCAGGATCTATGTTTCTCATTTCTGTGTAGCACTTCGTTGTAGTAGCCGAACCGGAGGGAAAGGCGACGGTACGTGCGGTGGGGGAGGTCAGGAGAGGGGGAGTGTTTCGGCTGTGGGGGGGTTACCAGTGTGTCCTTGTTGCTGTAATGCACCATCCAGCCCTCCTTGATGGCCGTGCTGGAGCGTCGAGTGGTCTGTCTGACGGACTGCACCACCCGCATCAGGGGGATGTACCCGATGGAACTGGAGAGATGAGCGCGCAGTCAGGGAGAGAGTGGGAGTTTTCGTGCCTGTCTGTCTGCATGTGTGTGTGTGTTTTTGCCTGCATGCCTGTGTGTATGTGTGTGTCAGAGCACTTGCGCCTATCTTAGTGGGTATGCCAGCACCGGTGCGCGTTTGAGTGTCTCTGTGTGCATGCGTAAGATCATATGTGCATGTTTTGGTGTTTATGACTGCATTGGTGTGTGTGGTGTGTGTAAGTATGTGTGTGTTTGTGTGTGTGTGTGTGGGACTGACCTCTGGTCTCCACTGGCTCCATCTTGGCTGCTGTCAGGGAAGGTGCTGGGAGTGAAGGACCCTGGAATGCTGCAGGCATCTGTATCATCTGAATCGTCCATCAGGGTGGACTTATCGGAGTCCCCAAACTCACTGCTGTAGTCCATGGGCACTTCCTGATCCACAGAGGGGCTTAGCATGTCTGGAGGCGAAGAAACACAGCAGCAAAAATAAACTACAGACCCCACAGTCACCACTGTTATTTCAGCCAATCACACACTTACGGTCTGTCACATGTGTTATAGCAACACTCTCGCTCGCAGGAACATTCCAAGCACATACAGCAACTACACACCAACTATAAGCCTAATCAGATACGAATACAAAAACAGCAGAAAACACATGCCACACACAGAGAAACACGCAAAACAAACTATATGCTAAATTTAAATGAAATTTTAATGGAACATGCCAACTCTGAAACACATGCAAACTCATTTGCCTGTCAGGAATAGACTCAGTCAGCAGCTATGGAGTCCAATTCCATAACAAGCCCTCAGACCCACAAACACACACAAAACAACTCCTATGCACATTACTCAGTATACACTTTAAAACCACAAATAAAGCCAAACGTCACAGACAGAAACATACAGGAATTTCAAATATATCTTCCGCGCTACCTTCTATGGTCTCTCCCAGGCAGTCATTGGGTACATTGTGAGCGCAGCGCTTATGACAGTTGAACTTGCAGTCTGCACAGGGAGGAAAACAGACGCACAAAAGGTGATTTTCCCACAATGATGGCAATGTTCAACGAGCATGAGAACAAAATTCCACAAGCAAGTGCATTACACCAGCAGAGCACAGTTAACACATGATCTGTGCGAAACTGCTTCATCTTGGGATGAGACGCTTTTCGAGCATAGTTACATCTTTCTTTCCCTTTTGCCCTGTCTATTCCGTCTCCGTGACACCTCAGTTGGAAACTCCATCAGTTTTAAAATAAAATAACTTTAAAAACGAGACGGTACAGGGGTGGGGGTGGTTGCTGGTTGTCATCAAGTGTTTTCTATGTCAGAGTAAGAACGGGGCATGTCGATGATCGATCTAAGCAGCAGATTGGAGACATTTATACTGACTTGGCAGCCGCCAAATAAACATCAATAAAAGAGCAAATCTTCAGCATGTTATCATTTACTTGCTGCATGACTTGCTGCATAATGCCAGATCACCATTGAAAAAGAGACTTTGGTCTCAACTGGTTTTATCCGGTTAAATCAAGGATTTGATTGAACTACCTCCAACATTTGGGGAGTCGGAACCATTTGCACAAGAAAGTAGGGGAGCGACGCAACGAAAGAATCTCCACTCTGTTCCCCACTTCCCCACTAGGGGGCAGAATTTCACTGCAAATTCACCCGGCGACTCAAATCGGGAGCCACAAAGGAGGGTTTCGTGAAAGATGAGATCGAGTTTGGACGGAAACCAGAGGGTGAACTGCGATGAGTTGGATGCGCACTCCAAATGAGCAGGGGAGTCATGGGAAACTTAAGGAAAGAGCATTTTGTTCCCTTATCGACTCTGACTACTGAAGGGCATGTACTGTTCCAGAATTGAGTGAAACAGCAGGGGGAGGTGCTTTCCTTTTCTGGTTTACTGTTAGCAGCAATGCCGCTACAGTGAAAATAAAACAAGTTATGCTCTCCAGTTAACATTTATGTTAGTCTGCTGCGCACAACTGGCAGCAGTTTACGGTCGTTTCGCTGCCGCATTTTCTCTAACAAACACTGCACTTACGCAACCATGTTAAAGACCGTTCGCTACCAAAAATAAATGCATGCTAAGAGCATAGCGGTAAAACTTTATTAAAAGCATTCACAGTACAGTTTAGAATGTTTCATACTTTTGCATATTTATGCTCTTGGCGTGCATCTATCTTTATCTAAATGCAGTGTGTGGTGGCCAAGATGCTAGTAGCGAAAAGGCACGGTAGAGCAACGACCGGTTACCCTGGCTATTTATGAGGTCTGTTGACCTAGCAAGGCCGTAACAATCTTTGGCACCACAGTTATGGCGAGGGTGGAGGGTAGCATGAGGTTTAACAACAAGGGATACAAAAGAAGCCAGATAAAAACGGAATGTTCCGGAGCTATTCAGTCGTGTTGAATAAAGTCAGCACAGCCCCTGGACCACACCCGCTCCTCCGGTTCAGCTCTAAATCTTCAGCAATTGTGTGGTTAATCGGTGTGTCCATGCTAAACGGAGTGGTTTTTCTGACACTTGTAAAAAAAATCAAAAATGAAAAACCTGGGAGTAACTTTTAGCAGACGGTCGAATTACAGGTGTGGCATCACCTCTGCTCCTGGACTGGGAATAACTTCAGGTACTTTATTTCATCTCAAAATGTCTAATCATATCACCAACTCCGCTTTCCTCTGTAGTTTCAGAAAGTGTCCAATGTGATCTTTTGACGTTTCAGCAAATATGTTTTTCCATATCTCGTGTTGTGTCTTTTGGAAGAGAATTTAACTTGAATTCCTTGTAAACTCATGGGCACCTTAAATAGCTCTGTGCTTTCTGCTAAAATAAGGTTATTGTAATATGCTATAGTTATAGCACAACATAATTGTCACTCAATGCCCCACTACAGCCCAAAGGTCAGCTGGTTTCAGAACTCATTTAAAGCAGTGATTAGTTTACAACTCCAAAACCAGGTGTGTTTCATGGTATAATCGTCAGTATTAATTTACCATTAATTTCACATTTTAGCAATTCGCCCAACACTTGGTGCAATATCCAGAGCAACTGATAAACAACAGAAAAGGCAAAGATTCATCTGAGGGCTGAATAACAGGAAAGAGCACACCCTTAGGCGCACACCACGTCATAACCTGGCTTCTGCCCTTTGACCTGTGACCCTGAGTGACTCACCCTTGCACTGGAGGCCCTGCCGGAAGAGGCCCTTGAGCAGCCTCTTGCAGTACTGGCAAACGGTTGGACGTGTGTACGAGTGGATGGCAAAGGTGTGGGGGACCTTCACTTTGTGGATCAGGATCTTGTCCAGGTGGACGGGACGTCCTGTGTAGAAGCGACGGGCCTCGCTGGCAGTCCGGGGCTGCGGAGGAGAGGGGGAGAGGGAGAGATGAATTTACTGAAAAAGAAATGGACAAGTGAGAGGAATGACACACTGCTTGCACTGACTGGGCTCTGGGAAATTTGACCCCTTTCATTATTCTGTATTCATACACTCCTCCAGCCTCAGGCTTTTTGTCCCACTTAGAGCCCTGTAGTAGTGGCAAGTTTACATACTTCATCAGTAGCTTTCATTGGGATCACCACAGCTGAATCTAAAGCTGATTAACCAGCAACTATTCCACACACAGGCTACGTGTCACTCAGCAGAAGCTGATCAGATGCAAATTGGACGGAAGGCACATCTCTCACTCAGTGTTACTGCGGTCCCATAGGGGAAAGTAGTGTGGGGGGCCAATGCAGACAGTATTTGAGGCCGACCACGCAAGCGCTTTATCGGCGTGGACAAGCAAGGTGCCTCTGACCTGTTTTTTTGAAGCCGACGTTGTAAAAAAGCCCTGGGCGCGTCTTTTCTGCGTTGTTAAGTAACGTTCCTGTCACTCATCTTTGCGAACATTCTGAAATTAAACGTTTCAACAAACTAGTCGAAAGCTAACTGATTTCAGGTTTTTTCACATAATTGGACAGCAGAGAAAAGACTGACATTGACGTGAAGCACCTTTTTATCAGGCGCCTCAAAATAGGACTGAGTTTGATATGAATCGCATCAAAAAACAGCGAGGCCCCTGGGGCGCTTGAAACGCGAGGGGTTGGTGCGCAAAAGCAGCGTCCAATACGCGTCTAATCATTGAGAATATCAGCAAAAAAGGCATCCCACGCCGATAAAGCATGGACACTATTGATTTTGACCTCGATCAGTCAAACAATATGGCCGCCACAGCATCCATCTTGAATATGAGGGTTTGGAGCGCAATGGTCATATGTCCATTTTAGAGGTTTTGAGAAAAATAGATTTTTACGTTTGCAAATGCTCTCTTAAATCAGGTACATCATTTTTGTGTCAGTTGCTCTTATACTGCATGGTTCAGAAGGATACTGAACATGTAAGTTTTCATAAGTGTGGTACTGAGATATCATGGCCAAAATTGCCAAAATGGACATGTCACCTCTGTGCTCCAACAATTCCAGCACTTGATGTGACATAACAGAATGGTGATAGATTGAAGTTAAGTTTGTTTGCAATGGAAGACAAATGATGCTGTGATACTATTCATTTTATTCATCAAAATTTCAATGTTTAATTTATATAAGCAGATTTTGTTGGACATACCACAAAATGAAAATGTGAATTCTGTTTAAATCTGAGGCGCATGGACATATAATTATTGTGCTCCTAGAATTAGCTGATAGCAATGTGACAGGAGGTAAAAATCTCAAAATCTGGACGTATCACCATTGTGCTCCAAACCCTCAAACTCCTATGCTGCAGATACCTTAAATATCTCATGAGCCATGTTCCCTCAGCAAGATTTTGACTGTGCTGCCATGGCAGAAGTTTGCACTCTCAGAGTGCCTCTAGTTTTGCGAATACAAAAATACAATATCACGGACTGTTGTGAATTTCACTCTGTTTTGTGAATAGACTTGATTCCAAGTATATCCAAGTCCAACTTAAATTTGAACTCCGAGTAACTCAAGAAGAGGCCGAGTTTGAATACGACAGTGAGCGTTTTGTGTTTTATATTAACTCTTAGAGCGCTAAATTCAGCTATTGTTGCTCAGTGATGCAAGATATCAAAATTAGAGCTGTTGAAAACCTATCAAGTCGCCACATGATAGGTTTTCAAGAGCACAAGATAATCACTTAAATATTTTTTAAAAATTTGTTTCAGTGCTCTAGGGTTAATAGTCTTCAGTTTTTAAAGTCTGACTTTCTCCCTTTCTCCCTTAATCTGGTAAAACCAAGTAACTCACTTTTTCATGAAACTGAGAAAACTGAAAACAACTTAAGTCCTTCAGGATAAACTCTGTAAAAAAATAAATTAATTAAAAAAAAAAGAGAGAGAGAATGGGTATTGTCAATGATGACTGTAGGTACTTTATTTGGTGCTAAGTAACCAAGCAACTGCAAAAATGGGTCTAACTCAATTTCCACCAAAAAATGAGTTACTAGGTTTTACCAGATTAGGGGAGCTTTGTGATAGTGACAAAGGTTTGGATCAGAGCAAATTCATATAACTGATTGAGTACCATTTGTGTATGCGACCGCACGAGCCCAGCTGCTTCATCAGCAGTGGTATATAAGCTGCTCAGTGACTCGGAGGGACTGGCGACCCGCTGCGACTGGCTGCTGGTGAGCGAGGTCGTGGAGAGCCGTCGTTTGCGCGCCCCGCTGCAGTTGTTGGGGATGCTGAAAGCGCAGCGCTTGTGGTAGTTCAGCCCGCAGCCTGCAGGGGGAGACAAATCGGCAATGAGATTGTGCGCATTTTACACTTCATTTATTCTCACACATTCGCTCTATCTAAAATGCGTCATTACTTAATAGCATTGATCGAAGGCACAAGCCGCACATGACTGTACGTTCCAAGGCTCATTCGGTGCCAAAGTTCAACCACTGAAATGATTAGACTGTGCCCTAAATAGAAGGTAGGCCAGAGTGAGTTAGAATGTACAAATCAACACGTCAGTGGAACATAGAATTAAGAGCTTTACTCCTCTGGAGTGGCAGAGTCAGACTGGCAGAAATAAACGCACTGGCAGGCAGGAAGACAAACAGAAGGGGGATCCTCACCGTCACACTTGAGGCCTTGTCTCACCAGGCCAAACAGCATCTCTCCGCAGTGATCACAAAAGGCAGGAGCGCGGTAAGAGTGAACATTCAGCGCGTGAGGTCGAATCTGAAAGTCCTCAAATGTTGCAGCCGCTATGAGCAGAACCCACAAACATGCACACAAATGTTTAATGTTTATACTCGTACAATACCCAGACAATAAAAGCTATACGAAACAATTCACGCGCAGACACACACACACAGACACACACACACACACATATATTTGAGCCGTATGTGTGTGGATACTTTGCTGAAACCTCACTGACATATATAGAAAATGGATATTTTAAATTCTAAATGGGTGACAAAAATTAATCAAATTTGGAATGAATTGGTCAACATCTGCTCAAAGGAAAAACCTTCAGCTTTCGCTTGAGGGTATTTTCAAATAATTTTACACCACAAATTGGAAATTGTAGCCCTTTCTGTACAATCCCCCCTTCACAACACCAGCGAGTGTCAGTGGGGCCCTCGGTGAGGCAGGGGCAGAGGGGAAAACGACAAAGAGCCATAAAATTCTAACGGTCAAACGAATTTGAATCGCAAAGCACTGAATTAGAATGTGAATGTCAGCCCTACCAGGCCACGCTGGCCACTTAATGCCAAATTCATGGAAATTTCAGGAATAAGTCAAAGTAAAATCACTTCATCTGCATGACTACATTTGCATCATTATTGACAACGCTGGCTGTGCACAGGAAACAGTGTAACAAACGATGAAACGTACCTTATAGCATATACTGCACATACACATAAATGGTAGTTATACAAACTCGTGCTCTTTCTTATTGTGACATTGTGCACACTGAGGCAAGTTAAGTGTGCAGTTCTTTGGATGTTAGTCTGGGTTCTCTCATGACCCCCTGGATGAATCATCAATATGCTCTTGGAGGAATTTTAGAGAGCCAGCCACTCATGGGAAGGGTCATCACTGTTCCATCTTTCTCCATTTATAGATAACGGTTCTCACCTTCGTTTGCTGGAGACCCAGTGCCTTAGAGATGGCTTTGTAAACCTTTCTAGACTTACAAACGACGACAAGTTTGTTTCTCATCTATTCTTGTCTTTCATTAGGGCACGGCATTGTGTGCTGCTTTTTCCCTACTTCACATTGCCAGGCAGGCTCTATATAGGTGATGTTTAGATTCAGCAGGGCTGAATAATCTTGCCGAGGTGCGTCTAGGAAAATTAATTAGCAATTAAATTTGTTTAACTAATTTAATTTAATTTAATTTAATTTAAATAGAGCAATGACTTTTTCCATATAGGACCAGGTAGGGTTGGATATCTTTTTTCCTTCAATGAATGAATCACCATGTAAAATCTGCATTTTGTGTTCGCTCGATTCATCTTTGCCTAATATTAAAACCAGTTTGATGATGTGAAACACTTAAGTGAGACAAATATGCAAAAATAGAAGAAATGGAGACTAAGGCAAATGCTTTTTCACAGCACATATCTATATATGCACACACACAGACACTCACACACACACACACACTGTCACCACACGATCACACGCACCATGGTCTTCTTCAATTTTCATTTCATAATATGCATTTTTACGTTTTTTTTTGTTCTCTCTTAGATCAAAGAATTGACAGGTAAGAGGTACTGATGCAGGGACATAGAGGTAGAGAGGAAGAGAGGAAGAGGGGGGTGACAGTTAATCCTCAGCAGAGCTCTGTGGAGGTCAAACGTGTTCATGGCTGTCAGCACCGACGGGACTCTGTATTCGGCTTCTCTTTTCTACACACAAGTACTCAATTCTCGCACCGACGGGCTTCATTTATGCAAATAATGGTTCCTCATTCACATGCATAAGAAGCTCAATTAAGGAAACGCTTGGTGCTTTCTTCCTCCTATCTCTGAATGATCGTCTCAAGTCACACACACACAGAAACACTCACACGCACACACACACACAGGCACGCACACGCTAACTCAGAGCAGCAGAAGGGGTTCTTCTTTCTCAGGGGTACTTATGAGCGGTTGGGTTTAAGATGTAGACTCCTCAAACTCGCACAGCCTTTCCTGCGGCTGTGTGCTCCAATCAAACCAATGAGCCCTTGAGATAAATTCTGAAAAGCACCCAGTGAAGGGTTTGAGTATTTTCAGGCATTTTCCATCCGTCTATCCATCCATCCATCTACCCATCCATCCATCTACCCATCCAGCTGCCCACTGGCATTGACTCCTTGACTGACAAACTCAAAAAAGCAGACCATGTTATAAATGAACATTTTGTAATTTCTTTTGAATATAGGCAAGCATGAGTCATACAGTGGCTCCTGCTTGGCTAAATACACAGTAATAACAGAAAGCAGAAGTTAGCACAGGTTGGTGAGCGCACCTGCATATAACCGGATAAAGACGAAGGGGAAAGAGGGCAGGAAATTAGTCAGTGACCAATAGAAAACCTGCACCAGAGGAAGAGGAGGGGGAAGAGCACGTTTTCACCTGACAGAACCACTTCGATGAGGTCTCCCTCCTGGATGTCGGCCGTGCCTTTCACCAGCTGGAGGATGTTGTTGGTGCCCGTGTCGTGCTTGAAGAGCAGCATCTTGTCGTAGATGCCATAGAAGCCACACTCAGGAAACTGTCAGAGACACACGGGAGCGGTTATAAGTGATGGCCTGGCCACCTAAAGCCAAAACCTTCTCAACATTGTTTCCCCATCACAAATTCAACACACAGTACACTGCAAACCCTGACAAGTGTGGTGAACTCAAATGTCTTGTGGAAACCGCTTACTTAAAAAAAATTGTGTGTGCCAACTTAATGATCCTGTGTTAACAGCTCTTAAAAACATGTAAAAAATAACAGTGCACACAGTGCAATTAAGTCCGCCTACTCAATTTTTTTGAGGTAATCCGCTTCCAGGAAACATTTTAGTTCACCACACTAACGGGGTGTACAGTGTAGAGGAGGAACAGGCCAATCTTAGCAGTATGAAGTGTGCAGAGGTGAGAAATCCAGGCACAAAGGCGGAACAGATACATCCTATTGAAGGTATTTCGCTTCAATGACCTGGATACGTATGCTAATGAACACAATTCTTCAGTCAAGAGGAAGGACTTAGTGAATTCAGCAATTCCAGAGTGAAGGAAACGCGTCACAGGCCTTTTAATTTCTGACCACTTGGCTGTGAATGTCAGAATTTCAGTTGAGTGAAAGCTCAACAGGCACCTGCAATGATTCTGACATCTTTCGTTTGCTCCCCCAGGTGTAATTTTGGGGAAGCCGAGCCCTCGTGAGACTTGTACGTGTTATGGTTCACTGGACCAGCATGAAGAGCGTTCCGGTGCCGGCCTTTGTAGCCAGCTGCAGAGGGGTTAAAGAGCAAGGAGAGAATAAACGTGCTTCTGCTCTGAAGCAAAGATCTCCTGTGGTCCCCTGTTGGTCTTCTGCACTGTTGAGAGCCCCTTAAAGACCTTTCAGCGACATTCACTCCACCTGCTACGTCATTCTGCTGTTTGTTTAAACTAGGCAGGGATCACGTCTTTTCAGTAAATACTTATCTGTTCCATTTTTGGCATTTCACACAATTTTGAAAATGACTGACTGGAATCATATTACTTTAAAACCAATTAGCTGCTATTACCCAGGATAATTTATAGAGGTTGTGTTTTTCTTATAAAAACAATTATTTGTACACAGTCTTATTTGCACCAAGGAGATTTGGGTAAACGTTTCGAAGAGTAAGTTTTATCGATGTTCTACCTCCTCAAAACAATAGCGGTATGTTTCCGGAAATCCTTTGCTTTGATACCATAGCATTTGAATGGTCAATTAATATTCTAGTCACTTTGTCATGCCACACCTTACAGGGTTAAGTATCTTGCTGGTTGTGGCTGCAAGCCCCGCCTGGAAATCAAACTTGGAACCTTGGAAGACTACTTCACCAGTCCATGGCCGTGTTTGAAACCGCGCACTACGGTCTACATACACTCTTCTCAATACGCACTAGTCACACTACACGCTACTCACTACGAGCAAACTCTTCCTGTTGCTTCTTCTTCTTGTTACTCCTCAGCGAGCTTTTCTGGTGGTTTACGTCGCATTGCATCTTGGGCAATTTGAGTATGAATAGTGAGCTTACGATGCACCCACAAAATATCTGCCCGATCTAGTATACATCCGGGAACTTCTCGCGGACACAAACTCACTCCCCACGCATAAGTGAACACCCTACCCCCTAAATCTGTCGTCATCGGCAGTACAAGTGGTATGTTAGTGCGCGGTTTCGAACATGGCCCATGTTCTGCAACATCGTCAGTAATACCCATAATCCCTTTCAATAAATCAAAGGCTGTGCACCATAGCAATGATTCCCAGCAGTCCCCTGTAAGGCAAAGGCAGGCAGAACCGAGTGAGGAGAACAAGGGAAGAAAAGGTGTACCCTGGCAAGCCTGGTGCAACAGCCAACATCTCTAGTTCATCAGTATCCACAGAGAGGATGTAGTAACAAATTCATAAATAATGGCCGCGTCCATCTGCCAGAGAAAAGCTAACCAAGCTAGCGGGGCGATGGAGAGGTACCTAGAACAGGATGAGGAGGGGCGCTGGCGGTGTTTTGGCAGAGTTCAGTGGTGTAGACTTACACGCCGTTGCCCATAGTAGTGGAAATCTGACCCTCTGGGGTAGACACAGCGGCTTAATGATGATGTCAGTCAAAAGCAGGGAGCAGATCGGCGGGAGGTTTCACTCACTCCCCGATCCTGAATACTTTATATCCCCCAATTCAGATGTTGCAGATCTAAAAAGCTGTGGACACGCCAAGGGCGAGACAGCCCACAGCTTCGCATGAGGAAACAACTGGTTTCCTTCCCCCTGTAACCTGAATCTGAGGAGTCATCCAGACCAGCAGGGAGAGCCAGCGCTCAGCCTAACGACATTCCAGCAGTCGGACATCCATTGAGAAAAGCAGAAGCGTTGCAAAAGCGCGATGTCACTTTCACTGGGGTCAACGCCCACTTTCATGACAACGGTTCGCACTCTCAGCATAGCAACACATTCACGCGTACACTTAACACACAGCACGAAATGCCTAATATTTGACGATCAAAATATCCTGAGAAATGCTTTCTGCTCCTTTATAATGAGCATATTTTGGGTTTAACGTCGCTGAAAATGAAGCATCATTCCATACAAGGACACAAAGGCCATGGCGATAAACACTGTGCACCATGCTGTGCAAGTTGTTTGATTCGTTCGGCATGAACCAGTTGCCATGGCTGCGGCAGTTGACCTCGGAGTGATGTCACGACTTTGGCAGCACATAGCCCCGCAATTGGACTTCCATTGACCAAAGCTGCTGCTAGACTTCCACTGACAAAAGCCAATAACCCAGATTAAAAACAAGCTTTGAAAAAATTATATGCATAATACGACAACTCATCAATAGAAAAAACTCTTTCTTGGGGTTTTTTGAAGCACAGGCCTAGTTTTGAAAGTGTGACCATAATTGAATGGCGGTAAGGAAACAGCATATCTTTTCACACTCTGAAAACCATAGACACGTGGAAGGAATCAAAAGATACCCCTCCATTGACTGTGTATTGCGTGATGGTACACTCCTGCCTTTTTGGTCTGCTAACTGAAATAGTAAAAATGCACCTGTGATTGAGTGGTGGGGTGCGCAAAAAAAGTTCATGAATCAAAACCTCAATTAATAAAAAGATTCCATGCGGCAACACTGAGCTAATTACGAGAAAAAAGGGGCTTCCAGCAGTAGATACAAAGTAATACACAGTAACTACGTGTTGTAGCAAACAAGTTAGCTACCGAATTCTGGTAAAATAAAAATAACATATTATTAATAACAATTATGTTTGTAACACCACTGGTATGGTTTTTTAGCAGGAGTAATATTAAGCTGCACCGTTAGCGTGTAACATTTGACTTGGGTGGTTTGATCTTATATAGAATTATTATCTGACCAGGTGATTCGATCTTACTTAGTAATGAATATCAAAATATGTGATATCTCGCTATTCAGTCAAATCGTAACTCCAAGATGTGGAAATAAAGAAGTGGGGTGAACTTTCAAGGCAGGCTTTGCAAGAGCTCGCTAAAACAAATTCTATGTTGGGTATGAGATGCATTGTCATCCTTTGAAAAGTTGCCATGTGATAGCTTGAGACAAACCCTGAAATCATGAGTGTGAAATCAAATGTGTGAAAGTTGACAGCAACACATTTTCCATTTGAGCGGACCCAGTGTACCCAAACAGTCTTGTTAGCATCGAACATACGGTTTACTCTGAACTGTTACAGTTACATTACAATTACATTCTGAACTGTTCTTATAAAAGCTCACTGGTTGTGAGCTAGCAACCGATATTAGCCATCCCCAACTGGTCACACGTTTCACATCAGAGTATGACGTGATTTTCTCTCCTTGCATGAGTTCAATTCTCTTTCCTGACTGACTTTGTTTGGCAGTTCAGCATCTCGTAAAAATATAGCTCTGGATAGTCTGAATAATTTGTGGTCAATTCTACTGTGCAGCAACATCCAGGCATTTCTATACTTTTAACTGGCGGATCTTGTAGTCAAGAAGGCACCGTCGCACAATACCTTCAATGGAAGGTCACAATTTGTCCCACCCCTGGGGAGGACAGGGCATATTTGCACTCTGTCTCTATTATCCGTGGGATATGAGGTGTGAATGGCGAGCCAATAAATGGAAGTCGAGTCTACAGGCTGTTTGAATGGTGCGGTGGGGCATTCATTGATAGAGCTGCGCCTCCTGTATGTGGCTCTAGTTCCAGGCAACACCCCCCCCCCCCCCTCCCCCAATCCATATCCTTGTTTTCCTCTGCTCAGAAAGCTCATTTACAGGAAAGCAGAGCCGGCCTTAAACTCTACACCCCAGCTCTCCCTCCCTGGTGCACGCTAAAAAGAAACAAAGACACGCAGTGCAACGCCAGAGGGAAGAGGATGCACGTCTGCCAAACAACATGACCTCCACACCCTTCTCCGGACAGTGCTACCGCTGCAACTGCTACCGCACATCCTCTACGCTCCAGACCAATACGGCACCAACTCAACCCTAAATCCCAGCAGGCCTCACCCAACGCAGTCACGCCTGCTCTCTCCCAATACCGAACACAGCTCAAATAGTTCCCTCCCATCACCCGACACATTTAATTATGCGAGATAGCTTTAAGCGTTCTCTGCCATTACACAACAGACACAGCCGGAGATAAAGCCTTTTGACTCCGCTAAATGTTTTTGAGAACTGCGTCCGCAACCCTGAGTCAGGTCACAGCGGGTGCGAGCCGTGAGTAGGACACAGTTATGAGGTTCAACGCAAACACAGCGGGTGAATTCCAGGCCGAGGAGACGGTACAGCGTGGGCGAGCGGGACAGGCTGCGTTTCCACCGTAAACCTATGCCTGTCCTCCAGGAATGCCACCTGAGTAAGATACCATTCATTCAGAGCATAACCTGCCGTGACACGCTAACCTCTGTATGCGCAACACCCAACTGCACCTCCCCCACACCTATTTACCACACTCACCGAGCCAGCTTGCTGTTACTATTGTCAGCTTGACATCCGGCCCCACAGTTACTTAGCCCAGCGCGCACAATATTTTCCTCACAATGCTGCTATCAGTTTACTCCAACAATTTTTACCACTGAAAAACAAAACAATCCAGGAACATTTAATCAGCTGGTTCACCTTATACAACCTGTTTGAGCAGAAAAAAAAAGATGATGAAGGGCATTGAATTGTGTCGTTCTTACTAGTGAGCTAGGTGCTAAACACTAAAAGTTACACGCTTAAAAATATCAGCATGATTCATTTCCCTCTTCATCTGGTCAGAGGATTCTTCTGTCTGGCATAAGAACAGCGCATCTTCACGGCAACTCCGTGAGATGGAAACATGGATGAGGCCAAAGAGGGACTATGGACACAGAGAGTGGATTAAGCGCCGATCATTTAACTCAGAAAGCCGGGGAGAGGATGAGAGCTGACAGACAGGTGTATCGGCAGATTGGCGGAGAGACTCCTGCGAATCTCTAAAGGCCCTTGCCGGTTGCCAAGTGTTGAGTTGTACGTAACCATCATCACTGGCTCTCCATCATGAGTCACTTGAATTATTGAACATGAAGAAACAGCTCAACTCTATAATCTGAAGTTTGTCATTAGGGTTCAAGGAATAGAAGCAGCAGAGTGAGTGTGAGAGAGAGAGAGAGAGAGAGAGAGAGAGAGAGAGAGACCCGCACCCACAACTCAATGTGAATAATTGCAGAAACAGTTCACTGCACAAACAATAGGCTTTTATTTGTTTATTTATTTATTTTACAGGTAACCAGTTGTTTTGCTACTTTGGCTTTTTGCAGCTGCACTTTTGTTACAGTGTACGGTACTTTGTACGTTCTCTGCTATAATCAAACAATCTGTTTGTTGCCGATTTGATATTTGTTTGATTGTAAAGCATCGAGACAGAACCAGAGTAAATATTGTCGGCTGTAATGCGAATGGTTTTTCTCAAGTTTTGCTACTGCTTCTCATGAATCATTTATGTTCTAAACTTGCATTTATCTATAGTGGCGAACGGATATGGACATATTAGCGAAAGGGCAGCATGCAGTCGCGAAAGTGCAATAGCGAAAAGCCAAAGTAGCGAAACCACCGTAAACCCAATATGCTTATGGAGTAGTGAGTGCAGGTTCTTTCTCCCTTCTTTTGAATAATAAGCACCCCGCTGCTCTTGACTTAAATCAAGCCTCTCCTAGAGTGCCGTGTTTGGACACAGATCACCTCTGTAACATCCACACAGCTGCTGAGGAAGGCAGCTGCCCAGCCAAGTAAACCAGGATATCCTGCCTTTCATTCACTAGGACCAGAGGCCATGCAACACTGCTACACCAAACACCTTGGAGTTACTCGGTGCCACAGTTCTGAAATTTTCCATGTACTGCAAGAAAAAGATGCTCTTTGAGGGACCTTTTAGTGTTCAGAGTGATAGCGACTGTGGAGAAAAGCTTCCATAAGGAACCTTACAGTTCCTCTGGGGACTTTTAAGTCTTGGAATGTATGGTTGCTCAAGGGGGTCAGTGTTTACAGTACTTTTTTGAGGATGGTTCCAGTGGCTCATACAAGCACATTCCCGCCCAATCTCACCCACAAAACCATTCCGGAAGACCTGCTCACTTCATCTACTGCTGATGGCTATTTTTGGTCATGTACAGGAAATGCCATAGCTACAGTTAGCTTGTAGAACTATGGAAGAGTGGTACAGGGATATTACTCCTAAATTTTTTTGTGGCTCCACGGC
Organism: Gymnothorax reevesii; assembly: GCA_029721435.1. Classification (NCBI taxonomy): domain Eukaryota; kingdom Metazoa; phylum Chordata; class Actinopteri; order Anguilliformes; family Muraenidae; genus Gymnothorax; species Gymnothorax reevesii. Next base: position 166,750,316 of record CM056574.1, read on the forward strand.
CAATTCTCGACAAAGCCAGCAGTACATCAAATTTAGGTGGCACTCCGCTCAATCACTCAATCTGACATTACAACTGACATCTGACACATCTGCAAAGGTTATCATTGTATATTTACAATTAGCTAAGTTGCATCGTTCTGAACTTAACTGCAATCTAGTAGATTTTAATAAGTGTGGCATTTATTCTGGCAAATCTTGCAAATCCTGTGAAGAATCCTTTAAATATTCCTGGATCCGAATGGTGTTCCAGATTACCACCAAAATCTAATGGACAGTTCCATTATTAATTAATAATTCCCACATCACCATTAGAATATTCATGCGGATGTAGAACTGGAGAGCAGCGAAATAGGAGCGGGTTTTCAATAAGAAGGGCTGTGAATTTCAGGGGCGGATCTGAACTTTTCAGGCAGTAATGGCCATACCGACACCTCCAAGGTCGAATTAGCAGAATAGCATGAAATACGCTTCACCAAACCTGAGTCAAACATCTGGCTTTGAGTCACAAAAGAAAACACAGCCCCAGCATCTGTACCCATGCCAACATGAGGGAAATTTGTGACCAGGGACCAACAGCCCCAAATTCAAGCACTACCTGATGATGCACCGGGAACAAAAAGTTGTTTCTCCTAAAAGCTTCCCCTCTGATAGAAGAGTGCATATAAATATTTCAGTTTTCAGCCATAGTACAGGATTTGGAAAATGCTGGAATGATGAAAAAAATAAGCATCCGCAAAAGGCCCACTTCTTCATAAGCTACAGAAGGTCAAGGCTAATTGCCTTGCAAGAAATACCATGCTAATCGCACTTAAGACCCCTCGGCTGCATATGTAAGCCCCTGGTGGGCAAATTAAAAGTTGAAATTGGATGGAATTTAATATGTGAAGGATCCATAGATGTACCACCCACCCAAAAATGAGAAATCTAGAAGCAAACCTGAAGGTGTTGAGCGGTAACTTCATTGAATTTAAAGATCGGCAGCACTTATGGTATTTGACCTAGAAAACAGTAAAAAATGGGTCAAATCAAAAACGCGTCTAATATGTGATGAAAGTTGATCCCATGTACCTACAGTAATAATTTGAGCGTTGTAGCTGAAATAATAAGGAGGTTATGGCAATTTTTTATTTTTGACAATATGCCCCCGAGTGGCCAAACTAAGTGTTGAAAATGGCTGGAATTTGATCGGTTCATGTTGCATGTGTAGATGTACCAGCCACCCAAAAACAAGAAACCTAGAAGCAAACCTGAAGGCGCTAGAGCGCTAACGTCATTGAATTTAAAGATCGGCAGCATTTACGCTATTCAACCTAGACAACGGTACAGAATAGGTGAAAAGAAAATCGCGTCTGATATGTGATCAAGGGTGATACCAATTACCTTCAATAAAAATTCAAGTGGCCAAAGTGCAAAAATAAGTTGATGAAGAATAGGTGAAAAGAAAATTGCATCTGATATGTGATGAAGGGTGATCCCATGTACCTATAGTAATAATTTGAGTGTCGTAGCTGAAATAATAAGGAAGTTATGGCAATTTTGCATTTAAGCCCCCTGGTGGCCAAAGTAAGAACCCAAAATGGGCGGAATTCGATAGGTAAGTGAACAATCCAGACGCACCAGCCACCCAAAAATGAGAAATCAAGAAGCAAACCTGAAGGCGCTAGAGCGGTAACGTCATTGAATTTAAAGATCGGAAGCATTTACGCAGAGAACGGAGGAAAATCGGTGAAATCAAAAACGCGTCTAATATGTGATGAAAGTTGATCCCATGTACCTACAGTAATAATTTGAGCGTTGTAGCTGAAATAATATGGGGGTTATGGCAATTTTTTATTTTGACAATATGCCCCCGAGTGGCCCAACTAAGTGTTGAAAATGGCTGGAATTTGATCGGTTCATGTTGCATGTGTAGATGTACCAGCCACCCAAAAACAAGAAACCTAGAAGCAAACCTGAAGGCGCTAGAGCGCTAACGTCATTGAATTTAAAGATCGGCAGCATTAACGCTATTCAACCTAGACAACGGTACAGAATAGGTGAAAAGAAAATCGCGTCTGATATGTGATCAAGGGTGATACCAATTACCTTCAATAAAAATTTGAGTGGCCAAAGTCCAAAAATAAGTTGATGAAGAATAGGTGAAAGGAAAATTGCATCTGATATGTGATGAAGGGTGATCCCATGTACCTATAGTAATAATTTGAGTGTCGTAGCTGAAATAATAAGGAAGTTATGGCAATTTTGCATTTAAGCCCCCTGGTGGCCAAAGTAAGAACCCAAAATGGGCGGAATTCGATAGGTAAGTGAACGATCCAGACGCACCAGCCACCGAAAAATGAGAAATCAAGAAGCAAACCTGAAGGCGCTAGAGCGGTAACGTCATTGAATTTAAAGATCGGAAGCATTTACGCAGAGAACGGAGGAAAATCGGTGAAATCAAAAACGCGTCTGCTTTATGGTAAAGGGTGATCCCATGTACCTTCAGAGAAAATATGAGCATCCTAGCTGAAATAAGAAGGAAGTTATGGCAATTTTTCATTTTTGACAATAAGCCCCCTGGTGGCCACAGTAAGAGTTGAAAATGGCTGGAATTCGATAAGTAAGTGAAGAATCCATAGACGTAGCAGCCACCCAGAAATGAGAAAGCTAGAAGCAAACCAGAAGGCGCTAGAGCGGTAACGTCGTCAATGGACAGACCGATGGACAGACGGACGTGGCAGGGGACGACAATAACCCTCGGCCGGCCGACGTGTCAGTAACAGTGGAACAATGTGAGCTGAGATGGAAGAGCAGCTGTAGTTTCATTGACAGGAAGTCTCTGTACTTCCTGACCAAGGGGATGTCCCTTCCAGAGCGAATGACACTAAAGAAACAAGGATATTGTCATGCTACGGTTAGGTAATGGCACCTCCGAGCGTGTAACAACACTTTGTCACTATATAAGCCAGTTTGCCCAAATTCAGGCTTTGGCGTCATGTTGGAGTAAACTTTAAAATAACGCCTCGCTGTTGTCACAGTGGCCCTGTACTATGGGGTGAAAGATTCTTCTCACAAGCTAACATGCACAGTCCGTATAACATTGTTGTAACATTGTAAAGCCCCGGTAGAAATGGGTACAATGGAGCGTTGTGATGCTTCAACCTGACAGGGGTCAGGTTTCCACATGCAGGAGAGCACAAATGAGTTACGTGTGTTCCACATGCACTTGAACAATGAGGTCTTTCACCCAAATCCTTCCAAATCCAACCGCCCCCCCAGTCTCACGCTACCCTCCTGTAATGGTCAGAGAAGGCAAAAGCAGACCCCAGGACACACACACACACAAATACACACACACAGGCACGCATGGACGCTCTCCCTCACATACACACACACACCACATATCCTCTTTTCATACATATGATGTACCTGTCCATTTCACACATGGACACCACACCCACCACCACCCCCCCCCCCCCCCCCCCCCCCCCAATACATTCTCACTTCACTTTGAGTTTTAGTTGCATAACAAACATATAACTGAAACACACACTGGAGCCCAAACATACACAACAGATGACCGAAACTGAGGACAAAACTAGAAACTGCAATATTACAATATCCCCCTGACTTCCAACCATCTCGCTCTCTCTTGCTCTCTCTCTCTCACACACACACACACACACACACACACACACACACACACACACACACACACCTTTTCTCTCGCAGGGATCATATGAACACTCACACACATACAGAATAGACCCCTGGAAACATCGACACACACTTCCCCCCCCCCCACACACACACACCCAGAGAGCGGCTGCTCTAATCCACCTCCACACGCACAGTCGTCACGCTATCCTAGGCTGGGCGGGGCTTCTCTACCCAGGGCAACACGACCCTCCCTCATTTTCATTCGCTGGAGCGTCGCCTGACCAGCACGTCATGTGACTAAGACTAATGATGCTAGCTCAGCCAGCTAAGTAGTTCCAAAGTCTAAGTATATTGGCCTTAATTACTCTAAAATCACAGTGCGAACACTGAAATGCTTCCTAATATACTGAGTTTAACACTGAAGCTGAGATGGATTCCTAATAGAACCTTTTTTTTGGTAAATATAGGGCCGGTTTCACAGACACGAATTAAGCTTAATCCTAGACTTAATTAAATTTTCAATAGAAAATCTCTACACAAGACTCTGCTTAGTCCAGGACTACGCTTAAGCCATGTCTGCGAAACTGGCCCATAGATTATCTGGGCTTTCAAATGTAGTTTTAAGTTTATATTCCCCATCTCATACACAGGACTGGCATAGGGGTCAGTCCAAAAGGGCACAGAAGTGTGACATTGCTGCCAGCATTATTTTCAAATTATAGTTTGTGAGAACTGAACACACATAATTGAAGCTTAGTTTGTGTACCTTCATGACAAAATCAGGAGAAGATAACTGTACAACTTTACAGCAAAAGGGGAATTAAAATGAAAAGTTGAAAATATCCTTATGGTCCCATATGTGATGTGGACAATAGAGAAGCCAAATTTTTTCATGAAAAAGAATTTAGCTTGAGATTTGAATCTTTCATAAAAAAAAAAAACCACCCCTACAAACATTTAGCACAAAACCTGCTGGGCAACACTTGAAATGCAAAGATTCCAATCGATTTTAAGTACGTCAAAATGTCCATGCTGGAGGGTAGGACAAGATTTATTTTGTACCAAGAATCAGAATGGTCATCCTTGTCTAACAGGAGATACACACATTGGATGACTTTCATTTACAAAGTACAAAGCTCTCCTTGGTATGGTACCGTCCTATCTAGGCAATTACTTAATTAGGAACCAAGGCCACTCTAGCTTAAGATCCTCAGACTTCTTTACACTCGCTGTCCCCCCCAGTGTTCACGGAAATGGGGAAAATGGCATTTCACTATGCAGCTCCCTTTTCATGGAATTCCTTGCAGACTGCCTTGAAATTGCCTGAACTGATCCCGTTTGACAGCTCTGTTAAAATTCTCAAAGATAAGGAACTTGAAAGCATTGGGGTTTGTCACTGCTTTTAAATTAGATTTGATTTTACTTCTTGTTTGTATGATACTGTATGAATGATTGTAGTTGTGTAAATTTGCTGCCTCTTGGCCAGGTCGCTTTTGTAAAAGAGATTTTTTTTTTATCTCAATGAGCTCACCTGGTTAAATAAAGGTCTAATAAAAATAAAATTTTCCTCTTCAAAAAGGGGGTAAGCAGCATTCAAAAGAGCTTCATATCTTATTAACACTGGCAAGTTATGAGGTAATGAAAGGTAAACCATTTCATTTAAACTAGGCATAGTGTCCAAAGAGTGGTCAACAGGTCACCTATGTGATGCATGTCAAGATGGGTGGTTCCGCATGTGATGCTTGACAAAAAATGAAATTGCTCCAACCTTTTTTTATTTTACCTTTTTTGGGATGTTCGTGGTGCACTTTGAAAATATATGAAGAGCAATTGCATTGAGCACAAACTGCACTTTTATTGAACCTCACAAACAGTATGTTATTTAAAATACGACATCATCGTTGCCAACATGACGCTGGACAACTTTTGCACAAGTCAACGATCACACACGTAACCTCCATACAAACAGAACGTCTGAGATGAAATTGCGCAAAAACCATAACCAAAAACAGTCGTACCGGCGATCAAAAAAAAAAAAAAAGACAAAAATACTGAGATGGGTTTCCTGTCACAGTGCACTAGACAGTTTTCCATGATATATTTGGTGTGACGTGACGACTGACCACTGTTTCACTGTCCACATCACATAACGGCACCGAATGGGCACACTGTCAAAACAACTTCTGAATCTCTTGCAAAGAATTGACATGCATTCAAATGCCCGCCACGCTAAAAAGATGGTTTAAAATGGAATATATATAATCCAGAATACGCCTTGAATATTCCACCAAATAACTGAGAAGCGAACCGAGCTTTGATTGTATGTGACGATGGTCACGTATGCGATTTTGTTGACGGACAACCTACCTCCGTGCATAACAGCGGGAAGACGCTATTGATGCAAACAACAAAATTGGTGATGCCTTCATTTCGGGGGTATCATCCAATGCTAATGAATTTGTTCTGTTTGTGGCGGGCATTTGGAATAGAGGAGCATCCAAAAATGCCGGTCACGTAATGTGATGATTGACGGAATTCCGGGTGGCTGAAATGAGACGCATTTTTCTTTGTGACGACGCAAGAAACAAACCATCACACCACTTATGTTGCGAGGAGATGAATAGTTTTTTTTTTTTTTTTTTTTGAAGCTCCAAACAGAAAAATTACTTTCAAGGTGTTGTGAGGTCATGACCTTGCAGTTACACATGGTTTCATGTCAATTGGAGAAATAGTTCCAAAGATATAGCAAAAATGGTGAATTTTATGTGACAAAGCTCCACCTTGTGTCAAAATGTTGAACCAAACAGGTATGTCATCGTGGGACACATCCTCAGGTCATGCTTATAACTTCTCACTTGGCACATGACAGAGGACGGTACTTTTATTATCATGCAGTAGTTATCCAGTGCCTGACACCCTTTTCTTCTGTGTCTCTTTACTAGGATCTTTCCCTCCACTTCCCTGAGTCCTGGACCGTATGAGCCCTGTCCCTCACCATGAGCGCTGGCTGCTGCTGTCCTGCTGTCCTGATCCGATCCGGTCCGGCCCTGGTCCAGTCCTGCAACATCTTCGACTTGCCACTTCCTGAAGCTACCTTTGCCACTGTTTAGATGGACTTAAATGGAACTCTTCTGTCGTTTCACTCCATTTTACTTTTTTGTTCTTAATTAGCTAGCCCGCGGAGGATGGGCTCCCCCACTATGGCCGGGTTCCTCCTGAGATTTCTTCCCACTGGGGAGTTTTTTCTCACCACTGTTGGAGGATTTTTCTCCCTACTGGGAGTTTTTTGCCTCATTTGCTGTAGTGGGGAATAGGCTGGGCACTGCCTTTTTATTTCTTTAAAACTCTCACTGTAAAGCGTCTTTGTGACAGTCTCTGTGAAAAGCGCTATACAAAATAAATGGAATTAAATTGAATGACCTTTCATTTGCACTTGATTTGAGGTCAATCGGACAAATATTTCCAGAGATATGATGAAAAAAAGTGATTTTTCCAGTTTTTGGCCCCTGGTGGCCAATCTAGAAATTGTAAATTGTCCAAAATCAAATCAGTTCTTCCTCTTTATGATACTTACTTATATGCAAAACTTGGAATTTCTAATTGCAATATTACTGCAGTTATCGCGTTAACATGTAAATCAGTTTTTGACCCCTGGTGGCCAATCTAGAGATCGTAAATTGTCCAAAATCGAATCAGTTCTTCCTCTTTATAATACTTACTTAAGTGCAAAATTTGGAATTTGTACTTGAAATATTACTGAAGTTATCACGTTAACATGTAGTGCGGCGGCGGCGGCCAGACCAAAAACATAATATATATAATGAGGTAACTTTTCAATGGTTTATGTGAGGGGTACCTATCTGCTTAAAGTATGCACCTGACCCACCCATTCAGAAAAAAAGAGGGTGGAAGTAGGGGGTATGCAAACCTACCCTTTTGCTTGGACAGACCCATGACGTTTTGGATGGATCAAGGCCTTTTAAAACAGTATTTGTAATTTACCGAGCTCTCCCTCATTTGTATGCATTTACCACACTCTGAGAGGCCCCGATTCAGGTCTGCCAGTAAAGGTGGGGGATGGGATGGGGGGGGTTAGCAGCTCCTCGGTCGGCTCAGACCTAAACAAAATGAGGCGGGGGTGGGGGGGACAAATACCACTGAGGGGTGAGGAAAGTGACTCACTCTGTTACTCTGGACCTGTATCCAAAAACGCCCACCATCCCCACCACACCCCGACACTTCCGCTAAGACGTTCAAATCCACAGAGACTTCTCGAACTGTTACTGTAAGCAGCTGACTGAGGTAAAACCCCAGCCTTTCACAACACCACTGTGCAGTCGCCAACCTATGACTATAAGTAGGGCAGTGATTTGACCAACATAACGCACAAGAGGGCCATGCAATTAGCAGCCTGCCAATGGTGTATCGACCAGTCCGTTTGGGTCACTGAGATGGAAAATCTATATAATTCAGATGAGAACTAAATTCAATCCTGTATCCACAGTTTGACAAGGATGATGCCATAATTAAGCGTACTAGCTAAACACAGCTGAAGAGGGCCCTGTCACTTTATAAACATAATATGTTTTACTCACATGCTGGCTTATATTGAGGAAAATACTGGAATCCTGAACAGACTGAATAAAACAAAATAGTGAAAAAGTGAGAATGGAAGGAAAAAATACCCAAATTATCCGAGTACAGAATAGATCAATTAGCAAATAATTCAAATACCATTAGGAAGGCTTCACTGTCTTATCTTCCTCAGAAAAGCATGCCCATTCAATGTAGAGTCGCAGTTGCTACAGCCATGATCTTCATGCAACAGACCCAACGTGCAACCAGTAATTTTGCAACACTGTCTTCAAGCAAAGAAGAGTAGAGTACATGCAGTCCATTTTTCTAGTTTCAAGTCTATTTATTTTTAAGATAAACGTTAAAGAAAAGGGCTACAGCGTTCAATATCAATAAGAAGGTGCTCTTTGGACAAAATCCAGAAAATACTTCAAAGCATAAACATTTATTTCTATTTATTTTTCCTCGAGATATAATTACTCATACAGATCATTACTTGTTATCCAACATCCACTTGCAGTCAAGTCCATAAACATTTAAACGCTGACTAAGTTATGGAACAGCTTTCATTTTAGAGAATTTACAAACCAATTGGGTGAACAGTGTAGCAGTGACTACACTTTTTCGATGCAGTCTCTCCTTTTTATTGGGCATAACCTAATTGGAAAATCGGCTGCGCAGTGGTTCAATGGCCATATGTGCTATTCCGTCATCATGGAATTTACAAGAAAGCAGATTAAAGGTCTAGACTTGGCTTCGAGAGTGGCCTTTGCATTTGAAACCTGTCTGTGTTAACTCTCAACATGATGTCCACATGACACCACTGCCAGTGAAGCAAGCAATGAAAAGGCTGAAAAATCAAAACAAACCCATCAATGAGAAAGGCAAAACATTAGGGGTGGCTAAATCCACTGTTTACCTTTTTACAAAGAACATGCCTGTGAAGACCACGGATAACATCTGTTTTGGATGACAATTGGTGAATTGTGAAAAAAATTCCTTTAAAACAGTTGACCATCCTCCAGGAATTAAGTGTGTCGGCGTCCAATTCAACAATCAAGAGAAGGACCACCAGAGTAAATACAGAGGGTTTTACCTGAGGATTTAAAAGACTAGAAAGTCTCAAAAATAGTATATTTACCAAAAATAAAAAATAAAAAAAATCATACAGGGCCAGGGCCAGTTCTAAAGCAACGTCCTGGAGAGATGCCAAAACTATCTAAGTGTATAAAAATGATGGGAAGAGATGAGTAAGAAGAAAGGAAGGAATTGCTAATGAGCCAAAGCGTACCACCTACTCTATGAAGTGGACATGTGTGGGCATGAATGGATGATGCTAATGGAATGATTCAATGGCTGTATCATAATGTGGCTGTTGTCAACAGCTGCAGGATGAATTCCACATTTTATGGGGCCATATTATCCATTAAGATTCAGCCAAATACTTCAAAATGTATCAGACACTGCTTTTCAGTCCAGATGGATAATGACCTAACACACCCAGCGAGGGCAACCCACTTCACGAGCAATTTAAGGCAGAACTAAGGGTGAGATGCCCCAAGAACGAGCAGGCCTGGCAGATCTTCACCAAGGAAGAACCTTCAAGGACCTTTGATGTCCATGGGCTGCAGACTTCAGGCAGTAACTGACTTCAAAGAATTCGCAACCAAGTACGAAAATTGACAATTTAACAGATTACTGCTAATCTTTACAATTACTTTTGAGTCACCAAAACTGAGAGGTGGGGTGATGGGGTGTCGGATATGCATTAACTGATGGCAATTCCTGCTTGGTTCATATGATACTTTGACAAAACTTTACTTTGTTTGGAATACAGCTTGTTGGCTATTTGCAGCAGTAATGGTTGTTTGCTCCAGCGACACCTAGTTCATGTATCATGCATGTTATTCAATTAAGTCAACCTGGAACTAGTATCTGTAAAAATACATTTACGACATGCTGCGTCACGTGAATATCCTCGACAAAACTTTGCAGTGCAACTTGCACTCGGGGAGTCCTGCACTGGAGAGAGGAAACCAGATAGCATTACCTCAACCTCTTTCTCAACGCTCACGATGATGTCATCGGCCAGAGCATCGCCAGGCACAGAAGATGTGAGTGATCACTACCAGCTGACCCACTTTCTACTAGGGTTCAAGGCTGGGGTCAAGACCTGAAGGAGCACTAATCGCAGTCAACCACAGGTTAGGAAGCATTATATTCAGAGCCAGAGGATAGTTGTTTTTTTGTCTGGCTAACCTATCTAAGGAGCTTTTATTAGCAGGCCAAGTTTGGAACTGCAGCTGTGAACACATACGGTGCATTCAAACACCCATACATGTTTACTATATACTACATGACAATACGTCTGCAAAATTGCTATTATGTCCGAAACCTCTGTTTGCAGACAGTTGAACGATTTTTAACGCTATAACTAAAGTTAAAGTTAATGGTGTCCAACTATGTCCAATGGAAAGTCATGGATTGCAAGTATTAGTATACCGTCCTGCTTGCCTTGCCTGCTCATTTCACCAAGTAGTTCGTCTGATTGAATATGTGCCGACTGATGGAATCTGCTGGGGTAGAGAGGAATTGTTGCCTGTAACCTCTGTTCCACATGCCAGACATATTTGGGCACCGCTCTAAATGCTCATTAACAGATGAACTAATTATCTATGAGACAGAAAACACCCACAAGTTGGAATTACTGTTTCATAAATCTTGCTAAAATTACTGTCCCTAACGTTCCCTTCATACAGGTAGTCTGCACAGCCAAGTGCTTTACAGCTTGCTGCCCTATATTATATAAACTATCAAGTACCGCCTAAGCCAATTCCAGCATGTTCAGAGCTGACCAATTGCTTGATTACCTGTGAGTGGGGTCAGACCTTTCCAGTCCCTGTACTCTTATCAGAGCGGTGTAGAGATCACAGACTCCCCAACCGCATACTCACGCCTACTGAGAGTAAGAGAAGGTAGGAAGAGAGGAAATGCTATGAAAAAAATAAGCGACAAGAAATAAGAAAATCTGCCCAATGAAATACTGTCATGGTTGAAGCCTTACGTAAATGAGTTATTCACAGTTGGAACACTAACTGGATGAATGAATGAATGAATGAATGAATGATATAGCTCTTTTTCATAGACACTCAAAGCGCTTTACAGTCATGCGGGAATCCCCCCCTCAGCCAGCTTCAACGTGCAGCACCCACCAAAGTAATGCACGGCGGCCATTTTGTGCCAGAACACACACCAGACATCAGAGCTCGGCCCAAGGTTACGACTGTCAGCACAGATGCATGAAAAACAACATATGGAGAAAATTACCTTTAAAAAAACAATTGAAAAACATTCCTGCACTGTATATTACCGTACGAGAGAGGCATTTTTAAATCACTCATTGACAACTTTGAAGGAAAGATTAAATCAGCAGCTGTACCACCATTTCGCCTATTCTGGCCAAATGGCTGTAGCTAAGCATGCTTTTGCTTCCCCAGTAGGTGGAAAGGAAGAACAACTTGCTGTTGAAGTGGAGATGGAGGGTCAGAAGTTGGCAGTCTGCCCTGTGGGCAAGTAGAACCCAATGTCTGAGAGCAGTGCTGTGATGGGGACACTGTGCAGCATTAAAATGTTCTAATAAGGTCCTGGCAGTGATCAATAAAAATCCCATGACACGCTTTGGCAAGATTAGGGAGTTCCTTGGTGTCTTAGCTAATTCCCGACCAGACTCTTTCAACCTGCCACCATCTTATCCCCTGACAACTAACTACAAAAACCGTTGTCTCCCTCTCCACCCCAGCTGATGAGTGGTGAGTATTCTGGCACAAAATGGCTGCAATGCATCGCCAAGGTAGGTCCTCCACATTGGTGATGGTTGAGATGAGGTTATACCACGTCACTGTAAAATGCTTTGAGTACCTGTGAGGAAGGTGCAATATAAATGTGTTTTCATCCATCCATTCATTGATTCTCTTCCTATATAGTCTTCCTTGCCATTTACTCGTAGCATGAACAAGAAAATGTCCCTGTTATATGAGCGCAAATTACTTCTAAGTGCCTCTTTAGCAGTGTTCCCACAGTAACAGGCTGCACCTGCCGTTATCACAAAGACCGAAGCAACAGACAGATAGCCCTCGAAAGTTAATAAGAACTCCAGTCTGACAGGGACTGGCTTAAAGGTCTTTGAAGAGCCGTTGCCTTAGAGACAACAGGAGGAAGCTGAGGAACGCTGGCTGAGAGACGTCAGTGCGCAGACCTCATTAGCACCTCAGTACAGCAGGGGAGGACAGCCGGGACTATTGTGCCTGCAAGTGATGGAACAAATGCGCCATCCCGCCAATCTATTAATAGTCCAGTGAGGTAACAGTGACGAAAGCAGAGAGAGTAAGTGAAAGAGAGAGCCAGGAATGTGGCCTCTTCACTAGCTTTCCCACCCTTTGAAAAAGAGCCAAAGAAACGGAGGCACATCGCACTGACGGAAGGTTGGCTGCCGCACTTGTGACATCACAAGGTTAAAGGAACTTCAGCATCTAGAGGGCGAAATTTCACAGGCTCTCATTATGTGGTTTCATCCAGAAAAAAAACATGGCTGTCATTTCCCATAATATCAAACTGTTTTGGAGTAATTAGTAACTTTCTACTTGCCCTGGGAACGCCCCTTTTTAATCGCTACAATCGATAATGCTGCCCTTTCTTAGCGCAACGTCATATAAAGAACTCAGGACCAATTCACTGCATAGCCGGTATTTACAACTGCATGTAAAAATATCATTTTGATCACTTCATTACATGTTTCTGTCACCCCAGTGCTTAGTAACTTCAAATCTGATATGATTTACATTATGAGCAAAAGAAAAATTGGCAATATGTATATTTTTTATTCAATCTTACACTGGTTTTCTTAAGGGGCAATCAGAGACACGCTAAATGGGCTAGAGAGCCGTGGTTCACTCACGTTCGCTGTCTGCGAAAGCTACAGCTAAACACATTATCCAGGTGTTTGGTTCTCCATTTATGACGACATAAGTTCTGCGTTTTAAAGCGTATGACCCAGATTTCTGTTACGAAAATCTAATTCCTCGATCAGCTGTTCACGAGTTTGCCAAACTGCGTGCTACACTTTGATGTCGATTTGACTTCGTTCATTACGCTCTCCTGAACTGACATCCAACAAGCTCGTTAGATTATGTACGGCATTTGATCAGGCTAGAGTAAAACAAAAATATGATCTGTCGAAGAGGAAAAGATTAGAATACTAGACAAGAGTCGAGACACAGCGGCAGCATGCAACTAGACGCTTTCACACTGGACGCGAAACAAATTTTTAGTACAACAGACTACATTCAAAGTCAATGCAAAGACGCGGATACACGGGTTTCGCGTCCGGTGTGAAAGCAGTTTAATAGAGCGCTGGCGAAGAGAAGGCGTTAAACGTGTGGAATGCAAGCCAAAGCCTGATAAGTGCTAGCCACAGCCTGAGCTCTATTAAGCTCTATAGTGTCTAAAACGAAAGTCCGGCTGAAGTGCTGGCATAGCTAACACGTTATAATTGTTCATTCGCAGCCTACCTTCATTTATTTCCATTTTTCAGTGCCTGATCTGCTCTTCTTTCTCCCCTTTTCCTCGGAGCTTCTCTCCTCGAATGGACTTATGATTTTCGGGATAGCATCTGGCTTGATTTTTCTCCTCTTTTTCATCGCGAACTCAGACCAAAACCCTTTATCCTCGAAGCCGGAATCATTGAAGTGGTCGCTACAAATCACACTATTGTCACTTAGTCCATGCCATTTTCCCCGAGTCAGTTTCACCCGAGAAGCCCAAATTTTACTTATTTTTTAATCTTTTGGAAATCGATGAAGACTGACTCCTTCTTTGGATACATTACTACAACCTGCTACAATGCATCTGGTAGGCATTTGCTCCGCCGTTCCCCGAAATTGCGTGAGAAAATAACGATTTTATGAAATTACTGCAGTTCTTGTCCTATAGGTTGTAACAGAAAACAAGGTCCACTGAGCTCGTCTCGTTCTGTATATGACGTCAGCAGGTTGATGTGTCAATCCCAAGGAAGTTGGACCTAATTGTAGGCGGGGCAGAAACTGGCTGAAAATCAAGGTCTGCCATCAGGAAACAAGCCTAAAATTATTACTGTGTGTATTTTCATTGGAATTTTTGGCGCAGACATAGTTTACAAGTACAGAACTATGGAATTACTGTAAAAGTGCCCGGTAATAGAGAGTTCCTTACTGGAACAAGATGGGGAGAAACATTCCTACCTCGAAGGACATCGGAAAGTTAAAGAACAAGACCTTGTTCTCTACTCACGCATGGGACCAATAGAGAGTCACAGCCGCGTCAAAATTTTGAATGCAGCCTTGGTAGTATTTCTCCAAGCACCAATGTTCATGAAAAGAGATGAATGGGGTTTTTAAAAATTGGCGAAAATAAGGTCCAAGAATAAAACTGAAATAAATAAAAGTTTTGTTTAGTGAGATAATATGAACGCATGTCCTCACAACCATGTGAAAATGTAACATTTCATGTCCATAAAATGTGAATATTGCAAACAATCTGCTATCATGAAAAATAAGTGAACTACAAGCATGAACGAACTGGTGATCTGAGACAAGTGGTTGAGATAGTTCCATATTATTTCAACTTTAGCATATCAATAACAACATTCACCTTTTAAGGTCTCCAAGCCTTTCATTTATTAAAAGGTTTGGTGTGTTCAACTATATTATCACAATAAACCAAATGGTAATGCTCATTTAATCATGGACCTCATTTTAGCAGATTTACAAAAAAAAACCCATTCATTTTTCCCATAGATACTCGACCTTTGGAACTGCAACAAAAATAATCCTAAAATGCGCACAAATTTACATCAGACAGCGACTCTTTATAGATTACTGAGGTAACCACGCTACTGCTACTTAGCATCTGGGCTTAATTAAATTGCCACCCGCATACAACACGAGCTATCCGTGTTGCAACCGAACCAACATACTTACTACCCAAGTAATTTTATTTTCACGCGATTTTGCCCCCAGAGTTGAATCAGTGTGGGGATGTGGGTGAACTAGAGTTAACATGGTGGCGTTGACATCACTGTGAGTTTGCAAATTTCAAACTTTTCATCTCTGTGATATTTAAAAAGCATGAGGCGATTCAAAACCATGCTAAATATATAAAATAATGCACAAAGTACCACCATTGCCTATTTAAATGGGAGTAACTGGCAAATTGTGATAATTCTGTCAAAGAACTGCTATTAATAGGCCTGAGACAAGGAAAAATAAGTTGGGTACACAATCCACAAGACCTTAGAACACAGTGGAGCACAACTCGAATTGTACATGCGCAGTCAATCCACATGAAGTCATATTCATGAACTCAGGTAGAAGTAGAGTTTAGCAATCAAACTAAGCCCTGGAGTCGGAAGTAAAGTCCCGATGAAAATATACAATGGGGTTCATACACTTTTCAGCATTACTTGAATTAGAATTAATTTTATGACCTGACACGCTCTAAGATTAGCCTATGGCAGGGCTATTCAACATCATTCTGCAAAGGCCGGTGTGGGTGCAGGCTTTCATTCCAACCCAGCACTTTACACACCTGACACCACTAATCAACCCCAAGAGTCTTGGGTAAAAGGATTAATTAGTAGTATCAGGTGTGTAAGTGCTTGATAGGAATGAAAGCCTGCAACCACACCGGCCCTTGTCGAATAGCCCTGGTCTATGGGGCATACGGATGCAAGTAAACACATCAAATTTTTAGTTTATTGTCAAAAATGGAATGCTATTACACTTATAGTCAATTTCTGCCAATTAAATATCCATTACACAAACGCACTAATACCCTGTGATCCATTCACGACCAAATAGGTATCCCTGTTTCAGTAAACGTTTGTGACTGTAACTTGACAGAGGCCAATAAAAGACATTAATCGCAAAAAAAGAAGTTGAAACTTCATTCGGTCGAGCCAGAAACGCCAGTAAGGTGCAACCGTGCAAACTCATTTCACTGCAGGCTATCAGCTAGGGAACATATAATGCCAATAATATAACAAAGAACAGTGAATGGAAATTATTTTGCTTCTTAGCCAATGTTAGGTCAGCAAGACAGTCTCAACGCGCTATCTACCTGACTAGCTTGGTCAGTGACGTGTTGGCAAAACTGATTTGTTGGTTTCAACAAGGTAGCTGCCTTTGGTGCATAGAAATCAAGAACAGTGAATATTGATTATTTGGCCTTCGTAATTAGCATTACGTCAACGAGTAGTTACCTCAGCATCTACCTAAGTCAGTGCCACATTGACAAGATTGATGTTCGCAGGCTTCAAGGTTTTTACGCTGACTAACATTAACCAAATGTTCCAACATAACTTCATAACTGGCGAGGTTAGCCAAAGAAATTAGAGTATACAGTATCACTGTAATAAGCTAGCTACCTGACCTGGCTATCTTGCTTTTAAAGCATCGCTTGATAGCTAGGTAATTGAAGATAGCAGCTTTCTAACTCAAACTGAGGTCATTCCTCTTTTGGTTCAGGAACCAGGTGGATGGGACGTGAGACGTGACTTTTAAAAGGTGTACTATGCAGGTTTGTTTACTTTCACTTCTGTTTACATCCAAACTCAAACAGGTAAGGTAACCGGCCCCTCCTTCCCATAGTTCCCTCCTTCCCATGCTTGCCTAACTGTCAACTCATGTCTGTGATTGGCCAGGGACGGTTTGTTATGTTATGGGGCACAGCCTGTGCCCCTTGTGTTTATTTGCAGTTTGTGACGCCTGTGCGGTCTCCAGAGCCCGGGTTTTTTTTTTTTTACAGTGAATTTAGGGGCAGGCAGCTGGCGGATCGTGGAGAGATGAGACAAAAATACAATCGCGCAGAAAGTAAACAAACTTGCATAGTGCACCTTTAAAGGAGAATTCCGGTGTGAAATAGACATGGTTTGTATTGAAACATGATAATGAGTACTAACTTTTGTCGAATACCCCACATCCATATGCATGCAACTTTTCGAAATAAATGGATTTTTAGCCGAAGCTCCCAGCAGGCTTACAATGGTTGTGAATCGGGCATCGCGTTGCCATGCAAAGAAATCACCTTTTTTTTCATCATTAACAAGGCTCAAAGTAGCTCCACACTTCATCGATAGAATTCCAAGGGCCCTGACATTTAAAATTTATTTATTTATTTATTTTTAAAAAAACTATTTATGCAAACAGTACCTCAATGCAGTTTCCAGTCGCCACCATCTTGAAATTCACAATAAGTCGATTGACAAGCACGAACGAATAGATTGCAATCTGTTCCCCTATCCTTCCTATTTGTTTGTGCTCGTCAATTGACTTATTGTGAGTTTCAAGATGGAGGCGACTGGAAACTGCATCGAGGTACTGTTTGCATAAATAGTATTTTTTAATAAACTACCGGTGCATTTTCAAAGTTCTCAGTGCCTCGTTTTAATGTCAGGGCCCTCGGAATTCTAGTGATCAAGTGTGGAGCTACTTTGATCCTTGTTAATGATGAAAAAAATTGCGATTTCTTTGCATGTCAACGCGATGCCCGATTCACAACCATTGTAAGCCTGTTGGGAGCATCGGCTAGAAATCCATTTATTTCGAAAAGTTGCGTGCGTACGGAGGTAGGATATTCAACAATGGTAATTGTCATTATCATGTTTCAATACACCTCAAGTCAAATTCACACCAGAATTCTCCTTTAAGACTAATAAGGGGGTTAAGCATGTCAGCAGAGAATTAAAAGGGTATCAACTAAATTTCTGCACAGTCTTGAGAAACAACTCGTGCAGTTAATTGGAAATATAATCCAAAATAAAAATCTAAATCAATGGTAGCTTAAAAATATCAGGAAGTAATTTAAACGTGACTATAAAAAGTGAAAAGGTGAAATGAATGGGAATTTATACACCCGACATCAGCTTGATGTAGACACCACAGAACCCAATAAGAAGCATGAAAGGACCAGATTGTTCTAGAATGCCAGCGAGGTGATCGGCATGCCCTCTTGGTGCTGATAGGGCGTTTACCTCCCACAGTGCTCTGCGTAAGAGCGCTTGAATGAGCCACACTGTGATCCGAGCCTGTTGAATTTAGACGCAGTTCCCTCCCCGCCCTGGCTGGTTCTACCACATCCCTGCCTGGCTCAGTGCACAGCTCAAAGGTTCCACCCAGGCCAGCAGAACGAGGTTTCACTTCACCGCAAACGCTGTATACAGCCTAAACATGGATAACAATCACAAGTGGCTGGTAGCCTAAGGGCTAATGGGTTCCAAAATCTAGCCACACACGTGCCTGTGCCTAATCTGTTGGAGAGCTATGCAGAATGTTCAAGGCAATAGCCATTTGTAAAGAAGACCATTTCACAAAAAACAACAAACAATTCATGAAATATTTGAAATGGTGCACTTTCTTGACATAACTGAGATAATAACTGACAGCTAACAAACAAATTAAAGTCAGACGAAAAGATAGAGACCCCTTATCTCCCTTTCGCTTTCCATTAATTGAATTTCATGTACTGACCTGATTAAAAAAACTACAATAATAAATATAGTGGTTATATATAAAAAAAAACTATAATAATATCATCAAAGGTACACGTCTGGAAATAGGCAGAATATAGCTAACAGCAAAGACAAGAAAAAAAAGTGCAGTAATTGCAAAAGGAAAAATAACTCACTAATATGATTCTGTCCTTGTACAGACAGAGAGAAAACACTGCAGGCAAGTTACACCCAGTGTCAGCCCACAAAAACACAGCAGTCTGGGACTTTCCATTTGGCGCTGGAGCTCTGGAAGGAGGAGATGGGAAGAGCTCTGGGACTAAAGTGGGAATGGGATGAGAGGGCGGGAGGGCGACGGAAAAGTCAGGCACGCAATGGCGTGAGCTGGCCAGGACAACAGATCCTGCTGGCCAGCCTGGCTCTTGAACAGCTTCTCTCGAACTCAGTGTCTGTGCTCCTGTTTACAGGGTAAGGACACGGTGGCTTCCGCTAAGACACATTCCCTTACACTTACAGGATAGCGGCGTGGCCTCTTGTACGGTCCACTATGAGCCTCTGGTTGATTTACACTTCATTGACCTTAAATTTTTCAGCCAATATTGTATGACAAAAATCAGCTCATACTAACACCATTGCATTGTGTCCTTTAAAGGCCCATTCAATAGTTTTCTGTTGTCTCTCTCGGAACAAGACCCCATACTGCTAATGCTTGCATTTGACTGATCTTGGCAGTACCCAGTATAACCATGAACCACCCTAGCCATGACAATTAATTTCAGAGTTCCATCTGGCTGTCCGATTAAAATTGATGTTACCCCTGACATGATGAAATTGCAGGGTCGTGTGACAAAAACTTCTCTCACACTTTTTTTTTTTGACTGACTACATCTTGTTTGTTTTTTGCAACACCAGACAAAAGGGTCATGTAGTGAAGTGTAAATCAGGGCTTCAGGGCATTCGTCACAACACTGTCACAGAGTTTGGAAGAGCTCGGCATCTGGTTTTCTGCCCACATCATGCCAGCAGCCTCGGAAAATGAGAATTTCAAGGGAGAGAAGGGCTTCTGGCAGTTAATACAGCACCACAACTTTGAGTTCTTTTAATGCTGTGCCACCAGATCGCCAACAGTTCATGGGCATTCAATAATGATCTTTGGCCTCGTCCCTTGCATACAGAGAATTTTCCAGATTAACTCAATATTTTGATGATATTATGAACCATGATGAAATCCTCAAATTCTCTGCAATTTTAGAGAAACATCATTCTAGAATGGTTGAACTATTTGCCCATGCAAGTCCTATAAAGAGTGGCGAAGCACTGGCCATCTTGACTTCTAGAAGAATGAGCCTCACTGGGATTTTCATTTCATACCTAGTCATGTTATTGACCTGTTACTAATTAATCTAATTAGCTAATTGCTTGTTTAAGCATCATACAAGTTTCCAGTGTTTTGTTGCCCTCGTCAAATGTTTTGAAACCTGTCGCTGGCGTTCACAATGAGCAAATATGTCTCAACAAACAATAAAATTTTGCGGTTTCAGCATCTGATATGTCGACTTTGTACGATTTTCTGTGAAATATAGGTTTAAATCATTTGAAAATCATTGCATTCTCTTTTACCCATATTTTACACAACATCCAAACTTTTTTGGAAGTGGTTTTGCAGATAAAAAAATTTTTTAAAAATCAGATTTTACCTTCTAAAATAAGGAAGAGGGCTTTTGCTTTCAGAGCCTCGGTGTTCCATCTCTATCCCTCGGTGTCAGGCCAAGAAGAAGGATAACAGCTTATCAAGAAGACAATACACATCCACAGACAGGCATCCTAATGACACCACGAGCCACACCAAGCATATGGCAAGCAGGTAAAATCCAACCGTCCAATCAGAAACTGTGATCAGCTCATTCCTTTGCAAAATACACTTGGGTGCCATTTGCTGAAACTTCCCCAGGGAACACAGAGCAGAAAAACTCGATCGCACGCATTGTCTAATAAACTGACACAGGAAGATAAAAGAGTCATTTGAGTCGAGTATTTTTTATCACTGAGAATGACTGAAGGGAAGGACCACACCACAACATAAGCCCAGAGGGCGCACACTGCAGGGACAAACTGGGCCACCCACAAGGAGAACATTCCAAACAAACATGCGATCGTGCTACAATGCACACAAACACTTATCAATGCATGAAGATATACACGCACTCGCCAGGTAAAGATACATCACGTTCCTACCACATAGGAGAAATTTACTGTACTGGAGAAGAGCTGTAATCAGGCCTCTGAAACACTAACACACACTGAAGAAGTGCTTCTGGAGGCAGGTAAATATAATCTATGCAAACCGTATAAAATTTACTCAATTATTGTAGTCAGCTAAGGAATTATAAAGTAATGGGTAAATTTTACACATACTACCTATTCGTTAACAGTAACAACTGTTACATGGAAAAATAGGGTAAAATACACCCCACAGCCGTGAGTCCTGTGCTCCAAATTGCGCCTGCGTCAGACCGTGTATTTGAGCGAGCGGGACAGGGAACTCTTGGACTGCCATCTTCCTCTCGCTCCGGCGGCCGCCGAACCGCAGAAGTGAAGGTAAGCTATTTACACAGGGCTATTGCTGTGTATAGTGCGAATGCAAATGGTCATTTATGAAATGATGAGATGTTCCACTTCACTTGTTTTCGGCGTGAGTCTGTATTACGCGCCATTACTCGAAACGAAAGTTTGAATCTGTCCCTAGCGGCAGCATGAAGCTGTTGTACTTTACTCTGTGTTTTTTTTTTGTGATGAATTTATGGATGAAAAACATTGAGATGATAACCATCTGAAAGTCTTTATTGGAGGGTAAATCTTACCTTATCTCAATAAGTAATGGTTACTAACTGATATTAATTAACTTTTATTAGTAATTATCAGGTATTAGCAATTAGCAATTGCATTAGCAATTAAGAGATAATTTTACACAATTTTATTGAGTGAGTAGCAGTTGAATATTTACATAAATGTGAGGTACATGTAACCCAATTTATTTAAGTATTGCATAGCTTTTTATTTCAGTTATCTTATACTCAATATATGGAATTAAATCTACCCGAAAAAGTCGATGCAAATTGTTACCTCAGATTTATTGGGTAAATTCTATAGGTTACTTATTACAGGTCAGTAATAAAAAAGACTTGGAATCGAAGCCGCATGTACTGCCTTCAACTTATAACCAACTCTGTGCAGAAGCTGTGATTACCGTTCTAAGCATTAGATACAGTATCATCATGTTGTTACAACACACGGTTTCCTGACACCACAACATCTATATTTCCCCACTGGGAGAACAAATCCACAACTATCTGGTTCTTGCTTCACCTTCAGCTGGGTTTACAGCATCCAGCCATTTTATCTCGTCAGTGAAATAATAAGCTAAACTCTGAGGTTCCCTCCAGGACTAGGGGTGGCCAACACTGCTCTAGATCACTACACATCCTGCGCACCATGTCATAGGCCATCCATCAGCTTGGTTCCGTAATATCTCAGAACATGGGATTTGCAGGTCAAAAACCCAATTTGTCACTCGGTTAAACCACCGCATTGCGAAGCAGAAGTGACTATCACGGCGCGGGTTTGAGCCTCGGTCGTACCAACCGGCAGTGGTCGGCAGCTTCTTCAGAGTAGCGCACTATTGGCCATTGCGCGACAGGGATGCAAATTGAGAAGGGTCTGACGGGAAAGGTTATATAACATGGTTGCTTTGTTCGTTGCTCAGGCGCCTCCTATTGGCCAGACGGGCGCTCGTCAGGAAGATTCTAAGCCTGTTCATGTCCGGGTATCCTCCGCCCTCGTTCTGAACTTGCAAGGATTCAACCAATGAGTGTATAAAGAAGTGGCGGCTGACAGGCGCGTGTTTCGGAGGAGAGCCGAGAACTATCTGCACTCTCCTGAAATGGCAACAAGGGGTCACATACAAGCAAGTGCTTTACAGAGTTCCCCAATTGGGCATTCCAGATTCGGGTGGGATTGGAGATACCAAACTTATAAAAAAAAAAAAAAAAAACCCATTTTGCAGAAGGCATCCTTAAGAAGAAGGGAGTCAAACAGAACCGTTTCAGTGACGATCAAGTGAATAAGCAGAGAGCACCATGGACGAGCCATAGTTTACCCTTGACCAGGAGCAGATAAGCAGTCCCTCAGTGTATAACCCCAGCGGCAGCAGAGGAGGGAAGGGGAAACAGGGCTGTTCTCGGCCCGGCCTCAGTCCCGCCACTCAAACAAAACCCACTTTTTTTTTGTCAAGGGGACGGTAACGTGAGAGCCGGAACCTGGCAAGAATGGAAATGAGGAGAAACAGAGTCGGCTCTGAGCTCAAGCAGGCTTTTGTCTGAAGGCCTAAGAAGGTTCTGGAACAGCAGGGGCGAGTAAGATGATAGGAGCGAGAGACACCGGAGCAGCTCGGTACATAGCGGCCATTCACTCAGCCTGAGAATGAAATATAAAGAGATATAGAGAGGCAGAGAGGAGGAGGACAGAGTGAGAGACGCTGAGAGGGAGTCTCTCAACTCACCCTTCCTTCCAGTTCATATGGCATTAGAGAGAGAGAGAGAGAGAGAGAGAGAGAGAGAGAGAGGCAAGAGAAAAAAATGAAGGAAGAGACAAAGGAAGTGTAGCGCAGAGAAACAGAAGGGCAGAGAGAGATAAGGGGGAGAATGTGGGAGATACAAACACAGGGAGAGAGAGAGACTTTTGCTGTTATTAAAATACCCTTCATTTAACGTAACAGGCAGAAGACAAACGTACAGCACAGAACGAGAGGAAAAGAAAAGATGAGGGAGAAATACAGCGAATGAGATAAAGAGAAAAAATGTGGGGATAGAAGAAGAGTGAGGGAGGGGGAGTGACAGAGAGAGAAAGAGAAAGAGGTTATAAGTCATCAAACTCTTCACCGTTTTCTCCATGTCATTACCGTTCCTTTTTCGTTTGCTTTTGGCAACACGAGTCTGTAACGGTCTCGACACTGAGCGCTATCCCGCTGCAGACTGAGGTTAAAGTCACACCAACCTCAGATCAGGCAGCTCAGGAGACTCATCCCTTTTTGTTAACAACGCTCATTATTATCCCCCGCCACAAAGTGTGAGGGGGACATCGGTTTGAGCTCCGTCCGTCCGTGCGTCCGTGCATCCGTTCAAAAAGGGGACGGCTTTTCTCAGGAACTATTAGACACGGGACAACCAAACTTGGTGTGTAGCCTCAGACCGTCAAGGCCTTGATGGAGTTCGAAAATGAGGTGCGCGCGATCCGGGCATTTGGCGGGGGATGTTGTTGACCATGTGTACTTGTTTAAAATGTTCCATATTTTGGAATGGCCGAATGGCCGTGTGTGTACACCAGCAATTTGAAATGCCATTTAAAAAGAATACAAGCTTTAAGTGGAACCATCGCGTGTTTTAATCCGAGGGCATTCACATCCCCGTAAATAGTGAACTTCTCAGGAATTACAGCCACCCCCCCACCCATCACAGACTATCCAAATACTGGAGGACTGTAAATTTGCCCAAGTCCTCACTCCCCTTCTCTCCCTCTCTACCCCTCCCTCTCCGCAACTTAACCCTTTCTGCGCCGTGGGCAACTATAGCTCTCCAACGGTGTAAGATATCAAAATCAGACGCTGTTGAAAACCTATCATGTGGCAACTTGTTTAAAAGAGCTCCCCACGGGGAGCTCTTTTAAACAAGTTGCTACATGATAGATTTTCAACAGCTCAGGATAACTACATTTTTCATTCCTTGAAAATGTATTCAGCGCTCAAAAGGGTTAACCTCTCTCGGTCCACCTTGAATGAATGGATGGATGGATTCCCTCCTCTCACACGACCACACTCGGCGTCCTTTCCATCTCTCCCTATAACTCCTCCCCCCCCTCCCTCTCTCCCTCCCCCTGCCCACCTAAGGTTCCAGTACGCGCAGCCTCTCTGAGCTCATATGTTTATCTAATGATGTGGAGTTCCTGTTGCCGTGGTTGTCTGTTCCCTGCAGAAGCGCTGGAACAGGAGAAAGCTCCAGCACTGGGGCCTGTTCGCACCCACAGTTTCCTGACCTTCGCTTCACACTGTCGTCTTCAAATTCCTCCTCCTCCTTTCATCAGCATTAGTACCGTTCACATACATACGCCACACATACTGCGTATTGTACACAACTAACCTTTATCTGACATTCCACTCGTTAAATTGAACAATAAAAACCAGAAACGCCCGCGTTGGAACACCCTCGGCCTGACGGTGCACACACGGACAGACAGACAGACGACGAACTGATGACAATACCCTTCGGCCTGAAGTCGGGCCGAGGGTAACAAAGTCTGCATTTGTAGAAATGTTTGTTAGCAGTGGTAATACCCTCTCGTCTTTTTTTTTTTTCTAACTTTATCTATTTCAGGAATGTGATCTCAGACTCCCCCACTTTGTGTAATAACACGAATACAAGCAATACTGGAAAAGAGAAAGAGATGAATCCTATTGCAGGTTCTGGAAAAACCTTCATTTGCTCAGTCAAAAGAACTTCTGTTTGAGTGCTCACAGGCTGGTCAGTAAAACCATCGCTATATACTGTGCATAATTCCACATTCTAATATTATAGAGGAAAGCACGTCACCAGACAAGCTCAAAACACTGAATAAGCTGTGCATCATGTGACCATATCATTACGTGAATGTCAGACTAAGACAATGTCACAACATGCTTTGAATAGGCTGGAATATGAGGATCCACGATGAAGAGGTCACATATACAGTCCTCTCTCCTGGTCTCTCCTTGAACAATCCTCAGTAGCATCTGTGTGAACCAAACCTGTTCCTGAACCCACTCTATCAGGAGAATAAAAATTCAAGTTCATTGATAATATGTATGCATGACCTTTCCCGGGAGTATCTGAATGTGTGTGTGTGGGAGGGAGAGAGAGAGAATGAGTGAAAGAGAGATTGAGTCTGCATCTGTTGCTGCAATTACAGCAGAAGGGGCAAATGCACTGAATTAAAACACTCTCCTCTCTCCACTATCCACTGTTGCCCTTGGCAACACACGGCTATCTCTGGCCTTGTGAAATTGCACCCACTGATAGAGTCAGAGTAACATTTTGCAAAAACCCAAGAGAGACTGCGAGAGAAAGAGCCATTCTGGTTTTCACTCATAGCTCAGAGACTCCAAAAACAGGGAAAGAGTTCCTTTTGTTGCAGGATTTGAACGTAAGAGGTGCAATCTGCTCTCTGAGGTCAAGTTCAACCCCAGCCCTTCATCTATGAGCTTCACCAAGATGTAAAGGCTTAGTTTTGAAGCCCCAGCTTTTTAAAAGAATTCAACACTCTATGAAACTTGACAGAAAGCTTTGCAGGACGACTATGCATTACCGCCCCATGTTGCTGCTGAAGCACCATTACAACAGCTTCCAAGACACCTATCCTTTATCGTACGCCAGGATTCTTGAGCATCTATTCTGGCTTTTGTGCGCTGTTTATATGTGACAAATCTTAAAATAGTACAATTGCATGCCTGCTTAAGCCTTCTCAGTGATGACATTAAGAATATACCTCAGAAATTCATTTGAGACAAAAGTAAACACCCCTGTGATTCATTACGTGAATAATACAATAGACCCGTTGTAGACTATTTAGAAGCATAGTTGTGCGATAAATCATTTTGCGCCCACAGAAACAGGTGCTCTGTAGCGTAATGGCTATTTTTTAAACCAGTCAGACTCGACTCAGTTCCTTCATAAGCAGGCTTGGAGCAAAAATGACACTGTACCGGCGAAACCTCTGGCTCAGCGGCTCTGGCTCACTGCTATTCATATTATACGTTGCACAGATTGGAGGAAGTGGTTTCCAATGCATGAGTATGATCCAATAAAGACAGCTTTCAAAGAAAATGCTTTGTCAGGTGTGAAATAAGGCAAGTAATTTCTCTTTCAATTAAAAAACATAATCTCATACTTAGATGATTCTGGGGGGGAAATGTATGCTGAAACAACAAGCTGAAAATTAGTTTAGGGCGGTACTCCTGATATTTTTATGTACTTACTTTAGGAATTGCATTGGTGGACAAGGACAAGACAAAAAATAAATGCTAAAAATGTTCACTCAAAGTATTTAGAAAATTAATAAAGGCACGTGAACATCATGTAGACTCCTAGCTGACCTTTAGCTTCGTGCATGACTGATCAATACCTGCTCAGCACACGGTGAGGGACACAGTCACTGACAGCATTAAATAAAGAGCTGGGCTCCCATCAGGAAGGAAGGAAGAGCAAATTTATTTATGTATTTTTAATATAAGCTGTGAACTAGACCCCATTTCCTGATCAAACAGCATTTACTTGACCAAATTCAGTCAGAAAGCAACGGGGAAGGTTTAATCTGTTCTCAGTAACAAGCAAAGAATGGGTCAATAAAACAGAGCCAAGATTTGTCCTGATATCATTACCCTGTGGGGAATTCTCTGCTTGTTACAACCTCGGCTGCAATCCAGATGTGCTGAATACCAGTTTGAATAGTCAAACTGAACTAACTACACACTGAAGCTGATGGAAAACCTGCAGGCAGGAAATACAACCCCGCTCCTCCACCTCCCCCCCAACTCCCCCATGCAAAATGACTCCGTTACAATGCAAATTATAGCAAAGTAACAGATTTGGATGGGTGTGCAGAATCCTCTGAGCACAGAAAGTGATTCCTTTTCTGAGAAAGAGCAGGATGCATTCAGATCTTCACTCATGCTCTGTTTTCTTCTTTATTTTAATTAATTACACTCAAAAGTTGCTCTTCTCATTGCAAATTCGCTATGAGCTGACAATTTATAGAATGGAAGGCCAACCCAAACTGAACGCCACTAAGACTGATGCCTGAAGTCAAACTTGAGGGAGTACAGAGATTGGATCCAGGCCTCTGCCTCGTACAACTGACAACGCAGCGACTCTGTTGGTCCCAGCATGAGTTCCATGAGTTCCAATGCACAAGCCACTTTCTGAAGGAGAAATCACCTAATTACTCTGCAGGTATAATGTATTTTCCAGTGGGATTAAAGTGGTCAAAGCAGAGAGCCTCCACCAGACATGAGACAAAACAAGACAGCACTGTCATCACTATCCTCCGTCACGATCAAGGGCAAAAACTCTGTAAAAAAAAATATACTTTGACATCCATTTTCCAACTCAATATGCAGGATGTATCAAAAGAAAAGTTTACACTTTGAAAAATGTCTTCAAAATTGATATAATTTTCCAAAAATCTATTATGATGTATTGATGGACCATGCTCTCATGCTCCTATTGACACCTTGTTAATCTCCTGCTGCTCCGCATGAGTGAACCACAGATTCTTCATTTTCACCGGATTTAAATTGGCTTGCGCACAGAAATGAGAGGGTTAAAAACAAAACAAACAAAATGGTTGGCAAGTTTCCACATTAAATTTTTTCCTCACAAATTTTCATGAAAATTGGATTAACCCTTTGTCCGCTACCAGCCCACTAACATCGAACTCACATTTTGCTATTCTCAGCACACTAACAACAGCATGACTGTACCTAAGTCCATGGTTCAAGGAACATTGCATTCAAACTTCAGTCTTCGAAATGATAATATAATAATCAGTTTTATATAGTGCTTTTCTGGGCACTCAAAGACACTTCACAATGGATACATTATTCATTCACTCACACATTCACGCTCTGATGCGCCTACGGCCCCTCCGACCACCACCAAACATTCGCACACAACCATACAGGAGTGTTCCTATATTGCGTGTTTTTGTGGGTGGGGGGGAGCCCACGCAGGCACGGGGCCGGATTCGAACCCACAAGCTTCTTGCTGTGCAGCAGTAGTGCTAACTACTGTGCCACCGTGCCTCCCATGGGCTCCATTCCTTTGTACACAGACCTCTGCTCTCCTCAGCATGTCACAAACAGACCGTCAGACCATTGCAGGATCCTGCCTCAAAATGGCAACCTCGGCAGTCCGAGTGTGAAGTTGGCGGGCTGGTAGCGGGCAAAGGGTTAATCTAATTTTCATGAAAATTGGTGAGAAAGAAATCAAATGTCTGAACTTGCCGACCATCATGTTTGTTTTGTTTTTAACCCTCTCAATTCTGTGCGCAAGGCAGTTTAAATCAGGTGAAACTAAAGAACCCACGTTCACTCATGCGGAACAGCAGGAGATTAACAAGGTGTCACATTTTTTCTTTCTATACGAACACTATTTAAGTACTATTAAGTATTTAATTAGTTGCATTAGCAGAATAAAATCATGAGCCAAAAAATATTTGTCAACATGGGATAAGATAGGAGTGTCCTAATAATATTGAACCCTGCTGAATCTCCTTCACTACCTATCAATGAGCTTATACCCCGTATAATTATCAATCTTCACCTTTCATTGCTAGTTCACTGTACTCATCTCAAACCAGTGCCCAAGTCCATTTCCACTCAGTATGAGATTATAATTATATTATGAAGCTCCGCCCCTCTATCACTTGTTCACAGCACTGAAATCATACCATCCAGGTCACCTGCCATTCATCAGATCAGAACAAGTAAATGAAAAAAACACAGAAATGGGCAGGCATATACCAGTGACTACAGACAATAAGCAATGTATGTGGGTCTTTCGATTGTAAACAAAATTAATAAAACGCGTCACGCTGCTAAGACTCCACAGTGAAATGCGTAGGAATTTAAAGTGCTTTGAAAAGGTACCCAGGCAGTAAAACTGGAAGTCTGAAATGGAATCTCAAAACTGTAAACAAAACTGGGTATTCAAAAGGTGGACAGTCAGGTTTCAGTAGGCATTCAAATATGGCGCAGGTTTTTCTTAAAGCTCAATTTAAAAAAAAAAGCAAAAAAAAAAAAAAGACAGATGACATCATCACACAAAGAGCAGTAATTTTAACAAATCCTTCATTGTTTCCTTTAAGAACACAGAGAGGACAGTCCAATGCCATGGCAGGACAGCAATAGTGCTCAATGTGTCAGTTTCCAATAAAAGTAACTCCAAGACAGAATGACTAATTCAAGGTAAAACAGCCATGGTGAAAGCAGGCGTAATCCCCATTAAAAAACACACACACACACACACACACACACGCCTTGACAGACTCCACGTCTGACTCACATTCAAGCTCAGCTGATGCGTCACACTACCCGTACAGCTTGACGGCGGTGCGTGTTTAGTGGCTGGAAGCCCATCTGGTCCTCAACTCAACATTAGCAGGTAACTACTGACCAGATTTCACATCTGGGGAAGCGATGTGAAATGATAAGCAGAGGCATGGGCGTCAAAAAGGCCTTGAGACCTAAAGAAAGCTCGCAGTTATCAAGGACAACGATCTTCGCCAGTGTTGCCTCAGTATGGCATGTTGGTGAAGAATCCCGATGCAGAAAGAGTTCTTCACATGGCAGGACTTTTACTCTTTGACCTCTGGACTATGGTTCCCCAGGAGTCGGTGAGAGGGCTCACATCACAAAGGAGGAAGTTTGGAGGCAGACTGACTCAAATTTACGCAAGCTAACCTGCGGCCCATGCGTGAGGAGGACCGCTATGCAGGGGGGAGCGTGTGCTTTGGGTGATGACAGGTGACCATAAGGGAAGTAAAAAGTCAGGCATGTCTCAGGCTCCAAGATGCTTCAGGAGCGTCTCTAGTACTCTTTGCCCCCAGACTTTTCGTCCTCGAACTTTTCGTCTCCGAGAAATTTTCTTCCTTGGACTCTGGACTTTTCGTCCCTGGATTGTTTACCCCTAATAATGCTTTGCCCTCTTCCCAATTAAAATCCCTAATGGACGAAAAGTCCTCAGGGACCAAGAGTCCATGGGGACGAAAGACCAGGGACAAAAAATTTGGGGGAAAAAAAAAATCCAGGGAAGAAAAGTCTTGTAACCTTCAGGAGCAACAACATAATGTGCCTTCGACAGGATGAGTAATTGAAGCTTAAAGTTCCTGCAAGCAGGCTCCATGTAGCCCCAGAGAGACTGTAGACAAGGGGTGGCAGGGATAATGTACTTTGGTGGGAGTTGAGGAACAGAGTCAAATGCTTTGTATGGATTTAAAAGTTCTAACCCCTTCAGTGCAACCTCTGTTTGATATGACCCTGAGGCCACTTCTTTAGACACCTGTACTTATAACATTGAATATCTAATCAAGCTTTCAACTCTGTTCAAAGCTTTAAGTGGGAAAGACAGAAACGAATTTTGCGAAATGTGCTAGAACGCTGAAATGAAGCGTTCAGGCAAAGCAACCACCAAAATATAAGTAAAAAACAAACCAACTGGAGTGACCGTGCGCATTCTCACTGAGATTGTTTATGCACCTTTCTTACAAAGACGGGACTGCCACGTCCAATTGGTGTTTCACCAAGTTAATGCACATACTTGCACAAGAAAAAAATCTAAGATGAGCTTGTCAAGCAAGTTCCGTTTAAACTGGGGTAACAAACTGGCGAGAATCACATGTGGAATTTATACGACAGCTCAACTCACAACCTTACATTAACTTTACCACCCTAGGGCTGTGCGATATGACCCCAATCTCATATCCCGAAATAGGTTACCTGATATCCCGATAACGATATATATCACGATATAGCAAAATTTCAGTAATTTTCATGAATAAATAGTTTCTATAAAATCTATTAAATTTTTGAAAAACGTCTTCTCCTTTCTCTCAAAAACTTTATTAGTCTCTGGGAACGAGCCAGGAGGCGGGACTTCCGTTGAATGCCCCAGATTGCTTGAAGCGTGTAGTATTTTATTATTTTTAGCGAAAAATAACCGCGTTTCTGGAGTTGTGAGGACAGCAGTGGACAAAGCAGACGTGGATTAAACTGTTTTATTGTGCATGTTAGGCAGTCAGTTAATGTGGCCTATGCTCCTAAACTCCCATAATAAATTACTGGAAATGACAACAACGATATAAACGATAGAGCCATTTTTCTATCCATAGACATTTTTCTATCGTGGCACGATATATATCGTCATATCGCACAGCCCTACCACCCATACAAAAATGAATAGGAACACATAAAACCGAGGCATCTTACATCCTTCCTATGGAATATTCCACTCAAGAACATTAAGTAATATACACATTCCTTGCTCAGGTAGGTAGAACCGTATACGAGATGGTTGTGGGTCACCATTAGAAAGTGCAGAAAGAATGTAAACAGGAGAGACCGCAGAAATTTTCCCGGCGCATCCCCACACTTCCCCTTTCACGACCATTTCAACAGGTTTCATCAACATGGGAGAGATCCAGCACCCCTCTCCATAAGCATGCTAATGCTGAAACAAATTGCGAAAGCCCCTGCAGCCCTTCAAAGCTTAGCAGCTGAATAGAGGTGTTTTGATCCTTAACGAGAGCACTGCCGTGTTCAGGGCGCAGGGTGTGTCTTCGCCATAAACACACGAGGGGACCATGGCAGGGGGAAGGCTCCAACGCTTCCTTGAACCACCCCCCCCTCCCCAAAATTGGGGTCACAACATCACAGTATCTTTCCCCTCAAACAGAAGAAGTGTCCCAATATTTGGAGAGCCCCTTTGGGAGGCTTGGAGAGAAAGCCAGAGCTCCAAAGGCGCAGAGAGGAAACTACATTAATTTCCTGCTTTTTATTCCTCAGACAATGGAGGCTTGCGCATACCTCCAATGTACGGGCCGGGGAGACAGGACAGCGCACAAACCCAAAAAGGGAGTGGGGGGGTGATAAATATGGAGATGTCAGCTAGGCGTGGGACAGCTCTCAAAGTCCAGACAGTAAGAGATGGGGATTGGACAGGGAGGGGGCCGCAGATTAATTAATCTCAAATGAATGGAAAAAAGTTCCAGGGGAACACAGGCGCCATTGAACAAGCCCTTCGGTGTTTTGCAGTGACTCATGGATAGCTGTCAGGCTTCGGGCGGCTGATTAAAGAAAAAGCTCCACGGGCGCCAAAGCTGGAAATTTTGGGGGCAAAGATTCGGCTATTCTGCAGGCAGGAGTTGGAGGAACTGCGTTAGGCGGTTGACCGTGTTGAATGCAAAAACACTAGGTAATTATGGGCCATGAAGATTTTCCTGAGGTCTGGTGAACAGACAGACACCATAAATACACAGAATAGCATGTGTTGGCGGTGCGGTTGGAGGTTGCTGCTAACTTCCCTCATAGAGGGAAGATAGCAAGTTCAAGTCCCGAGGAAACAATATTTTTTTCACAGGAGCAACATGCTTAAGTGGCCAGATATACGAACACTGGGGAAAAAGCTCCTGGTACAAGTCGCCCAGGATCCAAGAGATTCGTTAATCAGCAAAATACAAAAAAATTTACGCTGAACGCTGTTGTGAAAATCTGTGACCTCCGTCAGTTTTCAACCGGGACCTGTCTTTGATTTGTATGGCGGAACTGCCACATCCCACTAAATGTTTAGCAGAGGGAGGCAGATATAATTGAGGTGATTTACATGCACATGCATGCATTGTGTGTAAATTTTGTTTTTCCATAGGGAGCATTCATGTTCAAGCTTTATCACTGAACCTCATGTAACCTTTCAGAACCAACTGTGGGACATTTTCATAAACAGCCCTGAATAAAAGCTACCACAGAGCTGAGTTACAACACAACTGCAAGCAGTAAAGAACCGAGCTCCAACAGTTGATTGATTTTTTTACCTCCCAACCCTGAAACTTGCTTATCCAAGGGTTAGGAGGATGAAGTGAGCTTGGATACACAGCTCACCCTGAAAGTGTGCTCTTTTCCTCAGTAAGAGAGTCGCAGATTTTTTTTTTTTTTGGAAGTAGAAATATATGTCCATCTGAATATCTGCCTCTCGTTGGAATATGAAATGTCTGGTTAACTTGTGGCAAGGTTCTGAGGCACTCCTCAAACATTTTACTTTCTACGCACCGTGACAAGGGAACAGTTGAGGATCTTTGCACTGATCTTACTTGGCCACATGTATGTAAATATATTGTGTTTCACCTTTGGTTTAGCAGCTGTTTGCATCTCGCTCTGGGGAGGCTTAGCCTCAGATGTTACACAGACAACACAAGCAACTCCATCAAAACCGTGTAACAAATTCACTTAGAAATCCAAATAAGCCACAGGTGGAGAAACAGCAATACAAGGGCATAAAACATTCACAACCAAGCCCTGCCTTCGAGCCTGCTGTGTCAGAACATCGGATCATCATTTTGTCCCACATAAAATGAGGACCTGGAGACTGAGAGTTAGCTTTGGCACAAGCACACTCTAGATGCTTCCATATTAGGATCTCAGCTAAGAACTTGGTCTCCCCTACCACTCAAATGCAACCCAGACCCGTATGGCTTCAGTTGGGGTGCAACAGGGGAGGTGGGTAATAGCTGTCGAACCTCCAGGCAGCAGCTTACCTTCTGGTCCACTATGGAACAGGCGATCTGCCTGATGTAGGCCAGGTCAGACGACTGAGGAAGGAACACCGATTCCCGGGTCAGACCGATCTGGATGATGAAAGACACTCCGGTCGGCGTGGGGAGCGTCGGCTGAACAGATGCGTCCCCGGGTCCGGAGCCAAGACTGAGGTCCATGGGCTGGACCGCAGGTTGTTGCGCGGCAGCTGTGGCAGTGGGAGAAGTCGGCATGGCAACGGGGGTCCCTTGCTGGACTATCAGAGAACCAGGGGGCGAGGGGCGGCCCTGCGGGAAGAAGACTTGAGACACGGACCCTGAGGGCAGGCAAGGGCTGGCGTTAGCCATCCTGCAGGGGAGTGCAGGACTGGACAGGGGTGGGGGGTGTGAGTGTCAGAGTATCTCTCTGTAATCTCCGGTTCTTCTCTTTTTCTCTCCCCCCCCACCCTCTTCAGGGGGGTAAAAGGACCCTCTGCTCCCTTAGAAATCGGCTCCGGTCTTTCAAACTAGCAGCCGGAGAGGTGTGAGCAACTGGTGGAGAAATACAGTCTCCCCACCTCTGAGGAAGCAGCCGCTCGGTGAAGGAGAAAGTCCAGGGGCAGCCTGCAGGACAATCACAAAAGGGAGGGAACCAAAAAATAAAATAAAAACAAAAAAGTGAGTACACAAAAACAAAAGGCAAGAATGAAAAGTAAACTGCCCCGAACGGTAGACAGCACAAAATGGCCTCCTTGCAAAGCAGGAAACAGAGTGTCGAGCCGAAGGAGCAAGAGAGTGAGAGAGAGAGAGAGCCTGGTCGGGCTTGATTTACAAGTCGTGCTCTGTTTCAGTTTCTGGTTTTTCGTGTGAGAGCGTCTGTGAGTGTGAGAGAGCGAGAGAGAGAGAGAGAGAGAGCGAGAAAGAGAGAGAGCACAAGTGTCCCTCCCTCTGCTCAGTCTCCCAACTCTGTCCACTTTCTGAACTTTGCCAGAGCGGAGAAGGAAGTTGAGTGATTGACAGATATGTCAACCAATAGGATGAATTGTGACTTCATAGTAACAGCCCCCCACCTGCACACACACACACACACACACACACACACACACACACACACAATCTCACTCCTCCTACTCCCCTAGGCCCTTCAGACCTCCTCCCACACAGCCAATTCATTTGAGAGACCATACTATGCGTGAACGAATTATCTTGTTTATTTCTTTGTTTTAGGCTTCAGAAAAAGTCCTGTTTTCGGGCATCTGCCTGGGGGTTGTTTCGACAATCCCACAACCCCCTCCCCTTCCGCTCTCTCACCACTGTCCAGCCCAGAGTAATTCCCCTCTCCCGTCATCTGCGGCTCCAGAACGAAATGAACCCAGTCGCCGCCACTGTCACAGAATATTCTGACGCCAGATGTTGCTGAACAATTACGTATGGTTAAGATGCAAATTCCTGTACGTGTATCTATGCCAGTGATGATATCTACGCGGTCAACCGCCAGGGACAGCCAATATTGGCCCCCGAGTTAATGGTTGATCTGAGAGAACGGTTTTCTTCACAACTGAATGAGTTCCAAGCAAAGTAGTCTTTAGATTGGTTATTGGTTTGACAAGTTTAAACATATAATGTATGAATGCCAGGACTAGAGTTAAAACACGCACGCACACATTTCGAACCAGAGATATTAAAAGATTCAAACCAATCGAAAAGGCAGAGTGGCCCTGCATGTCACAGAATGCATATGTATTAGAAATATTGGTACTCTCGCACCCTGTAGGTAACCATTACATTTTCAATTTTTTCGTGAGGGTATCACCAACATCCACGCAGCAAAGCATATATTCCTATTCACTTAAATATTACCACCCAGCGACGAAACTGAAATATCAGTCAGGAAGAAATCAATTTCTCTTGGGCCCATTTCATCACAAAAAGCTAAATTCATTTCCCGGCGATGCACGTTAAGTACATTTTCCGTGGAATTGTTTTCTCAAGTTAGTTCGTCATTTTTACGCGCGATTACTTACCATACATTACGCATACAAGTAGAATCGCTGCGCTCGTTTCTTGCGCCGTCTCTAAATATCGCTTTATGTTGATTCACAGAATGCAGAGATTTGTCATGGGACGATACAGGTTTCCCACGTTTACTAATTATTAAAACGTTACTACTGTATTCTGGTGTTCGATAGCTGAATGCCAGCTCTTGGTAACAAGCGATTCGTTTGCAGACCGGTCAAATTAGGCGATGATGCCGCCGCGATATTAGACTCAGCGTCCCCAGCGGCAACTAATTATCCTACATATCATACAAACCCATCCCAGAGACCTGGATTAAATTATTTGTACCAAATAAAAACAATCGACAGTTTTAAGTTATGTACAAAACTTTTTTTCCCTCTTTTTCTTCCATTTTTATTCCATAATGACGAATGATACAAGACCCGCGAAGTAAACAGAGCAAAACAGGAAATGGGATTTTTTTTTTTTTGATACAAGCTAGATGCGTTACAAAAAACTGACTGAAATAAATAAAAAGGCAGGCCCCTTGTCCCTTGTGGTTAGAGGAAATCGTCTGAGTGCATGATGTACAAAATATCACACAGTGATAAGTTGCTATTAAAAAAATAAAACACGAAGAAACAAGAGCCCTTTTCCTTGGCCTCGACTTTTACGTTCATTTCTTTCCTGCTTTTTTTTTTTTTTTTTTGGAAGTTTTACATAGCAATCTATTATTCACAAACAAATTCTAAGCCTACTGGAAAGAATAATACAACAAGATACTACAGCATTCTTATATCTTAATAACCGCAAGAACTGTCATAAAAAGAATAATAAACGATGGAAAAATGAAATGACTGGACATTTATAAAGCACAAACTTTGTCATCCTTTCTCATCTTCGGCCTTCCATTTGTTTCCCAGAAGCATATATTCACATGGATTTGTCTTTTTCCCATATTTAATAATGTTGGGCTGCGATTGCCAATGCACATCATTCTGTCCTGACGCGGGAGCGGGGGTCTTGCACGATAACTACATCAAGGAATCCTCCAGAAAACCTTCAAATTTCAGAAAAATCCAAAAATTCTGACAAAAAAAAGTTTACACCAAGATGTACCAGCCATATTACCTTAACAGCATTCATGACACATCAAATCAGTGGCATTCCCTGCATTTTATTTTACATAGAACAGACCCTAACTGCTCTTTAAATGTCAACCCTAGAGGTACCTGATAAACAGGACTTGTTTCATCTGGGGGTAGCACCGTCAATCTCGGGACAGAACTGGTCAAGTAGTGTGATAAGGGGATTGACCGGCTGTTATTGTGCTGGGAATAGAGACATTTGAAATTTTTATGCTAATTAGGTCAATAGGTGTGATTGTATGTGTCTGTTGGGGGGGGTTTCAAAGAATCCGGACAGCCCATAACACTGACCATCCAGTTTTCAGAACAAAGCAAGCCATGGAGGTGTTTACTTATTCACCCACATAGCTGACACCAAGATCATTTAATATCTGGTGAATGTGAGTGTTTGCACAGCCAAATATGAAGGCTTTTCAGCCCTGCACCCGACCCCAAAGATATATTCACAAGTGCAAAGGTGAAAGGTTACAAAATAGGAAACGTTACCCTCACTTCTGTCCGCTTTAGCCACGAGACCAACTCAATGTCTGGTAAAACCCAATACATCACGTCCTAGAGGAGACCATAACTGAAATTTACCGAATGAAAATAGCGTGCAGTCGCAAGCAAGACCCCTCAGCCTTGCACTTGCCCTGCCGTGGCGGCCATATTGATTATCGCAGCGGGACAGTAATCGATAGGAAGCTTCCTCTGACCACCCCAAACATACCATCAAAAAATGAGAGCATTTGGCCAGGGCGTTTTTCAGCCATCATCCAGAAACAAGAACAGACATGCTGACAGACAGACTAATGCCGCTCGCCACGACAAAAATCCACGACTTACATCGGCTGAGGGGTAAAAATGAAGTTGGGAAGTCAGAGAGGCAGTCAAGGTCACTCCAAACGCAGGCCTGGCAGGACCAAAGTTGCTTCCTAAAAAGTTACTCGACCACATAGTTTCTAACTCGGCAAAAGCCAACAACCAGGGAGGTGGGCATAAACCATGTCAGCTGAGGATTCGCCAGTCCTTGCGTAGATGGTCAATTCAACAAACCTACTTTTCTGCAAAATCACTGGAAGAGCTTCAAACTATTGAGGCTCTACTACTTTGCAAGGGCATAGGCTCGTCAGGTTACAGGTTAAATCAGTTTCGCTGGGAAACCGAGGCAGGACATGCTTTGTTGTTAATTTTTCCCAGCAATCCTCGCTCCTGATCCGACACCCCTCCCATCAGCACCAACATTCGCATATATTAACGAGCGGAGCAGATTGATAAGCTGCTTTCAAAAGGCAGACATGAGCAGTTCTACTCCGAGATACCAATGTCGTGTCCCCGTAGTTTTTCTCTACACAGATACTCCCAAGAAATGCATTTATTGTGATTTAACTGAAAAAAGTGAGTCATTATTCGCACAACACCATTCCTGTAGTGACACAATTTCTCGAATCTTTCCTATTGGATTGTACTGGCAGAGTGAATCAACAGACTCTTTGACCCAACCCGAATGGCATAGACATTAAAACATGACCTTGAAACATCATCGACTGTCGTTGGTGAAGCACAGTAAACAAGAAAATGAACAGGACAGTTAAATACAAAGTAAAAAAAAAAAAAAAAGTTAAATCAACGACAAAAAAGATGAGACGGCAGAGCCATAGTAAGAGTAGTATTTTTGTTTGAAATGTGAAGGGGACCCCAAGTCCCAGATGCCCCTGGGGGGCCCCACTGTGACAGTGGTAGACCCCATTCTGTGGCCCCTCTTCCTTG
Organism: Gymnothorax reevesii; assembly: GCA_029721435.1. NCBI lineage: Eukaryota > Metazoa > Chordata > Actinopteri > Anguilliformes > Muraenidae > Gymnothorax > Gymnothorax reevesii. The sequence goes on from CM056574.1 coordinate 166,789,331, forward strand.
CATTACACCAGCATGACTAACTACAAACAGAAAAGGAGATATTCCCACCCAAGTCCCTGATTCAGACACAATTTTAGCACCAAGATTAACCAAATGCATACTATATACATATCATATATATATTTATATATTAGACATAAAGACAGGGACAAATGATAGGTAAATATTTACAAATCGATCCTGATCCCATCAATGTTTCTGTTCTTCCTCCATTCCCGTAGCAAAAAAAAAATAATCCAGAAAAAAAAATATCGAGGAAGGCCCAAGTTGCTTTTCTCCTTGGATATGATTAGATTGGGATTGGTTAAGATGACTCATGTCAAAAGGGAGGTCCAATCACATATCAGTGCTTCCTGCGTCCAAAGAGAAAAGCAATGCACCCTGTATATAACTTACGACAACAACCGCAGGTATCACGCAATATCCCTGGAGAAAGCGGTGTGCCAGTCGCTGAATCTGAGAATGCAGATGCAGCGCCCTCCTACACTGGCCCAGGTTCACTTATTCAATTTTAGCTTCCATAAAACAAAAATGAGGAGGGAAAAATTACACAAAATGGTGTGTTTCAGGATCATGCATGGTTAAGCCAAGTCTTTTCTAAATTACTCAAGAACATGGGTGCATCTCAAAGCGTAGCCTGTAGCCTTCGAAGGCTACATTTTTAGGATTGTCACTTAATTAAATTCGCCAAACTAACATTTAGGGTTAGGGATAAGGATAATTAGGGTAAGGATTAGGTTTGGAGCAAGGTTAGAATTGGGGAAACCAATGATGACTCGCTTAAATTAATGCTGTTGGACGAAGATTAAATAACGTCATGTCAGTCTGGCAGATGGAATGAAGCAACGAACCCAAAAAAATGCAGCCTACAAATGCTGCAGCCCATGCTTTGCGATGCACCCTCCGGGTCTGGATGGCAGGTTGAGTGGGTGGGTGGAGACTGTGGAGATGGGAGGGGTTTACCGTGGCTCCGCCCCGAATAAATCCCACCATCAAAAACAGCGGGTTTGAAACGCAACTCAATTTGAAACTTGAAATATGAGACCAAAACAAACAAACAAATAAAAAACATTCTGACTGCGGCAACAGCACAGCTGTGATTAAAGCTGATAGGCTAAGAGGACATTCTCCACTTTTCCTTTCCTTTTTTTTTTTTTTTTTTTTTGATTTTGTAGTGTTGAGCAGGTACAGACTTTGGAATGAAATGTTAAGTTCGAGCATTCGTCGGGCAGCGGCCGCGACCATAAAAAAAGATTGTTGTTGAATGAGCGGATGTTCAGCGACGACTATCCACAGCTGCACTGATCCCTGGAGACCGTTCTGTGTTCCGATGTGGTCTCTGGGCCTGGTGTCACAGCAATTCTGTCCACCTCTTTTCGCTCCTCCGTTTGCAAAAATCCTCCCATCTGGCCCTCAGGCTCCAGCTCTATGTCTTCATCGCAGTCAGGCGAGAGCGGGCGGAGAGCCGAAAGACAACACCAGGAGCAGTCACTTAGCTGAAGACACCAGACCGTGTAGTGCAACAGACCTACTCTGACTGTAGTAAAACGGGTAGGTATTAAAAGCAGTAATTATTTTTATAAAAACAGACACGCTGAGGTGTAGTGGGACTGTAGGTGGACGTTCGGGGAGGAAGGGGGGTGTTGGACCCAGCCTGTGGGCCCTGCATGTCCTCTGTGTCTGTGCGTGCTTGCGTGCGTGTGCGTGTGTGTGTGTGTGTGTGTGTGTGTGTGTGTGTGTGTGTGTGTGTGTGTGTGTGTATGTATATGTGAGAAGTGTGAGAAATATTTCTGGTAGTTTCGAGTCCCATTTCTAGGAAACAGGGAGACACAAAGAAAGAGAGAGAGAGAGAGAGAGAGAGAGAGAGAGAGAGAGAGAGAGAGAGAGAGCGCTGTTAATGAACCACTCTGAGACAACAGAGTAACACTGATACACTGCTCTGCAGCAAACTACACACTGAATTACACACCTCTCTAGAACACACAGAAACATTCATCTCCGAGATGCACCCATTAATGCCGTCAAAACGATGTCAAAGCCCGAACACATCCACAGCCTTTCACTATACCGATTAATGCGGGCAGGAAAACACTTGTGGACCGAGTGTTCCTCTTGCGCTTGCAAATTTACCTTCAAGGAATGAACACATTCTCTAGAGGCTGACGCAATCGGGTTTATTCCAAGTCGCTCAAAGTGAAATGCAAAACCCAGGCTGGTCTGCGCAAACCACATAGCATTCATTCTTCATCAATCACCCGACACACATTGACCACCAATTGTTCGAACTCTCATATTTATTGGCCCTTTGGCACATTTCTTTAGGCGGAATTTAATGTGACTCTCTCCACCTTACGCAACATTATTAATTCTGATTGGTACATTATCATATAGCAACCCTGCATCCTTAGTGACAAGTTGGCCATTACATCATAGCGCAAATTCATTTTAGGCGTACACGGACGCTCAAAGGCCACATATGAGCCTCCTACACCTTGGGTTCAATTGAAGGCCAGAGTGGATGCCCAAGTTGGCTGGATTCTGGGATATTTCCAGAATAAAATAGAGTGAGCCGGCTCATATAATGAAGCCGCTTGATGGTTGACTACCAATATGGTCATTCTGGAAGATTGGCTCATATAGCCAGCCTTGGTCGGCCTGCTAGGGGCTTTGTCATCTTGGATTTTTTTTGGCAGATTTGAGTTTTTGTTTCTTTTCAGATCCACATTCTTACAGCAGTTTTAATGGGCCACAAGAACCTGGCTGAGTTCTCTCTGTGGCACTGCGATTATAGTAATACTCTGAATTAAGAACTTTTTGGGATATTTTTCCCGCCACACAATCCAATTTACCATCATCTCATTCACACAGGTTGGGATATCACGCAACTGGAAAAAGGGCCAATATCACTTCCAAAGCTTTGTGTTTTATTATTTCATCAGAATTCGCATACATCAACTATATTCATCATCTTTCTCCTGTGGCTGTGCTTTTAAGCGCTTCATTTGATTACTCAGGACTATTATTATTCATTTATTTTCCTAATAAAACAAAATTTGGCATCTCCAATCCCACCGAAATCTGGAATGCCCAATTAGGGAACTATGTACAAGGCTCGCTCGTATGCGCCCTCTTGTTGCCAACTTCGAGAGAGCGAGATAGTTCGCTGCTCTCCTTCGAAGCATGCGCCCGTCAGCCATTGCTTCTTTACACTCATTGGTCGAAAAGCTTACAATCTCACTGGCGAGCGCCCAGCTGGCCATCAGGAAGCGCTGATGCAACAAACACAGCTACTTTTTTCTTTAATATCCCATCCTGGCAGTCCTTTTCCAATTAGTTTTCCCTGCAGCGCAAGGCCAATTGTGCGCTGCCCTGAAAAAGCTGCCGACCACTGTGGGCTGGTAGGACCGGGGATCTAAGCTGCACCATGGTAATCACTACTAGTCCGCAATGTGGCACCTTAGCTGAGTGAGCTTTAATTGCAAAGGTTATTGATACTACATAAAGACAGTAGACGCATTAAATTTTCCACAGAAATCGAAAGACGTGCGACACTCACCCCCTCAGATGAAAACCTTCGCCAGGGCGTCGGCGCCAGCGCTGCCGATGAAGGGTTGGGTCGGGTGGAAGGCCACGTCGTGGATCGCCTCATCGTGCTTCTTCCGGTGCGCCGTGATCTCCTGCACGCACGTCCTGTTCTCCAGTGTCCAGAGCCGCACCGAGCAGTCGTGGCCTGCAGGGGGCATTATGGAGGCAACGTTGAGCAGGCGGAACGCCACTGAAGTTACACATGCCCATGTACTGGCCTGAAAATATCCTTCGGCCAACCAGAAACAAGCATGACATACTCACATACCCCACCATGGAAAGGAGGTTATCTAACCTGGAAGCAAAATGCAGTGGAGGGACGGACAAATGGACAGCAGGACGCAAGTATGAATAGGCACATCTACACAATAAGTCGTAGCCATACATAAAATTTACTGGAGAAATATTGAACAGTTTAGGACTTCTGGCCAAGAAAAGAACTGGGTACTGAATATCTGGCCAGTTAAAAACAAACATGGTGAAGGGCTGGACAGATGGACAGGCTGATGGACAAACGCAGAATGAGAGACACATCCTCTCAGCCCCAACAATCTAATGGCAGAAATCTCAATATATCAAAAGGCATCAGTCTAGGACCCGATTAATACGCACAGCAAGGTTTGCAAAAAAATACTGAATAGTTTTCGAGTTCTGTCCCAGAAATGAACTGTGGGCGAATGGATAGACAGACGGATGGAGAGACGACCACATGGACGAATATATACTGTCCCCCGCATAATATGGCGAGGGATAAAAAGGGACATCTACATTACAGGATGCATCCACATATAAAATTTTGACTTCGACCGGCATTGGGGTTCAGGCCCAGAAGAGGAGTGTGACGGACAGACGAACAGAGACACAGAGGAACACTCATTCCTATGTTCCCATCCACTGTGCGGCTGGGGATAATACATTAGTAAGTGCATTGAGATGGAGCACAAAAATTATTCACTGTATTGGCTGAGACTCTAGCACCCCCTGCAGATGGCCATAGGTAATGCACTTGCTATTCATTCGACGTTTCAGATCGCTTCTCCTCATCGCAACAGACCGTGAATCCTGTCATAGGAGGGAATTGTGGGAAATCATGGGACTTACTGCCAGACACCAGGTAAGTGCCTTTGGGATCCGTGGTCAGGCAGGTGACAGCATCCAGGTGAGCCACCATAGAGTGAATCGTCTTTCCTACAAAGCAAAGCCGCAGAGTCAACCTTAGCTGAGAGAGAACACGGAGCAACACTCTGCATTAATAACAGGCCATATGGGTTTACGATGTGCGTTTGATGGCGAGCGACAGAATGTGTGCACACAAGCCAGCTTTTAAGAGAGCCAGCGAGCGAGCTGGTGTTACGGGAGTTACAGAGGTCACTGACCGCTCTTGTTGTCGAGGAAGCGGATGGTGCGGTTCTCGTGGGCAGTGATTGAGATGGGCTGAGAGGGGTGACTGACCACGCAATTTATCAGCTCACTGCCTGCAGGGGGCGACATTGAGAGAGAAACGCACAGAATTCAGGACATCATCTCCCATCAGCCTCTAAACTAGACATACTGTAGCCAAGCATCACCAGAGATATTGCAGCCAACCAACCCTTAAGCCAAAGAGCACATTCCCCCATTAGAGTCCACACAAAATTACAGCAGCAAAGTCATTGAATTTTGGATTTTCATTTAAATGCAAGAAATTGATTAAAATCATTTCTATCATAACATTTCACTAAATTACATATAATTGCACTGAGCCCATTACTCTCCAGTGAGCAGCATTTTTCGAAGGCGCATGGAAGAGTCGTAGTCAACTCCTCCCACTGAGGTCTGCAATGCCCGTGCTGTGGTGCAAAACGCTACCGCCAGCCTCCATTTTAAGCTCCTGACCAGCTCCCATAGGAATATATGCAGGTCTGTATAAACCCGCTCTAAATGCGTATTGATGACTCAACCTGTAAAATCTCAGCGGCAGCACAGGGCCCTGAGAGACGGCCTTGAGACCACAGGTCACATCCACTCACTCACCCTCCTTGGTGCCCGTCTCCAGGACCATGATGCTTTTCTCCGTGTTGAGGTCGTAGAGCAGCGTCTCGCCCCCATCGAAAGAGACCACGGCCTGGAAGGGGGTGGAGTTGACGAAGGCCACTGAAGTGGGGATCCCGTGTTCTGGGTGGGGCGAGGCAGAGAGAGACGGAAGATTAGCATTCATGTCTCTGATCACTAAAGACATGACTTTTTTTCTGGGGCTGACTTCCTGTTCAGAAATACTGCTTACTAGCATCGCAGCATTGGTATCCAGTATCCACTTCTGCCACTTATTTCAACATAAGCCACTGGCATGAATGCAATAAGAATTTAAAGGCACTAGTTCTTGGCCGCAAGCACGAATAGTCACAATAGACGTTTTGTACGATCTCCTAGTCTGTAAAATTTATGAAGCTTTGAGTCATTTTCACAACAGTGTAGTATTTCGTGGAGAGCCAAGTCCCTGTAATGTAATGGACTGTAGCTGTAGCTACACAAATGTCCTGTGCAATACAGATAGAGCAGAGACTTGCTGCCCAAATATGGCACCGTTTTCGACAGCATGGTGGAACTTTCATGCTTCCAAAAAGCTTTGGGGGAAGTCAACGGGTCATGTCACAGTCACTTCGTCTATATTTGCTTTGCAGACTACGGTGCACCAACACACGCACACACGCGCACACGCACACACAGTCTCACCCTTCTCCTTATTGAAGACGGACAGGCAGGGGGTGGAATTCTGCGGGTCCCAGATGCGCACCGTCCCGTCGGCCGAGCAAGACGCCAGGCGATTGTGGGCAGCGGAGTAAGCCAGGCCCCAAACTGCATCCTCGTGTCCCGCCAAAACGCTGCTCTCAATCCCCGGGTCTACAGGGGCAAATATTCACACAGGCACACACACACACACACACACACACACACACACACACACACAGTCAGCAAGAAAAACCACCAAATGCTGTTAAACAGCAATAAAAATTTGCTTTCAGAACAGTTCGTTGCTACTCATCACCTTGCTTCTTGACAAATATCTCCCTCTATTGGCCAACCACGAGCACAACCTCTAAGCACCAGCTAATCTCAAATTCACACTTCGGTATTGTTGCCCCAATTTTCCACCCGCTAACGGTTCTTGAAGATCGCGGACAAAAGCCCCCAGATCAGAGGTGAATCTGCAGTGGCAAATCGCAAATGGGTGCTCAATTTCTATGCGTGAACTATATACATGAATGCAACCCAATAGCTTGCCAAGAGCTCACTGATGCCGCACAGAGGCAAGAAAGATTTCGAAAAGGCTGCATATCAGGTCGTGTTAAGGAGAAATGCAACAAGCTACAGCCAGCAAGGGCAAACACAGGGAGGGGAGGGTGGATTGGAGAAGAAAAAATGGAAGAGCACCAGAGAATGAGCCAGACACCAAACGCAACACGACAACAACTGAAACATGGCAACAGGAAGTGCTACTGACTTCTAGGACGAAAGCAATGGAAAAGGGCATAGTACTGAGACATTTATCATGTTGTTTCTCATATATTCTTATGATAAAACATAGTTCTGAAGATTTCTCAAGGGTTCCACCTGACAAAATATGGTGACCCCTTTGTCACTGATCTGTCATGTAGTGTGCAATCCACAGCGACAGCAAGTTTTGCAGCAAGAAAAGTGATCCGACCACTTTGAAAGTCAAGCGGTGTGACCAAGGCATCAAGTTCCATTAGCACCTCTGAAGCACAATCCTTGCTTTGCTTCATAGGTGAGAAAGGAATCCCACTTCTCACGCCTGCCATTCTGCTAACAGGACAGAATAATGAAGAATGTATATTAGATAGTTACCTAGCCCAATGTGTACTATAATGCTCGTATTCGGACACTACTTAAGATTCATCCTATCTGGCAGGATCTTTCTTTCCCAAGACCATTTTTTGTCGGGAGTGCACAATGAAATAGCATCATTCTGTCAGTGACGGACAGAAGGCAGATTCCCGGTCGAGCTGCCGGCCTGGAGTATTGACCTCCAAACTGAAATAATCAGCCTCAACAAGAGCAGCCCCATTCTGTCTCCAATTCTCAGGGGCAGCCCATTAGTATCCAAACACAAGCAACACCAAAATGGAAGCTTGTACACTTTCCGAGCTAATTTAAGCACACAGAACTTCATAACAATGTCTGATGTTTAAAAAGAATCACTCAACCAACCAAGTTTTACTCTAAACTTGTTGTCTTCTCATGTAAGAACTGCCAAATAAGTACAGAGATTACTGAAAGGTAACAGGTTTATTAGACGTTTAGTTGGTTATTGAAAGTGCTGCGAAACTGACATCACATATGACGGAATATCAGGCAGCGGAGACAGCTTTAAGACTGACCGTAGTTGTCGTAGGGGTCCACATTGAGATCCGGAATCTTCCAACATCGAACCGTGCCGTCCAGGCCTCCACTGAAGCAGGACTCGCCCTCCTCACCCATGGCTAGAGAAAGCACCGCCCCGCTGCAAGCACATACACACACACAGCGCGTACTGAGAATACACCACAGACAAACATCCATAAGGGCATTTCATGACGGACAACAGTGTTAGCTGCAGAACTCTGCACTGTAAAGTTTGAGTAAGTTCTTGTTTGGATTTTTGAGGATTCTGGGTTTCACCCAGTGTCTTTGTCCAGCTAATTCAGTAACACAAAACTGAGATACGCCCACAGAGGACTGCAGAGAATCAATTCACCAAGCGCTGCGTCTGACCATGAACACTGCAAGCAAATGCTGGACACTGTGCTGCCATTTGAGCGGGGAAAACAAATGCGGAACTTTAGCGGTGAGAGGGGAATGTGATTGGCTCCGAGTGAGTGCGGGATAAGTCTGGCTCAGGCCTACAGAGGTGGGGGATGTGACTCTTTATGGAGATTCTGGATCTGGACTCACCTGTGGGCCCTGAAGGTGTAGATGGGCTCAAAGTCCAGTGCTGCATTTCTAACAGGGAGAAATCAGAGAGACCGTGAGATGGGGAACCAGAACTGCAGTAAGGGGGCAACTGAGGAGAAATACTAACTCTTACTCGACTGTACTCCGCTATGATTTTTTTTTTACTTTGATATTCTGGTGAGTTATGTAATCATATCTTTTGTACAGAGAATGTGGCTTGACCGTCAACCTAAAACATGGACATTGCACTGGATGACATTGAGAGAGATCACAGGGGCAGAACAACTAAAAATGCCCCTACTGCCCATACATGGGGCAGCAGCCTATTTTTAACCCAGAGTGAAGAAATTCAGCCATTTAAATATTGTATTGTGTCCCCACATCAGCGCTGACTGGATGCGTGGCAGGATGTGATGACACAGGGACTTCCTGTGGGCGTGGCGTACTTCTTGGAGTGCATGGCTTTGTTGAGGTTCCACAGCTTCAGGGTGGCGTCCTCTGAGGCCGTGAGCAGAACGGCCTGGCTGGGGTGAAAGGTCAGGGCGCGGATGGCGTCAAAGTGGCTGCGCAGTGTGAAGCGAGGGTTCCAGGTCTTCTTGAACTCCTCCCGGCTGTCCTGCAGCTGTGCAGACACACGAGACGCAGCACGTTACTACACATGAAACAGCTGCGCTTCTGAACGCCTGTATCCGCAGTCTGGCTCTGGCCCATCTGCGCTTGTGTGAATCTGAAATCTCTCCTAGTTCTAACTGTCTGCATTTGAACCGCTCGTAATCCTGGCCTCTGAACTGACTTAAGTTTCTCCCTGTATATTTGGCGTTTCCTCTTAGTTTGATTTATTTGATTTTATGCCTCTGCCTGAGCACTTTGTTTATATAGGACATTGTCTGTGAAAGGTCCTATATAAATAAGTGTTGCTAAACGTGGCCTTGTCCCCCGCCAGGTCACAGAAATCGACTGGGCGTATAATGCCATTACACATTGAAGCCAAAGATTAATGAAATCGGTGAAACCGTTCTTGATATCGAGTTAACGACAAATGGGAGGTGACGGACGGAAAGACTGACGGACGGAGCTGAATACCATTTCCCTCGCTCCACTCGCTACCGCAGCGGCGGGGAACAATAAGATTTGCTCGCTTGCTTGCTATCCCCAAACCATCCACATTTAATCAGTCGGTATCTGCAGTCCGCTTCCGATTCGTCTGCGTTTGAATGGTCTGCAGTGACTCTGAACCATTTATAGCAACAGATCGCCCGAACCATTTGCAATCCGCATCCACAACCTACATTTTCATCACAACCCGCCGTGCGTGCCTGCATGCGCCACTCTACAAAGCAGGCCAAACCCTTCCCCAAAAACCGCATGTCTGCTCATCTGTATGTTTTTTTTTAATACAGATTTTTACGGGGTAGTGAGTTTCATGATTTAAATCATAGTTCTGGCTGTAAGTGGATATAATCTACCTAGTGGTCTAATGCACTTGGATATTCGTTTTACCATCTTTCCAAACATAGCCAGGCCTGAGATACTGATACACAGGTAGCATGTCACTGCAATAAGTGCATCTGATTAATGAAAATAATATAATGTAAAACTGAAGTGAAACTGTGCAGACCCATCCATGCAGCCCATCCCCAGCTTCATTACAGAACCGCGCAGAACCTGGACAGCTGGTGGACTCACTTCGATGGTGAGGTCGTTGTCATTGGCGACAGTGAGGTCAGCCAGCTCGCCAAGGTTCATGTCTCCGCCCCCAACAGCGTCAAGGATGAAGACATCGGAGGAGAACCCAAGAGCACCCCCTAGTGGATATGAAAAGTACAATAACTTTGATTAGATCCTTCAATTAAAAAAAGTTGCAAAGCCACTGCACCCGCTTAGCCAAACATGGCCAAAATGGAACGCCCCCTACTGTCCAAAATCAAACTTGATCTAGATCTTATGACCATATATTCACATATAAAATATGAAAAGGATCGGTGAAAAACTGAAGACGCTAGAGCGCAGACAACCCAAAAGTTTACTTACTTACCTGCTGACGCATGCACACACGCACGACAGACCATTACTAAAGACCCCGAGCACAGCATAAGCCTTGAGGGCCTTTTGACCAAGCGGGTGAAAAAGCAGTTTCCAGCAGCTATGCTTTATGAAACTATCCCCAGTACAGATACTACAGGGGAGTAAAGATGTAACCCCTTTTAACACTGTACATCGTAATAACAAGTCAGTTACATACTGACTGTGTCACTATTAATGTAATATTACATCTGTTGCAGTGGGTCAACACATTCGCCACAGGGGTAGGAGATCTGAAGACAGACATGGGGGGGGTTCACAGGGGGGCCTTACCTTCAGCAGGGCGAGACTGTCCCGGGACAGTGGGGGGCGGGGAGGGTTTGGGGGGGAAATCGGACATCATGCCCTGCAGCTTGTTCCTGCGATTCTCTATCCCACACAGAGAGGAGACAGTGATCAACAAACACACACACACACACACAGACACACACACAGACACACAAATCCATACAATCACACACGCACAAACACGGGCACAGGCAAAGGCAAGCATGCTCACACACAATGAGGCTCAAAGAACGGACAAAAGACACCAGTAAAACCAGTCAGAAGGACAGACAAATGGAGAGATACAGGAAAGAGACTCCCGTAAACATCGACAGACACAGACACATTCATTCAACACTGGCATTGCAATAGAGACACAGACAAGGCATAATACACTACCAAAGGAGTCTGAGAGACTCGACAGACAGAACATGACCACAGAGGCCACCATGTCAGAGAGTCCAAGGGAAGCACAAGTTACAGAGAGCAGGATGGAGCTGCCAGCAGATGGACAGTGCAAACACAGGGAGGGAGAGAGAGAGAGAGAGAGAGAGAGAGAGAGATAGAGCCCAGAAACTGACAGAAGAGACAAAACACACCCACATCGGCGGCCATTTTCAATCAGAGGGAAGCCACAGGAAACACAGTATCAGAGAGATCCGAACAGAGCTGCAGACGGACAGAGAGACAGCAGGACAGACAGACAGACCGGAGGATAAACAGATGGGGGTGCGGCGCGGTGATGCTGTACCCAATTCCCGGCCGTCCCCGGAGATTCGCGCCTCCCCTGCTCCCTCCCCCTCCTCCCCCGACCCCAGGAAGTCAAATTCGCCGAGCGCGTCCTCCGAGTCATCTTCATCTTCCTCATCCTCAGGGTCCAGATCCGCCGTCATGGGCTCTGCACCCAACTGAGATCACACACACACACACACACACACACAAAAATGAGCATATAGGACATATACAAATGCAGCAGTAGGCGGAGTCCAGCAGTCCCTTACAGGGCTTTTCCACTAGCACCTACTCGGCTCTACTCAACTCGACTCTACTCGGTTTTCAGGGTTCTCCATTAGGTGATAGTACCTAGTACCAGCTACTTTTTTGAGTATGTAATCGGCCGGGTTTCCAAGCGAGCTGAGTCAAGCTGAAAATCTGACATCAACAGACTGCAGGCCACTGATTGGCTGAAGAGTGATGCTTGCTACGATGACCCCTTCCAGGTTGAGGTAGAACTCATTTGTAGAGGAAAACGACCGAAACCGTAGAGTCGAGTTGAGGCGAGTAATGCTAAAACCGTGTAATGGAAAAGCGGCATTACTTTCACTCGTTGCTTCTTGTTCTTGCGCGGTGCGTCGATGCAGTCGGTCGCCAGGCCCTGAAAGTCATCCTCTTCGTCGCTGTCATCTTCATCCTCATCTTCGCAGCCGTGAAGGAAGGGCAGCTTATCCAGCACAGAGCTGCTTATGCGCTCCTTAGAGCTCTCCTTCCCAGCATTCCTGAGACACACACACAGTTGCGTGTGAAGACACACAAGTACGTACCATGCACTGTATATAAAGATGGACGACACGTCTCCAGGTCCTAGCACTGTACAAAAATGGAACCAAAATATCCCTCATACAGACACTGCCATCTAGCACATTTGGAGCCAGAATCTGCACAGTAGTGATCAGGGGGGTTGAGCCGCAGCATCGAGGTCCCACCCACACACCCACCCTTCTCGTAATCACAGCCCCCTGAACACTATGCGTGGCTCGCCAAAATGGCTCCCTCTGTTTGCGGTAAACGCTAGGTGCTATGCACAGCCAACAGACTGGTTATACTGCATATAAAAGCTGGTTAGATTGGTACCTTTCCCAGTTCAGTCGTATGATGCTAAAATATATGCCGCTATCCTTGCCTTTGGAGCTTAGTTGCTTAGCCAATGTCCGGCAATACCTCGCTAATGCACTGTCTCCGGATAAGTGGCTAGCTAGTTACAGTATACAAACCTATTTAAGATAAGAAAACCAAGCTAGCTAACCTTTGAAAATTCAGTACATAGAGTCTATGGCTGAATAGAACCCCAGTATTATGGGCTATAATGTTAGTTCTAACTAGCTAGCCAGCTAGAGCTAAGGGTGACTCCACTGAATCTCAGGGATTATCCTTAGTTAGGTAGCTAGCCATCAGTTTTTTGGGTCACTTATGCTGGCAACAAAAACTGATTGTGGAAAGCCCACTGCTCTAAACATAACATCATTGCGAAGAGTAGGTATCTACATTATGCTATTTTCAAAGTAACAAGCTTTTTACCACCGATTTCAGTTGCCATCAACAGTGACTCATTATAAAATGTTACATTTTACCTACATTAAACAAACCTATTTAAGATAAGAAAACCAAGCTAGCTGACCTTTGAAAATACAGTACATAGAGTCTGGGCTATAATGTTTGTTCTAACTAGCTAGCTGCCCAGAGCCAAGGGTGACTCCACTGAATTTCGATTTATTATCCTTAGTTGGGTAGCTAGCCATCAGTTTTTTGGGTCACTTATGCTAGCAACGACTAGGTAGCTACATTATGCCATGTTCAACAAGCTTTTAACAACCGATTTCTGTTGCCATCTACAGCGACTCATTATAAAATGTTGCAAACCTTCCTAGCTAGCTAGCTAGCTTACTGTACCTTTCTACAGTATTAGCAACGCCGCAAAGAGTATATGACCCCATTTTCAGGGCAAAGACAATCAATGTTTACAATTTTTGTTGGACTTGGAAATCACCATGGGTTATATTGAGTTGCCGGGGACCTCGAGCAACTAATGCACGTGTAATGTTAACATTAACTGTAGGTTTAAAGGGCTTATTCTAAGCAAAATGACACTCAAAGATTACCGTTTTCGAGTGATTATACACTACAAAAATAGTAGTTATGAATGTCATATTACATTTATGCCAAAATATCAATCTAAATTCTACACACTGCTCCTTTAAATATTTCAGTGAGGCTGATGTCCCATCCACCAACATGGAGAGGGTGGGCTTATAGCTTGTACTGCAGCCAGCCACTAGATGGCGATCAAAACAATTTTGCTTCACATTTGGGGAGCCGGTAGGTTGGCCATCTTTATATACGGTCAATTGTATACGTGTGCACTCACAGAAACACACAGATAAACGAAGGCACACGCACTCCAAACCAACTCACAAACAATGGTACAAACATTCACATCCACGCAGTAGTGTAGTAGAGGGTGATGGTAGAGGGACAGAATAAGGTAGAAGATTCAGTTGAACTTTCCCTTCACTCTCCAATTACCTCCTCTCGACCCCTCACCTCTTAATCTGCTCCTCGATCTGTCGGACCAGCAGGGACTCCCCGGCCGCGTGTGGCTCGGGTTCGGGGGGCGGACCGTTGGCCTCCGGGCTGCTCCTCCCCAGGAGGGATCGGACTCGTTTCGAGCGCATGTCCAGGATGGTGTCCGAATATCCCACCTCCTCCAGGTACCTGCACAGACACAGACAGCGCCCAGTGTGAACACTGCATCTACTGACTCGGATCTCAGAGAACACTGCAGTCAGGGAGCGATTTTTGCCATCCTTTCACTTGTCCCACGTCTTACTTGCGCAACAGCTGACGTCCCTCCTTCCAGGACATCTGATTGGCTGGCTCAGCATCGGACTCGGCAGGCCCATTGGGAACTGCTGGGGTGAGGGAGAGACACTCTTGTCATTGGAGATTTAGCGTTAATGTTATTAACATTCAGGCCAATAGAAGCGTCTTCGATTGAATTGACAGACTGGAGTGACAGTCGCCCAGAAATGTCGAGACATTTGGCGCAACACTAAACGCCCATCTTTGTCATCCCTGAGACCTCACACCAATCTGAAAAATACCAGATTCCATAATGTTTGGGAGATATGAGAAATTGTCCCGAACAATACTGAACGCTGTATATCCCACTCTATGGATAATAATGACTGAACTCAGGGAAGAACAGGAGTTCACATGTTCTCCATATGTTCACATGGGTTTCCTCCAGGTACTCCAGTTTCCACACAAACTGCACACACCAGCACGTTGGGCTAATGCAGAGGTGGGCAGCGAGGGCCGTATCTGTCCCTGGTTTTCACACCAACGTCTGGTCTTTAATTAGTTGATTGTCTCAATTAGCCAAAACATTTATGAAATCTGACGTTTCATGTGCATTTCTTTAAATTATCATGAAACTACAAAGACTAGTCTTGTCTCCCTTCATAAAACATTTTCCTTTGATCAAATTATTGCGAAAATCTATATTTGTGCATGCAATCAATTAACTCAATTAGTCAGGGTAATTGATAGGAATAAAAATCTGCATACACACCGGCCCTCCAGGACCGTGATTGCCCACCCCTGGGCTAATGGGAGACTCTGAACTTCCCAAGGATATCAGTGCAAGTGAACGGTGTGTGAGGAGTACATTGCTTTGATAAGAGTATGAAGACTGGCACAATCGAACAAGTGTTGAAAATGCAGTTAAAACATAGACAGACAGACAGACAGACAGTCAGTCACTCATCAGAGCACAGTGATTGGCTGAGCCCTGACGCAGTGCAGCAAAGTACAGATATGACATCACCTGGCTCGGACTCGGTCTCTGGTTTCTTCTCTCCAGGATTCTGCTCGTTCCCGGCCTTCAGTTTCTGGTGCTTCGCCCTATAGACAGACAGACGGACAAGCACCAGTCACAATCTCACTCCGCGGCGCCCGTCCCCTAACTGCTACTCAAGGCATGTACACTCGCACGCAACAAGACATTACGCCATCTTCACCTCTACCCTCGCCTCTCATTCAAACCCCACCACATTCATTGTGATACCCCAAGAGGACTCACACCATCTCCTCTTTAAATACAGCGACACTTAAAAAAAAAAGATTATAGCTCCGTACTCGAGCACTCTGAGCTTGACGGAAAACGACGATAAGTTTGAAGTACAGACGGTCAGCTTCAATTTGAGGGCGTTTTCACCCCCCACTGGATGAACTGTTTAGAAATGACAGCACCTTCGGTACTCGGGCCATGGTCCAACCCACTAATTTCAATGCCCTCCCCCAATTCCGCCCACCACTTACACACAGGGCAGGAATCCTGCTGTAAAAAGGAAGCTGTACACAGGCCAATGAAAGGGTGGGCTGCCCAATTCACTGGACATGTATGTGAAGAACGAAATATCAGCCCCTTGACCATCCATTTGGCGCAAAGGAACGAGTCCACAACATTACAGACTTGAAGCAACAGAATCACCAACAATGCACGACGCAATTCGAAATCTTCCCATTCAAAAAAAACTGCACCACGGGCATTTTACCTCATTTGGAAAAGAAATCTCAAGTCATCACATCTATGGCAAGTTTCAGGTTCATCAGCCTGGGCCCATATTCACAAAGCATCTCAGCGCTAAAAGTAGGTCCCAACTGCCTGATTTAGGAGAAACTCCTAAAAAAAAGGGCATGTCAGTCGTAAATTTAGGACTCCTAATTATTTTTACTAAGCGTTATTCACACAGCATTTTAGGCCTAAAAGTAGCTCCTAAGTCTGGGAGAGCTTAAAAGTAGTCAAGAGGACTCCTAACTCGCCAAAACCTAATAACAAAGAATCGGAAAATGGCCGCTGCTGTTGAAAGACGGAATGACTTGAAAATTCTGAATGATGCGCAGTTGTTGAAAAGATACTGGATCGACCGTGAAGGGATTTCATTTATTGTTGACTAGGTGAGGGAGAGAATTACATCTCCAACCATAAGAAACAACCTAATAAGCCCCATAAAAAAATGTTTGACAACACTTTGTTACTTGGCCACCGGAAAAATGCAATTTTGCAATGCGGACAATTTAGGGATTTCACAATCATCAGTCAGTCACTCAATTCAACAAAGAATCATTGTGCTCTGTGAACCTCACATCATCCGACAGTTTATCCGGTTTCCAATGGACATTTGCCAACAACAAAGAATCAAACTTGAATTCATGCACATCTCAGGTATGTCCGGTATCATCGGTCCTACTGACGGGACCCACATTCGAATCATTTTTCCGACCCAAGATGAAGAGGTATTTGTAAACAGAAAAAAAAGTTAATTCCATCAACACCCAAACAGCATTTGATTCCGAACAAAATATTTTGAACATTGTTAGGAAGGCTTTGGCTTTGGTGCTGTACCTCCTCCTGCTATGCATGAATTATTTTATTAGGCTATTGAGTGAGGGTTACATTAAATAGATCATCATAATAATAGCAGCCTAGGTCATATTTTGTATGCAAATTTAAATTGTAGGCTATACATTACAAACAAAGCTTAGTATGCCTTCCTGTTTGAACAATAACCCGTTTATAGGCTGCAATCTCGGACCGCCCCTGCGATTGCAGCCCATACCACCGCATTTCGCAGTCGTCTGCCGTCCGAGACTCCAAGGGGAGGGCAGCATTGATCTGTAGGCTGATATTATCCCACGCATCCTGCTTGGATTTGCTGGTTACCGCCGAGCCACATTTCCCTTTGATTACATGCTTTCGCTCCAGCACCAACTGGTCCAGCAGCAGTAACTGGTCATGGCTCCAGTTGGGTTTTCGCGTCATTTTAGAACTTTCATTCATGACAGTGTAGGGCAAACAAACTTGAACAGCCCGACAATAAAAAAATCGTAACATATTCTCATTGGGTAAAAAGTTGCTAATTGGGGAAATGACTTGTTTTATTATTGACTAGTTTTATGCTATTGGCGTTTTTAGAACTCCCTCTTTCCTATGCATGTTTATTTGCTTAGAGCGTGATGTATGGGGAGTGCGCATCGTGGATTTCCAGGAGTGCTCAACATATTATTTTATGGGACAAACCAGCCACTTGGACCATTTCGTCATTTTGTCCTCCATGGGTTGTATGTGGGATATTTTTTTCCAATGGGCCGCCCTGTCACCAAACAACCAATCACCATGCTCATTGTCCCAAGAATCGCGCATGAGAATTGACGTCATCCATAGCAAAGGAGATTTACTCCCAAATGCTTTGTGAATACAGGCCCTGATGGTTAGGAGGAAAGGATATTTACAGACCATATAAGTGCTTATCGGCATGGCATAATGACAAAGGAGAAGCAAAGATCAAAAAGCACTGGATGATGAAACCCGTAATACATGTTATAATAACCCAAGTAATGTATGTCTTGCTCAGCAACCACATACTAAATGTCAGCCTGATTGACAGAAAAATGCGTTAGAGATAGCAGAAATAGGCATTTAAAAAATGGCTGCCTGGCGGCTAAATTTGAAATCATTTCAGAATGCCTCAAACAATGTTTGGTGTCCTCATGGGAAGGAACATGTACATAAAGTTCAAAGTTGACCGCCAAACGGTTTTGGAGAAGATGTTTACGGACGAACGATGAACAATGACCAACAAATAACGACCTACAAATAACGATCAACAAGTAGGCCATGACAGGCCAAGAATCCTGCTGCCCTTCCACTGACTCAAATAGATTTAGAGAGAATTTTATGAGAAAAATGGAGAAGGAGATTTTAAAGAACACAAGCTCAAGTTATTCATGCTTCTTTTGAGCTAGACAATCTTCTTGACTTAGCAGTATGATACAACCACTCAAGAAGTTGGCACAAACAAATTAAGATAACGTTAATACAAGGACGTTACTAAGTACTTTCGCTGTTACTTAAAGGAAGCAGATACGAGCAGCAAACGAGCTAACAAGCGGTTTAAATGTGATTGAGCTAGTTAGCTAGCAATTCCTATGATCCACCTTAAAAATTACTAGCTGTTTTTATTGTTTTAAGCCGTCATTTATACTGCGCAAATCAAATTCATCAGCTGATACACAGGATTCAAGCAGCAGTCAGCAGTGGTTCCATGGTTCCACTCATGAACCTCTGAGTACTGCTGCGGACTAATTCAGAAATACACCTCCTCCCCTTGTTCCTCCTCCTTGGTTTGAGCGCGAAACTTGTTTATTTTTGGATCTCGATCAAATCCTCCAACATGAAAATGGCCAGGCCAAGCGGGGGAGGGCAGTGCATTTCTGAACTGGGCTGCAGCCCATAGGCTACCCCCACCCCCCCACGTCCGGTCATATTTTTAAAAAAAATGACAGTTTGACATAATGGAAGATAAAATAATAATATTATATGTTTGGTGGAATATCATTGACTGCTCAAGTCTGTGATCCATCTCCAACCACGGGGTATCTTCCATGGTGATGCTCCGTCAGACCTGTACAGCAGTCCTCTTCAGTTCCCCTTTGTTTCACAGACTTTTCACCTCCAGTCTCCTCTTCAGCATGTATCAAAATCCATGTTTTTTGGATTCAGATCCAGTTACTGACTTGGCCATCAGAAGCAACATGGCAAACAAGAGCCGTCTGGCAATGGCATATCCCCCCGGCCCCCTACATTCATAGATTAGCTGTTCAATTAACATGAGTAAATGTACAACAGTATTAAAGGACTTGATCTCAAGCAATAAGGTAACAAACTTGCCTGACTGTGAAATGGCAACCCAGACAACGTTGTGCTCAGACCAATATGTGTTCAGTGTCCCTGTGTCCATCTGTCGAGGTGTGTATGTGTAGATGTGGTCAATCTGTGTTCTACTATCTGTCTGATGACATTACGTGAGGTAGTTGTGGCTGTTTGTTGATCTCGCTGTTCATGTTACCGGCACTCAGTACGAGGAAGTGGGCTGCCATGTGTGCCAGGAGTTTCCTAGCTTCACATTTTATTTATATAAATATAATGCAGAGGGGATAAAACATTTCAAAAGACAATAAATCAAATTTAACATATTAAACTAAGTTTCACTGACACTGGTGCAGGGTGCAGTCGGAGATGGCTTCAGAGATATTGCCCAAACAAATTTATCAGTGAACTAAGTCCACCTTCACACACATTTGCATGAAAGACACAGAAAAGAATTTTTCAGAAACTCTTAAATGTGAGAAGGCACATATAGAAATCATGCTCAACATGCTAATCAAGTTAGGTCAAAATTATCAGTGAGCTTAGTCCAAATTCAACCATGTTTCCATGTAAAGTAAAAATCAAAAATTGTAGAAATTCCAAAGTATCAAAAAGCACATCAAGACATAATGCTTAACATATCCATTAAGTTTGGTGAAGGTCGGATGTATAGTTTCTGAGATATGGCCCAGACAAGCAAAGTTCCAATTCACACAAGTTTCCATGGAAACCGCAAAAAAGTAAATAAATAAATAAATAAATAAAATAAATTCCAGAAATTCCTAAGTATGAAAAGGCATATCTAGAGATCATGCTCATTAAATCTGTCAAGTTTCGTGAAGGTCGGATGTATAGTTTCTGAGATATGGCCCGGACAAGCCAAGTTCCAATTCACACAAGTTTCCAAGGAAACAGAAAAAAAAAAAAAAAAAAAATCCAGAAATTCCTAAGTATGAGAAGGCACATTTAGACATCTTGCTCAACAAATCTGTCAAGTTTCATGAAGGTCAGATGTACAGTTTCTGAGATATGACCTGAACAAGCTAAGTTCCATTTCACACAAGTTTCCATGGAAACCGCAAAATTGAGAAATTCCTACATATGAAAAGGCACATCTAGACATCATGCTCAACATATCTCTGAAGTTGTGTGATGACTGGACATATAGTTTCCAAGATATGGCCAGGGCGAGACATGATTACAGAGGGATGCCCGGACGGACGGGCGGGCGGGTGGACACACTGATGACTCTATCCCCCCTGCATTATGCTGCCGATGGGTTAAAATGAGGCAGGGCTTAATGAATTTTGGTGCTCACAATAGACACTGTGTTACACCTCTCCTTCCGTACTTCCCTACTTCTCTCTCAGCGCGCTTTGCCAGGACCAAATACAAAATTCCAATCAAATTACACTAATTTCAGCATATAGCATCGCAACTTAAATGGAAGAATAAACAAGTTTTTGCAGTCACAATGAATGGAGGCTTTGTCCCCAACGTATTATTACACTTTCTCTTTGCACTTCCGCTATTCTGAAAATAGGTACGCAGCCCGAAAGACACTCAGCATTGCATTTCTCTGCAGACAAAAATGACTCCAAACCACGCGGGTTAAGCAGAAGCCAGTAGAAGAATGTTCACAGAAATCATGGATACTTGCAGAAGATCGCAGTATTTGTGCCTAGGCCGAGCTCTGACGAACATCGCCAACAGAACTATTATTCTGTGGGTGACCATATAACAGGCATGTGACATCTAAACAGCTTTGACAAATTTTGAGAACTGCACCACTTTATGGTGCAAAAACCTTTACCCAAATGTTAATAATAAAAGGCAGGAATTTCAATAGCCTGTATAGGGTAATCAGATTGGCTGGAAGCACTGCCACTCATCGCACAACTTTGAGGCGGGTTCTCTCATGTTTTCTCTACACCCACCTCCAGCTCTCGCTTCATCCCTCTCACTCTCTCCCTCACCTCTCCTGTTTGAGGGCGTATTCCAGCATCTTGATCCTGCGCACCAGGTCCTGCTTCATGTTCTCTTGTCCTTTCCTCTCGCCCTGCAGAAAAGCCACCTGCGCCTGGGGGCAAACACACAGCAGGAAGGAGCTTAAGTGAACACATCCCTACTTAAACACACACACACTCCAGTGTGCTCAAACAAACACCGTAATCGTGTACATATCCTGAAGGAAACGCACACAAGGTTCAAGGTTTTTTTTTATTGGTACTCAAAGGTAAATTTGTAGTGCAAGACAGTACACACGGAGCCGCCAAAATTACATTAGAAGTTAAAAAAAACATAAACAGAAAAAAAAAGTAAGAACAGCATATCACAACAACAACGACAATACTATTTCACAAGACAAAAATGCCAAACATGAGCTGCCGGATAGCTCACTTGGTTAAGGCAGAAGTGACCATCACGTCGCAGGTTCAAGTCCCGGTCGTACCAACCGGCAGTGGTCGGCAGCTTTTTCAGAGCAGCACACAATTGGCTATTGCACTACAGGGTTTCAAATTAGGAAGGGACTACCGGGAAAGGGAAATAAATAGCTTTGTTCGTTACTCAAGCGCCTCCTGTTGGCCAGATGGGTGCCCATTAGGAATATTCTAAGCCTGTTCATGTCCGGGTATCCTCCGAACTTGCGAAGATTCAACCAATGAGTGTATAAGAAGCGGTGGCTGACAGGCACGTGCTTCGGAGGAGAGCCGAGAACAGTCTACATTCTCCTGAATTTGGCAACAAGGGGTCGTAAACAAGCAAGCCTGGAACATAGTTCACCAATTGGGCCTTCCAGATTCAGGTGGGATTGGAGACGCCAAATTTAAAAAAATAAAAATGATGCTAAACACTCACAAGCATGCATCAACAAAAGTGCTCAAGCGCTTAAAGTGCTACAGGTGGGCTACGGATGCTACCGTGTGCTTATTTCATTCAATGGTGCAATCGCTGCAGGCACCGAACAAAACAAAGCATACACACATTCTCACATGGAACATCAGCGCATGCATATGAGCGTGCGCGTGCACACACACACAAAGGAGAAATAAGCGCACGAAAAAAGAACTATGGACAAATTAGAGAGGGTAAACTGCACATTAGCAGTGATGCACAAATTATAGGGCAGTTAAATGTACATACTCCATCTCTCTCTCTGAAAAGGACACACATGGGGCAGCTGACCTGCTCTCATTTTTTTAACATGAATGCACACAGTGGATCTTAGACGAAGCTGCTCTAGTCTTAAAAGCCTCACTTAGGCCAACCAATGCGTACACGCATGCCATATGCAGAAACACACACATACACACTCGTTTATGCAACAATCCCACACCTCACAGAGAGGAAAATAATGGATAAATACAAACGGTGTGGTTTCCACACATCACACTGCTTATGTGACTCAACCTCAAGACAGCAAGTTCTCCATGAAGTTCGACAGAATATTTCACACACAGTTCTTGTATGTACAGAGGTAGGTGTGGATGACTGACAGGCCAAGCCAGTGCAAGAACTCAACAATGTCGGGTTTACCTAAAAGCATTTCCAAATTTGTAAATACCCCATTTTATTGTGAGGATTACGACACTTTATAAAACGATTAAGAGCCAGTTTCTGTAAAAATTCAGGCTTGCTCAAACTTCTTTTGAAGATAGATGTACAGTCGCAAGTAGAGATGGGAAGAGCTTGCTAAATTGGTAAATGTATAATCGGTGCAAATTTAAACGTTTAAACGGTACTTCTAGTTATTTACTAATTGCTAGCGGAAATCACAGTATATTCTAATAAATGGAAAATGATAAAAGGTAAATGTATTTTGTTTAAACAAATATTGATTTTCCTCAACATTAAGCTCCACGTAAACCTACACACACATTTATTTATGCGGAACATCCCTAGCTGCAGACAAGGAAAAACATCTTCAGTTCTCGATATTCCTTCAATAATTTGGGGATTTGTTAAAAAAAAAAAAATGCATGAAATTATGATTTTTAAGTGCAAATTTTTCAGTGAGCCCTAAATCAAAATAATCTCAAAGTACAGTAGCGCGGGCTGAAGTAGTTACTGTGGTACCAACTTTTTGCGGGCGACTTGAGGTGCAGTACAGAAAGGGCAATGAAAATCACTACTTTTGCCATTTTTGGATACTTTCGTGGGGTAATTTTGACTTGCGTCCCAAGAAGTCAATCATGATTCAGCTCATTTTCGCCTATCAAATTCAATAAAACTTAGTGATGCAAGATATATCTAGTATCTGCCACTAAAAAAAAAAAAAAAAAAGGAATCATAAATCCATTGCAACACATTTTTTGGGATAATCTGCCCAGATTTTACTGCTTTTCAACCCTCATTTCTAACGATTTTCCGGTGTGCATCCTCAGTACCTCGTGGCTATTCCTGCCCAGTTCTACAACTTAGTCCTAGTTCTTAATTTTTAAACCATTATTCTGGGATACTCACGGCCCAAAAGTCATGGGAGGAGCCACCAGTGATGAAGTAAATAAAAAGCCACACTGCATTTTCTCAAAAGCATCAGCCAAAAACCCTAATTATATTCTGGTCATGCCAACAGTTATTTGATATTTGCTGGGCCAGTTAGCAATAATAAACCTTTACAGCTAATTTTAACCTCCCCCCAAATCACTGACATTTCAATTTTTGGCACAGTAGCATATTCATTTATATTTTTTACTCACATAATTCAAAATCAGCTGCCACTCTACTACTCAGGGCTGTTGTCAACTTAGCTGGTTCTGGTCCAGGCAAATTGGTTCAACCTTGGATTCTAAAGTCTTTATCCAATCACAGCCCACAGTAGATTCTGTGCATCCAAAGCTTAGGCTTTGCGTTATAACTTAGGGCAATGATCTCATTTTCTAGAATTTTTCCCAATATTTAGTCATGGAGTTATATGTCCCTTTTGAAATGTTTGTTGATAGAAATCTTTTTTTTTTCCCCCCTTAGGTCTTAGCTGTGCCACTGATGCCAACTTTTTTTTTTTTTCCCAACCTTGATGGAAAAACTGACCTCAGCTAGTATTCTGTTTCATAGTAAATACTGATGGACCAGGCTCGGGGTAATGGTGTTTTCACTGGCCATAATTCACTGAGACCAACCCTAAATGGGTAAATGCCATTTAGATGGTTTACAAAGATATTTCTCAGAAAATTGCATATAACGGTTGGCATGACCAGGGTTTGACTTCCGTAGTGGAGTATTTATCACACCTTTCATCACAGGCGCTGCTCCTGATACACTGGCACCCGGAGAAGCCCGGTGGCGCAGCAGTTGGCACTGCCACCTCACAGCAAGAAGGCTGTGGGTTTGACTCTGGCCTGGGCCCTTTCTGTGTGGAGTTTGCATGTTCTGTCCGTGCTTGCATGGGTTTTCTCCAGGTACTCCGGTTTCCCCCACCCAGAAAAACATGCGTTATAAGAACACTCCTCTCGGTAACACTGACCAAGGAACTGGGTTAAGAACTGTAGTTGGTCCCCGGGCGCTGCTTTGTGGCTGCCCACTGCTCCTAACTACAAGATGGGTCAAATGCAGAGGACAAATAACCCCACGGGTTCAGTCAAGTACCATCTCTTATCGCCAATAATCATAGAAGAGAAACAAATTCTTGATTTTGGCTTGCAGTTGAGAGGATTTACTTCGTTTGAAGTTGTAAGCATGCGCAGTAATTGTGATGCAGCCCCTTTAGATCCCCCTGAAAATGTTTATCAGAAAAGGTTCAATGTGCTTGGCTGTCCCTGGTGGCCTGGGAATGAATCACCACCATCATCATCATCATCATCATCATCATCATCTGGTTTTTCTGCTTTTGGCAAGAACAGACCGCCTAAATTTAGTCAAAATTGTCAACAGATATGGTGAAGATTATCCTTTTGCCCTCCCATCTCTCTCCCCCTTCAATCACTCCATCTTGGGCTTGAACATACTTGTCCCAGATGCTCTCAGCCTCATGCTCCTCTCACTCTCTCCCACAGACACTGAGAGGAGAGCAGATTTCACAGCTCATTTCCCTACACACACACGCACACACGCACACACACACGGTCCTGCCAGTAAACCTCCCTGTTCAGCCGCTAAACATCTTTTACAGTTCAAAAATACTGTCCACAGAACACACCCTCCACTCAAAGAGCCACAAAGTGTGCGTTTTAAGAAAAGACACTGTAAAGATCACAAAGCCACATATGGCCGAGAGGGACAACCAATCTAACTGGAAAAACTGAGAAGGGCGAGCCACTGAAACAAACTTTAATACAGCAGCGCACTTATTGAACTGGATCCTTTCACTGATGCCCATTTGCTGTCAAAGGCACGCGCACCTCTGAAGCAGAATCACGCTGGAATTCTGCATACACAGGGCACAGCAAAATCCTGTTCCTCTTGGGTACATTTTCCACATCGTGTATTTGGTGACGTATCTGGTAAAATGGAGTTAATCAATGTCATTTATAGCGGGACGGCAGGCTCAGTTGGAGGCTTCAGTGGGAAGAGGATGGAATGTATTTTTGCAGGGGGGGGGGGGGGGGGGGGGGAGTGCGTTTCCCCCTGTTCTTTTCCAAAAGACATGCTGGGACCTGCGACCGCCGCCCGTACCATCCCACAGCATACCTGCGGGCTGCGTGCGACCCATCAAGGCCCCAAATCACAGCCTTCTCTCTCCATGACTCACAGCAGCAGGTTCCTACTGGCATCAAAACCTGGGACCAAACGCCCCGTGACTGGCTAGGGCCAGGTTTTCCCCAGCTACCCATTGGCTGAAGTGTAAACTGGAGTTTCAGACATGCTAGGATAGTTAGGGAGAGTGTTTGCCCACACCCCAATATTTACCAACACTTAAAAGTGTTATAATATGCTGTTTTAAGGAAAGTTATATTCTTAGATATCAAAATAATAATAATAATACTCTTAAAAATTCAGTTTCTAAGGCAATTCCTGGCCTGGCATCCTCTTCCCTCTGAACAGTCCTTTTTGAGTGGGCGTAACATCTATGACAAGCCGTGTGCTGATTGGTCAGCGCACAGAGCTACCATCCTCTTACACCCTGCATCTATAGAGAGCTAGCTAGCTCCATTCGAGTACGATTAAATACCTCTACTGTAGGGTGGGGTTTGTGGCTGGTGACACAGTTGCTCAGATTAAAATATGGGCAACAGACCAGCGCCAAACCTAATAGTTGCGTAACAACCCTATAAGACAAGACTTGGTCACAATTGGACAACATACTGTTTGATTTGTGGACTGAAAGTAAGCAGTAAAATTCATATCCCTATTCCAGACTTAGAATCCCTGTTTACACACACTGATCCAGTGCCTATTCTCATTCTAGCGATCATTACTTAGATCTATTATTCCCACATACAGTTCATAGCACGCAATGTTTTGTCTAGGTTCAAAATGATGTTTATTCACAAATCCTTACAAATGTAATCCACTCAATCAAGACAACAGCGGGCCCTGCTTGGACAGGAACATCGTGGAGCAATTCAGAGAAAGAAATGGTCAGAAGGCAGAGAAGGGGACATTAATTTCAATCCCATGGTTCCACAGAGCCATTTCATCCTAGCTTTAGCATTACAGGAGCATGTGCTCCAGAAAATGTGCATGTACTAACTGGAAAAATAATTAGCACCTACTACGTAAATGGGGTGCATAAGTGCGCTCCTATTTTCCGGCATGCTAAATCCTTTAACAAAATGTTAGCATAGAGCCCCAAGTACTCAACGATAAGCCTAGAGGGAGAAGACATAAAATAAAAAGGGAAGGTTTCATCCATCCCTTCAGTGGCAGGCTGCCAAACAAATAAAAGCCAACAATGCATCTACTGATGATGATGGCTAATGAGGTGAAACAGCCAATTCCACACTGCATCAACCACAAGAGAACGAGCATTTAATAAAGGCCACATTCAGTTCTGCTGAAAACCAAATCCCATCACCACAGAAAAGCCACTGCCTGTCAATATAGCTGCCACAGAGCGATAAAAAATCATAACAATCTGAGGTAGGAAGCATCGCAAGTCTATTAAATTGCCTCCACGTTTCTCTCACTTGCTTCTTTCTTTTTCTTGCATCTTAGTCCCTCCTACCGAGGATGCGTGGAAAAACGTAAGGAAACCATGTGAGCAGAGAGGAAACAAGGAAATTTGTTTTTAGAAAAATGAGACATCCTATCCACCCAAGCGTCACGTGAAGGGATGTCCATTTTTGACAACGGCACGCTGCTGGATCTGCTGCCAGCGTCCAGCATCGCCGATTGAAGTCCTGGTTGGAAGAGCTCTCGTGCATCCTAGCTCATGGCTCCTCAGAGCGGTCTCCTCGCTCTTTGCAGCAGAAATAAAAACTGAGAAGGTCACCAAAACAACTTCCGGTTCAAGCGAGCATTTAAGACTGAGGAAATATTGAATGAGAAAACTGAGATTCTCCGTGAGCCTCGAGGTCTGGCCACACTTCCTTAGGAAAACTGGGCCTGAATATTAACAATTGGTGTCAAACTGGCCAGTAGGTTGCTGATTTACGACTCAGATTCCGTTCTCCTAAAAAATGCACCGCCGTACATTAAAGGAGAATTCCGGTGTGAAATTTACTTAGGGTGTGTTGAAGCATGATAACAAGTACTAACTTTTGTCGAATACCCCACCTCCGTACACACGCAACATTTCAAAATACATGGCTTTTTAGCCGAAGCAGTCCCAACAGGCTTACAATGGTAGTGAATTGGGCATAGCGTTGCCATGCAAAGAAATCGCTATTTTTTCATCATTAACACAGCTCACAGTAGCTCCACACTTCATTGGTAGAATTCCGACAACCCGGACATTTAAAACGAGGCACTGAGAACTTTGAAAATGCACAGGTAGTTTCTTAAAAAAAGACTGTTTATGCCAACAGTACCTTGAGGTAGTTTCCAGTCGCCTCCATCTTCAAAGTCATGATAAGTCGATTGACGAGCACGAACAAATAGGAAGGATAGGGGAACAGATTGCAATCTATTCGTTTGTACTCGTAAATCGACTTATCGTGACTATAAAGATGGAGGCAACCGGAAACTACCTCAAGCTACTGTCTGCATAAACAGTCTTCTTTAATAAACTACATGTGCATTTTCAAAGTTCTCGGTGCCTCGTTTCAAATGTCAGGGCCGTTGGAATTCTACCAATGAAGTGTGGAGCTACTTTGAGCCTAGCTAATGATGAAAAAATAGCGATTTCTTTGCATGGCAACGCTATGCCCAATTCACTACCATTGTAAGCCTGTTGGGAGCTTCGGCTAAAAAGCCATGCATTTTGAAATGTTGCGTGCGTACGGAGGTGGGGTATTCGACAAATGTTACTACTCGTTATCATGTTTCAATACACCCCAAGTCAATTTCTCTCCGGAATTCTCCTTTAAGTTAAAAATGAATCATATTTCCATGGTAAGGAGTGTAACGGTTATAATGAGCTCTAAGTAACTGAACAGGTTTAAAACTGATTTAAAGAGGAGCCCAGGTCAAACCTCAAGTAGATTTGCCTGAAAAGAGCACACTTAGAGCTTCTACCTACCTCACAAACTTCTTTAAAGTGAGATCTGCACAAGAGGAAATGGCAAAAAAAATTCAGTTCTTCATGGAACTGCTCGCCACCATCGAGTCACAGTTGCAGGAGTTCGGTGACGTTTTGGTGGACTGCATATTTGTTGGTTGATTGATACGTCACAAATATGCGGGGGGGTCGTTGTTCGAAGGGGGAACATGTCCCCTCCGCATATGGAGAAGACAACGCTTCTGCTAGTGCTACATGGTTTCGGCGTCCGCAACTCTTCTGGGTCATCAGGGATGGCTTCATAGGCTAAATAAACCGCCCTCCCACCCACAACCGCATGAGTGCAGCCTCGAAGGGCCCGCTTGTTCAATTTTCACATTTTGTTAAAAATGTCACAGTTTTTAGCACCAAACTGTGCTTTATTCAGCCAATTCTGTTTCCATGGCTTCAATAATTGGTAATTGTCATGACCCTACCATAACCTATGCTCATAGCAAATATCAAACGAATCGATTGGAACTTGTGGCCTGTAGAGCTTCCACAAGAAAATCTTTGCAGACGCGCTGGCAGAGACGACGACCATGAATCAACAGAAGCCGCTTGACATTGTAAAGGGGCTACAATAATATATCAAATTAAAATGTAGTGTGTGCTTATAACTCGACTTGCGGTTTGACCTGGGTTCCCCCTTAAAACAGAGTATTTTTTCTGAAGCAGAAACTAATAGTGTAGGACCCATTTCTCACTCTAATCAACCCACAAATCAGGCACTACAAGATCTACAGCGGTTTCCTCAGAGTAAAAACAGATCTTTGTGACAGTAGAATAGGCATAGTAAACAGGCTACAAAATAAGTGAGGTCCTGATTGACAGAGGAGCGCCAGGGAGGATCTCAGCACCGTATGTCTTAATTTGAAAAATAAGTAATCAATGGTAAAGCTACACATTTCACAGCACATCAGTCTCACCGGGAAAACTACCAAGGGCATCATGGCCGAACCTCAGCTGGTATTCTCCATAGTACACAGAAATTAGTGCATGGGAAATGTTTAGCATTGTAAATGAATTCAACTCCCACTCCAAGATGAAGCAAATAATGTTAATTATCACATGACAACGGCACATTAAGACCTACAGACAGACTTTGCACAGTAAGCGAACAGTCAGTTCTTGTGGTCGACGTGTTGGTTGTGGGATGAATGGGACCCGAGTGACTTTGACAAGGGCCAAATCATTATGGCCCAACAAGCTGGTCAGAGCATCTCTGAAGTGGCAAGACTTCTAAGGTGCTCCCGGTCAGCAGATGTGAGTACCTGCTGACAGCGGTCCAAGAAGAGCCAAATCATAATCTGGAGACAGGGTGTTGGGTGCCCAAAGCTCATTGATGCACAAGGGCGATGGGGACCATCCTGCCTGGTCCCAACCAACAGACGGGCTGCTGAGGCACAAACCGCGAATAAATGTAATGATACTTATGTGAGGAATACGTTACGATACACAATACATAGCGCTTTGCAGTGTATATTGCTTAGTAGCTGCAGACGAGTCATTATGCCCATTCTAAACCCGAATCTCCGTCAGAAGCATCTGCAATGGGCATGCAAGCATCGCAACTGGACCCTGGAGCAACTGAAGAAGATGCAGCAACTCCCATCTTCTTTACATCATGTGCATCCGCAGGGTGCATGAGCACCATTTATCTGGGGAAGAGATGGCACCAGGATGCACTGAGGAAAGACGTCAATGTGGTGGAGGGTGTGTGACGCTCTAGGGAATGTTCTGCTAGGAAACCTTCGGTCAGGGAATTCAAGCGCACATCCCTTTGATGGAGCTATTTCGGCGGAATAAGGGAGACCTACACAATATTAGACTGGTTATTTTAATGTTGTGGCTGATGGGTGCATGTGACAGTGACTCAAATTCAACAAAAGAGAATAAAGCCAATCACACTCAAGATGCAAAAAGCATTGATTCAAAAATTGGTACAAAAAAGTCCAAGAATTATATGTTGAAGCCATCACACACACAAGAGCAGACTTATAGGTTGTTTTCAAATACAAAAGGGACTACTGGCTAGTTTGTTTTTGCTCCCAGAATGCCCTTGGCAGGTGTCATAAGTGACTTGACACGGTTTGGCATTCTGACTGTCTTTGAATATTACCAGACAATAGCGTATATTCCTTATTTGCTGATGAATTAATCTGAAAAGGGACCATGGTACAGCGAAGTCCCCGAGGCCCAAATGGAGAAAACGCAAATAAATGAGCTACACACTGCACAAGCATTTCTTAGTCTCGATATGGCCATCTTGCAAGTAGGAACAAGAGCCCAGACAAACACCACACTTTTCAACTGGCATATTCACAATTTTAAAACACAAACACCAAATAACCAAATCTCAAAAGACTAATCGAGCCCTCAAAGCTTGGACACTCTCAGTTAGCGCACACCTTTGAGTCGTATGTAAAGAAGACAGTGCTTAAATATACAATTACCAACCCCTAATCGGTAATCTGCATGTTACCCAATTATCAGTTATTTTTCTGGAAGCCACAACCTTTTAAAGAAGGTACTAGAAAAGAACAGAATGCAAAGATCTCTCAGTGGGGAAAAAAAAGCCATGCCGACCATGTCAAATAAAACTAAGACAACACATTTCAGTGGCCAGAGAACAACCAACATAGATCACTGCAAAAATCAAGAAAACACAGACGTATCTTTCCAGAAGAATTCAAAACATACACTCACCAGTCACTTCATTCGGTACACCTTTTCGACTGCTTGTCAACGCAAATGTCTAATCAGCCAATCACCTAGCGGCAACTCAATGCATTTAGGCATGTGGACATGGGCAAGATGATCTGCTTAAGTTCAAACTGAGCATCAGAACGGGGAAGAAAGCTGATTTAAGTTACTTTGAACGTGGCATGGTTGTTGGGGAAAGACGGGCTGGTCTGAGTATTTCTGGAGCCGCTGATCTACCGGGATTTTCACGCGCAACCACCTCTCTAAGGCTTACTGAGAATGGTCTGAAAAAGAGAAAATAACCAGAGACTGGCAGTTCTCTGGGCTAAAATGCCTTGTTGATGCCACAGGTCAGAGAAGTTTGGCCAGACTGGTTCAAGCCAACGGTAAGGCAACAGGAACTCAAATAACCACTCGTTACAAGCGAAGAATGCAGAAGGGCATCTCTGAACGCACCACATGACGAAACTTAAAGCAGATGGGCAACAGCAGCAGAAGGCCACACAGGGTGCCGCTCCTGTCATCTAAAAAGAGGAAATTGAGGCCACAATTCGCACAGACTCACCAAAATTGGACAATAGAAGATTGGAAAGACATCGTCTGATCTGATGAGTCTTGATTTCTGCTGCTACATTCAGATGGTTGGGTCAGAATTTACCATACACAACATTAAAACATGGATCCCTGCTGCCTTGTATCAACGTTTCAGGCTGGTGGTGGTGTAATGATGTGAGGGACATTTTCTTGGCAAACTTTGGGATCCTTAGTACCAATTGAGCATCGTTTAAATGCCACAGCATACCTGAGTATTGTTGCTGACCATGTCAATACCTTTATGACCACAGTGTGTTCATCTTTTGATGCCTACTTCCAGCAGGATAACACGCCACGCCACAAAGCACAAATAATCTCAAACTGGTTTCTTGAACAAGACAGAGAGTTCACTGTTACACAAATAGCCTCCGCAGTCACTAGATCTCCATCAAGCAATGCACCTTTGGGATGAGGTGGAACGGGAGTTTCGCATCAAGGATGTACAGCCAACAAATCTGCCAACAACTGCGTGATGCTATCAATATCAACCAAATCTCTGAAGAATGTTTCAAGCACCTAGTTCAATCAATGCCATGAAAATTTAAGCCAACACTGAAGGAAACAGGGGGGGTCAAACTCGGAACTAGCAAGGTGTGCCTAATGAAATGGCCGGTGGCTGTATAACATTCTATGTGGCACATTGGCCTCACCGACGGCTCCACGGCATTTGAGACTATCGTCACGATAAACATCACGTGACACGAATCTTAGTAATCACAGGCTTTTCTTCCGAGTCTACTCCGCCGATCAAATCCCACAAAACATTTTGGCAGGAAACCCTCCGCTCATTTGCCAAGCTATCACTTTTACCCCAAGTTAAGCAGGTGGCCTGCGGTGTATCCGTGAGAAAATGTCAGCTTTATTGCCTTTTCCGTCTGACCAGGTTTAGAACATATATCCAGGAGAGGGGAAACTAGCTGGGCGGTCTTGTCGAATTATCCTGCAGGATGTCGTGCAGCTGAACGTCGTGCACCACTAAGAAAACTTCTCCTTAAAAAATTCAAATGCATTTAATCATTTTACTGCAGTGTGAGCGTGCAACTTTATTGGCACTTTTCTCCAATAGTCATGCAAAGCAACCGAGGCCATCAAGCAATGATGAACAATCCCACTCTGCATATTTGCTTTGGGCCATGAGGTAACTGCATATTCCAAGTGGCAGTTCTCACGGTCGGAAGCGTTTCACAGGCAACTGCACAGCGAAGCGCCGATTGGGGACGACAGACTGCTGCGAATTTCGCTCATACCAAAATGACCCATGCGAGTCGAAACTCTGAAGCGGCTTTCACACCGGACGCGAAATGAATTTTTCGCACGACAGATTACATGAAAAGTCAATGCAAACACGCGAATGCGCGTCTTTGCATTGACGCGAATGTAATCTGTCGTGCGAAAAAAATGATTTCGCGTCCGATGTGAAAGCGACTTGAGTCCTTTCAAAATTTCCCATCTTGCTACATTGTAAATATATAGCAAGCTAACGAGCCCCACTGTCGTCATAACATTGCACCGCTACAACGCTGCTGTAGCAAGTTGGTTGCAGCTAGTCGTTGTGCAAAGGCTACAGTGTGTCCAACTGGCACAGCAGAGTCACGATCTCGTCAGAATTAATTCAGCCCGAAGAATATCGGGCAATAACTGCCTGTCGCGATTTTGCGCATTAGTCGACGCTTGATATCACAACAGATTACAGCATTTGGTCAGCCTACCCTGAGTTCGTCCCTCTCGGCCTCCCAGCGATATTTCTCGGCCTGGAAGCGCCCCCACTCATACTGGATGAAGTGCAAAATCCCGGGCAGTGAGAGGCCCGCTTCGCCGTCCTGCGGCTCCCGTTGTTGGGAAGAAGCGGCCATCGCCCCAGCTGCTGCTGCTGCTGCCGCCGCCGCCGCAGCCGTAGCTGGCCCTGGTACAGCTTTTGGCCCGTTCGGATTGCGCCCCACGCCGCTACCTCCTCCCGGATTTGGATTCGTTCCGCCCGCAACGCCACCGGACCTTTCTCCGTCCATTATCGAGCAGGAGCAGTCACCAGGACCGGGGGTTGGTAAATCTGGGAGAATCACAGTAACACCCCCGCTCCCTGAGTATTTACCACGGTTTCTCGCTCTGTGTCTTTCTTTCTTACTCGCCAGAGAAATGCAAGCGTCCGTACCGAATGGCTGCCAAATAGTGATCCCCCTGAAAACACGCTGAAGCCGATGCAGGAATGTGTTACCAGCCGTAACCAGGGCGGTAGCTTCCTGCCATATTGTGATCTCACGCGTTTCCTGTGTTCATTTCCGAAGCAGCCAGGCTGGGACAAAAAATTACGGACTGCGCCTCTGGATAAGAATAGAAAGAAAACGGGAGGTTACTTGAGTGGAAAGTGTGTGTTTTTCCCCCTCCTCAAAGCTGCGTCAAGTCTGTTGTTTTATGAATATTCTTTTGCGTCCAGACAACGAAAAGTACTCACTGTTAATTGTTTGATCGCTCCTTGTTTTGTAGCGGATTTTTATAGCATAACGTTGATACCTGAATTGCAAGCCAGTTGTCGGTTATCTGCACGAAAACGTAAAATGCTTTCTCGATGTCTTGTAAGGATCCAAACGCGAAGTGTTGACGGTTTAAAAGCCGCCTTGCAACCTTATGTGTGCGGCTACAAATATATCTGTCGGAAATCTTTGATCTGAGCTGAATGTTTTACTCGTCAAATGAAAAGCATTTTTTTAACACTGGACTGTCTCCAATATCTTGCCGTTAGAAATGCAAAAAGCAGCAACTTACGAGTTGGCAAACACGTCCGGGATGTGCCAGAAGCACTGAAACATGTTATCTGACTAATTTCTATAGAAACCATTGAAAACCATAGCCTACTGCATTTGCATGATTTGTATGAGCAATAAGAAATCGATGTCCAATTCATAAAAATATCTCCTGTGCGGGGTTCTTGAGTTGGGACTTTAACAGACGATGTTGGCCGTTGCCTCCTTGTCCAACTAAAGCCAAGCAGGTAAAGCAAGGCAGGTGCTGTTTGGTAGATTGTGACACATATGTGCATTTTCTTACCATTTGCGATTGCTTCTTGTAGCTTTCAGGGGAGTTGTTCTTGGGAAGTTTGTTCAAATGTAAGCTAATATATTTTGGTATGTGGGATCTTTGATATTTATCAAACACTGCATTCTCCAGCTTGCACGTTTGATATGAATTACATGTGAAACTGTTTTCGGACAGCCTACATGTTCCGCTAACGGTTACATAACCTCATATATTAGTACTGGAATTCATGTCTAGACACTTAAACGTGTCACGGTGCTTGGATGACCCACTGGTTTTTTGAGGCCAGTGTGACAGCCCATCAAATGTTGCTATAGCACAACCTTCTTGTGTGCCCTTTTCACTGTTGTCTCTTGCGTTCTCTTCCGCCCAAACAGCTGCAGCCTCTCTGCCTTCACCTCATGCTGATGGGGTCCTGAGATGAAGAAGTCTGCTCACCTAGACGGTGCCTACCACATTGCCCGATGGGAAATGTGTGACAATTTGCAGCAAAAAGTTGGGGCAATGTCATGGGAGTAGAGACCAAAAGTAACGCCCCGAAGATGGCGCTCCGTTAACTATGTCGAGTTCAGATAATGTCATGGGGTTTCAGAATTTCATGCAAAAAGTCAGACAGGGGTCCGGAGCTGCTTTTTCTTACTGAGGGCGCCACGTGCCGTTTGCATGCAGCTGTTGGAAACTTGAGCACAGCCTCTCTCACCCTGCATACATCCTTTATACCCTCTCCTCAGCAGACAAAATAGAAACAATGAACAAAAGGTCCCCCTAAAAGGTGTTGTGCGCTTTGACCCAAGCTTGAGAGTCATCATTCTGTGTACTGCAGCAGGGAAACCGCAGGGGGCGCAATGCGAGTGAGCTTTTGCCAGGGGCTCCTAACGGGAGCCATTGCCCTGAATTTGCTGATCCTCTACTACGTGTCTCGCGCACAGCAGCAGATGATGGAGAAGCGTCGGGACACTGGGAAGGCCTCCCTAAAAAAGGCAGCCCTCCCATTGTCAGGGCTAGGGGGTGCTGTTGGCCTGGTAGGTGGGGGCATGGTGGCAGGAGGGCCTGGGGGCGGGGCTGGAATTGGTAATGGGCGGAGTCCTCGAGTGACGGTGCTGGTGAGGGATTTTGAGGATTTTGAGAACTACGTGGACGAGGTGGCCCGGTCGTTCTTGCGCCAGAGGCCCGATCTGCCCTTCCTGGCAGTGGCCGACGCCCCTCCCTACCCGCCGCTGGCTCTACCTGAGGGCTCTCGTCTCCTGGTGCTGACGCCCAGTCCGGATCAGCCACCGCAAGCGCACCGGCCAGAGTTCCATGTGCTGACGGAATTTGTGCTCCTGGTGCCGGATGGCGTGGAGCTGGACCAGGGCCGGCAGCTGGAGCGGCTGATTCGGGAGCTGGAGGGCGAGGGCGGGGGGCCCGTGCGGCTGGTGGGGGCTCCAGTGCTGGCCCGCTCGGCCGTGCAGTGCCTCCACCTGAAGGTGAGCTTGCGCGACTGGACCGCTACCTACACCCAGGCCGCGTCCGGGAGCAGCGGGAGCGTCTGCAGTGCCCTGCGAGGAGATGCCGTGGTCCTCATACGCTCGGAGGACCTTTTCAACCTCTCCACCCCGCTGGCGCGGCCGCTCTTCCCCTCCGTCTTCATCCAGACCTCCCTACGGGGCTGGAAGGTGAAGCTGCTTGAGGGGCCGCCCTTCTCCGCTAGCCGCCGTCCGCTCTTCAGTTCCGCTCACAACCAGTGGAAAGCTGACTCGCGGCTTCGGGAGGCAACCTCCCGCCTCATGCGCGAATTCGGTATCAGGCGACTCCTACACCCCGACGGGAAGGAGCAGTGGTTCGGCTGCAGTAAGGAGACGCCCCGCTGCTTTGGCACGGTGCATGATGACACCCCCGAGTACCTGTACCTGGACCGCTGGACGCCACCCTGCTGCCTCCGAGCCCTCCGCGAAACCACTAAGTACGTTATCAACATCCTGGAGAGCTCAGGCGTGCGCTACTGGCTGGAGGGGGGCAGTCTTTTGGGAGCTGCTCGGCACCAGGACATCATACCCTGGGACTACGACGTGGACCTGGGCATCTACCTGGAGGACGTGCCCAATTGTGACTACTTGAAGAACCTGGATGCTGGGTCGCTGGTGGACGCCAACGGCTACGTATGGGAGCGGGCGGTAGAAGGAGACTTCTATCGGGTTCAGTACAGCGAGGCGAACCACCTACACGTGGACCTGTGGCCCTTCTACCCGCGCAATGGCGTCATGACCAAGGACACCTGGACTGAGCACAAGCAGGACGTGGAGTTCCCCGAGCACTTCCTGCAGCCACTGGTGCCCATGCCCTTCGCCGGCATCACTGCGTACGCGCCCAACAACCACCGGGCCTTTCTGGAGCTCAAGTTCGGGGAGGGCGTGGTCGAGAGCCCGCAGTACCCCAACCCGGCCAAAAAGAGGCTGGACAGAAGTCGAGTCTGACGTGGGGAGAGGGGGGTGTGGTCATAGCTAGGACAAGGGGAGGGTCTTAGCCAAGCAAGGGTCATTACAAATGTTGCACAATTTCATAAAATCATGCCTGAAAAGTGTTGGTGAACTGAACCACTTAAAGGAAAAATTGAATGAGCTGATGTTATTTATTGGATTTGCATGTCAAGGGAACTTATCGGTTTATTTACTTGTATACAAAAAAAGGTCAGAAGTGGCAACTCATGACTGAGTAATCTGTTCTTCCTGAAACCTTGAAAACTGGGTGTGTGTGACCGACGTAAAGGCTTTGGGCCCACAAAGTTTTCCTCGTCCTTAGCGCAAGGCTACGTCATGCTCATGTATCTTATGGACATGTGAAGTACAAACACATCCATTTCTTCAACTGTAAATGCTGCGCCTAGCGGTGTCTGTATCTGTATAGGAGTGCCTAGGTCGCTGTCAGTAGAAGATAGCAGCTAACAGTAGAGAATCCACAACTGGACCGCTCTCTTAATTTTCAAGGGAATGTTTTAACCCTTCAAGTGCTTATCACTGCTATAGTTACGCAAGGCGCAAGATATATGAAGCAAAATCTCAGATTTCGGCGTTCACAAGGTCAATAATTTTGTCAAGTTTTTAGTTGGCAAATTAGTTAGCGCTGACCTTCAGGAGGGTTCGCAGGTACCTGTGAGTCCCTCTGAAGGTTGTTTGTCAACTGAATAATGAATGATTACTTTTGGAGGGATTGGTTGAGTAGAAATTAAGCGCTTTAGGGCTTAATGAATGTCAGTCTCTGAAAGGGCCCAAATTGGTATTTCATTAAAAAATGGATTGAAACTTCAATTTTTTTTTTTTTTTGACTAAGACGAGTATTGATCATCTCTGTTTGTAGACACTCAGTTTGGTGTGTTATCCACTCGCAAAAAAAGGTTGGAAAATGGGTAATTGCAATTATTTTCGGTGGAAGCAAAGGACTTCGAATGAGAAACATCAGTCCTGATGTATGTTCAACTGCAAATTTTTCCTCTTTGTCTTCCTGTTTGTGTGCAGTTTGTCTCTAAACTACCAATTGGGGCATTCTGTTGTAGGAAAGAAAATGTTGACGTGACATGATTTTGCGTGATTTTTTCTGTATAGTCTTTGAGATGTTTTCTACATCACACTAAATTAAGAAAATGGCAAAAAATATTTTCCTGAGATATGGGTGTAGGAGAGCAGTCGGCTTGTGGGCGCACTTCTCCCTGAGAAAAGGCAAAAGACGAAAATGCCTTAACATTGGCCTAAAGAAATTATCAAAGTCAGTTCTGATTGTAATTCTGGGGTTTAGAATCCAGTATTAATTTTGTTTATGTAAAATAAAACCATGCAATTCTTACGCTTTGGTGTTTCTTGGTGGTCATCTCCTGGGTCAAAATTCGGAACGTGAGTGAGGTCTGACAAAAAACATTCAGTGCAGTGTTGCATTAACACTGTTTCTTCGGCAGCCTTGGAGGGCCGTTTGTGAAGTTGAGAACTTTAAGAACCACAGTGTATTACACTTCACTGAATTTTTTAGACAAACCTTGCTTACATAATTTTGACCTTGATGTTGACCCCCTCAATAATGTTTAGTGGAAACAATGCTTTATTTTGTTTGTTGGTTTTTTTCAGATTAACATTAAAATGAGGAGACCACGGCATTCATATAACTGACGTTTGAATTATTTTGTTTGGCCAATTTTGAGGCATTTTCTGACCTTTTAGGGTTTCTGACCTTTACAAGGACCAGTCTGTAAGATTTTTGGGGCATCTTTTGGCAGAGATTGAGTATAATATCCATTAGTATTTTTATATGCGTGTATGATCACTTGAAAATAAGAATTGTCACATTTTCTTTACCTTAACCCATTTAATCCCACTGGTCACATTTGTAACCAATTTTTATTTATTTATTTATTTTTATTTCTAGAAGCTCTAAAAATGTTATTGTTGGCTTTGGGCAAAAAAAAAGCTATTTTGAATTTATCATCATGAAACCAAAAATACTTACAGTTTATGTGTTTGGGGGTCAGGGGAGTAAAATGAATGCACTTACATTGCAAAGAGTACTTTGGGATTGAATGGGTTAATACTGGACGCCAAATAGGCATACTCTCGGGCTGTCCTTTACCGAGATGGAAAAAGGTAGTGACCTTGTGCATCGCCTCGTTTTTAATGACGCAATACCAAAACACTTCCCGGCAATTTGCAATCCTCGACGGAGACGATAGATAAACAAAACAATAGATGCAGCCTGTTGCTGCCTTACTGGCAGCCCAAATAATTTGGCCTTTAAATCGACAGAGAAGGTGAAGCGTCCCAAATCGACAGAGAAGGTGAAGAGTCCTTTTACAATGAGCCTCTCCATTCCATATTAATGCCATTTTGCTGAAGTTGGCTGCGATTCTCCTGGAGGGCACTTGCAAGATGGTCCTCAATGAATGGAAGTTAAATGGAGCTAATTGGCCAAATAATTATTTACACCTGCCTCTTGACAAAAAAATAAAATAAGAATAAATAACGTGTATATGCTTCATGGTCTACTGCTACCAAGTGGCTGAAAATATGCCATTAAAGGTGCACTATGCAGGTTTGTTTACTTTCACTTCTGTTGACATTCGAACTCAAACAAAACAGAGGTAGCCCGCCCCTCCCTCCCATAGTTCCCTCCTTCCCGTGCTTCCATAACTGTCAACTCTTGTCAGTGATTGGCCGGGACGGTTTGTTATGTTATGGGGCACAGCCTGTGCCCCTTGTGTTTATTTGCAGTTTGTGACGCCTGTGCGGTCTCCAGAGCCCGGGTTTTTTTTACAGTGAATCTAGGGGCAGGCAGCTGGCGGTTCGTGGAGAGATGTCGGCGAATTGAGACAGAAATATCATTGCGCAGAAAGTTAACAAACTTGCATAGTGCACCTTCAAGTAGCTTGTGACCAAAAAAACCTTAAAAATTGAACTATATCTATGGTATTGACCCCTTTTATCACAATCATAATGAAAATTGCCAGAAAGGTGTTGTCCCCCCGTGAACCTATGATTTCGGGGCTACAGCACCATATACTTCCATTCATTTTGGTGTATCTTGCCTCTGTAAAACAAGAAATTCTGAGAGTGTGAGTACTCTCCACAGAGCTAAAGGAAATACTAGAGTGGACAACGTCATCGGCTGAACCAACCAGAAAACGTGAGACGCTTCCACCATCTTGTGTAAGGAATCGGCTGGGGAATTGTGCAAACACTGTACATATACATATGCGACTAGATAAAATGAATAGGAAAAACATAATTTCTTTCTCAGTAAAAATATTATGTATGATAAATGATAAATCTGTTAATTGTTGTATCATCAGCATCAAGTTCAATTTCAGGCCTATTTTTCACAAAGCTCATATACAAGCTTCGCTGAGGTCAATGCACTCTTAAAATCTTACTTCATGTAAAAATCATCAACATATTCTCTGTATTCCACTTCTGTGCTACCTTGGTAGAAGGTTTTTCACAGTTCCATGCAAGATGCTATCCTTCGGTAAGATGGCGGACGCGAATCTCACCAAAACTGATCTTTTGTCCACTCCAGTGTTGTCTTCAGCTCTCAGGTATTCCCTATTAGAAATTCTCTGGGGAGCGGGTCCTCTTAAATGAAGTTCACCATGTTCCAACGTCATGTTTCTGCAGGAGCTCAGAACAGGCTTTACAAACTCTGGCTTTAGAGCAGGGGTCACTAACCCTGTTCCTGGAGATGTACCATCCTGTAGTTTTCTGCTCTACCTCCTATTCATCACACCTGATTCAAGTAATTAGCTACTTAATAAGATCATGAGCTGGGCAATTAAGCAGCTAATTAGTTGAATCAGGTGTGCTGAATTAGGGACAGAGTAGAAACTTACGGGATGGTATTTCTCTAGGAACAGGGTTGGTGACCCCTGCTTTAGAGGATTCCTTTCGCAAGTTTTGCAGCCACCATTTTCTTGCACGCTTGCAAGAGGGTGTTTGTGGGAGTGGTTAACAGTTGGTTGCAATACACCATTTCACCACTAGATGGATAAATCCTACACTCTGGTCCTTTTTAAATGGTACCACATTACGCAGTTATTTGGAAAGTTATATTGCAATATGTCCAAATGAGAGGTCTATGCACTTTCGAGTGAACAACCTTGTGAAGGTCTGTAACTTCTTTTTCTTTTTTAGCCAGTCATTGTTGTCTTCCCTCTGAAGA
The DNA here is from genome assembly GCA_029721435.1 of Gymnothorax reevesii. Lineage (NCBI taxonomy): Eukaryota > Metazoa > Chordata > Actinopteri > Anguilliformes > Muraenidae > Gymnothorax > Gymnothorax reevesii. The sequence goes on from CM056574.1 coordinate 166,831,264, forward strand.
ACAGGACATTGAGTGATTGTCCATGATAATGAGCTCTGTTCAGAATGGGTGGTGTACAGAGCAATCGCCCTGCCCCCATGTGTCAACGTATAGTGACTAATGCAAAACCAAATTTTGAAAAATTTGGCTCATTTTTGAAAATGCTCATGAAATGAAACTGGGCATTTGAAAAGTCCGTTCTCCCTCTGCCATATGGTAAAGACAACAACACATTATTTCATGAATTAACTTTTGAATTTAGTTTTTATTTGAAAAGATACACATATTTCAAATCTGCTCACTGCAATAGACTCCTAAAATTTGGCACAAAGGCAATTTAGGACTAATAATGATATGGAAATGTGCAATAATTAGGTGATGTTAGACAGGTGAGCTAATCCTGTTAGAGTATCAAGGGATTCTCCAAAAATACCTCCATCTATGGATTTCACGAAAATGGCTTCAGAGATACTTTGGTAAACCTTCATCAGTTGACGCCATTCACCTCTGCATCGACAGATGCAAGTTCAAGTTTTGCTATGCAATGCTGAAGCCAATTATCAACATTATCCATAAGCACCGCCAACTTCTCTGGGCTCGGTGTCACCTGAGATGGGCAGTAGCACTGTGGAAGGGAGCTTTTTGGTCAGATAACTCAGCATTTCAAAGTCTTTTTGGAAAAAAAAAAAACACTGTGTTCTTTGTGCGAAAAGACGAGGGAAACCCCAAGCTGTTATCAGCATCAAGTCCAAAAGTTAGCATCGGTCATGGTATGGGGAGTGGGTAACTCTAGCAGCCGTCGATTACTTTGGCAGGAACATGTTATTAACAAACACACAAAAAAGTAACACTCGTGTTATGAGGGAGAGAGGTGGGAAGGTCAAGCGTGACATGAAATATGCGGAGCGGGCCTTTTTGTGACCGAAATGGGCAGCAATTTAAAACTGTGTTTCAAACGCTGAATTGGAAGAGGGGAATTATTGGCTCAACTGTGGCGGTCTGTAAAGTCCAATGTCTCTGGGCTGTTCGATATTGGAGGAACCGCTACTGGTGGATTGAACTGGGGAGGTGTATGCGTTCCTTTGCTGCAATAAACCACCCCTAAAGAGCCCCAAATTACCAAATTTTTGGCCACCGGTGCCCATATTGAAAAAACTTTTTGTTATTTTCTCAACTCAGAGATATCGACTATACTCCTTCGATCCAGCGAAAACCCTGATGGAAGGTTGAAATATTTTCGCTCTTATAACTGAATGCCCCAGACAGGACTAGCCGGCCCACTTCAGTGTTAGACTTGTGTTACAACTGAGAGACAGTATAGAGAGAGAGAGCCAGACACCGAGTGTGTGTGTGTGCGTGGGGGTGTGTGTTGCACAATTTCACTTTATTTTTTATGTTGCAAAATCATGTTCTACACTGTATTTTATTAAGTGTCAATTTTATTATGAATGTATTACACTGAAGGGGTCGGACAGGACTTCAATCTTTTGAAGGGGAAAAGTGGAAAAGCAAGAAGAGAGATGACACTGTATCTTTCTCTAATGTTGTGATATATGTATGTGATAACTTGTGTTTTATCATTGTGTGAAAGAGAGATAAAACAGTCTTGTAAAAAGGGGAAATAAGCTGCAATTAAATAGTGGGGTGTCAGTAAATGTCCAGGTTTTCCTGACTCCTTGCTCATAAATTGTGTGTGTGTGTGATCCTGGTTTTGACATCTGTTTTTAACAGCGGCATTAAACACGCACTCAGAAGATTTTTTCTCTCTGAGGTTGATTCAAGGTTATGTGCAAACTCCACTCCCTCTGCAATGTCTGATTGGCAAATAATGTTTAGATTCACCAATGCCAGCAGTAAGTAAGCGTGGATCGTGTATAGCCAAATTCGATTCAATTATCAATTAAATTTGATTCGTAGGCTATTTGAGAAACAAAGGAGGCAAATACATTTTCGCATGGAACCAGCTGATGTAAGTTCACTTTGTTGTATGTAAATTACGTAACTGAAAATTTAAGTTGATTTTGTGTTTATCCTGGTTTCCTTTGTCCGTTACTCCATTTTGTTGAAGATCTGAAAACATTAAGCAAAAAATCTATGCAGAAATATACATGAAGTAGGAAGCAAATCCGTTTTAACCGCACTGTAAAAAATGAGCAGTGTTTGTCCCACTGTTAAAGTAGTTCATTAGTGCAGCACAGATATTTTGGGAATACAGGAAATAGCTTGCCAGGTTGTGCCAGTGATGTAGAAAACTTATGAGTGTTTCAGACCAGGGGTGCATCCAAACATTTTAAAGAGCAGGGAACCGTCCTTGACCGCAGATATGAACAGGAAGTAGTTTGGCTGGCAGCCATGACAAGGAGTTCAAAATTTTCTATTTCCTGAAGGAAACAAGGCTATTGGATCATTTGTTGCCTCCCTCCAGCAAGGAAACACAGGACCAACCTGGTAAGAAAGGAATCATAGTTTATGGACCACAATCCTTTGCAGCTGCAGTGATTGGATGCGTCATTCATCATAGTTTTCCTCTTAGAGCCATCGTTATTATCAATTGCCATCAAGCTCATGACTCATTGAGAGAAAGAATGTGACTTTTTCTCACATACGTCTGAAGGTAATTTGAAAATCTCCCTGCAACGTTCCCTTGACATGAGTGACTACTTCTATTGATGTCAAGGAAAAATGCAAGAAAGATGGTGCCTGTGAAAGAGATTGGTGGTATCCATGGACTGCATATGTGGTCAGTGGTTGTACCCCAGGTCTGGGCAGCACCTGAGAACATCTAATATCAATGGGCAAGCTGATGCATTTAGATCTGACCGTAATGGTGGATGACATAAGTTCTGTTTTCTCCAGTAAGATCATGGATTATGTCTGTATTTAGGTTGAAAGGTCAGTTTAAAACTCATTCGTTCTATGACGTAGAGAGGGAGAATCGGACACATCTCAGGGCATTTAGTTGCATTGTGACCTTTTATAATTCACCTTAATGGCCTCTAGATGGCAGTAGACATTTTTTTTTAAATTAACGCTTGCCCTGAAAGGAGCTTCACATTGAATAAATTCGCAGTTCAGGAAATTTCCTCAATTTCTCTGAACCCTGATGTGACATAGGTAAAAAAAAATGCAAGTCCATTCATTGGGCCAACTCTTTTAGAGCAAACATTTTTAAAATATTCCTGTGACATCAAACATCACATTTTAACATTGCAGAGAATCAACTCTTCAAAAAAGACAGATGTAAAATATTCGGGAAAGCACAATACGCCACACGAAACCATTACTTTGCCTTCCTATTTCATTGTTTTCTTCAACTGAAGATGGAGATAAATAGCTTCTGCCCAACCCCTATCTTCCTCAGTAGTGTTACGTGTATTTGAAATGACGTGAATTACTGCCCCCTACTGAGTGCAATATAATCACTATGTAAAAAATTTGAGAATCAAATAGAGTAGTGGCATCTGAGTTTGAATGTCCTCCAGCCATTGATGTCAAATGGTCAAATGACTTGAGCAGTTTAAAAGAGGAAATGGATATATTGGTACTGTTGCCCTGTTGTGTTGCAGCTCTGTACAGTCCTGTACTGATGAAATTTAATTCTAAAGGTGCTCGGACTCTTGCCTCGTGACATTTCATCCTGCGAAAACAATTTACTAATAAAATGCATCGTAAAAAACGACGAAGTGACACGAAAGGACTCTTTTTAATATTATGCCCGCAAAATCTCCGAGGAAACTGTGACCTCTGGTTATCTCCATTTGCAGAATCCCACTAGCGATCTTAAATTGTTTTGAGCTGTAAGCTGGAGCTGCTACTATCAGTTGAGCAGTCTCGAGAGAACGAGTATTAGAGGATGCGAACACCGTCACTATCGCATGTCGTACAAGCCTGGCCGAGAAAGATGAATTACTTACGTCTCCTCTCATGAAGTTTCATGTTAACTTGATGCACAGAACGTTTATACTCGCGTGCAAAAACCAGATTTGCAAATAAATATGAGCATTTAGGGCAAGAGAAAATTTAATAGTCACCATTTTTCAGAGCAGTTTTGCATTTGACTGATGCTTGCTGATATAAATTTGATCGCACTTTTTTTTTTTTTTTTTGGTTGCGCAACAGACACAAAATAAACTCTATAAATTCGGCCAGCCATTTGTAATTTCACTGAAAATGATCAATTGCCTTCTATAAGATCTTTTATGGCATTGACGACAAAGTCAGTCTTGAAGAGCTGAGCAGAGCTGACTGTTAATCATTACAGAGGCTAGTGTTCTCACTTCCTGACATGTTCACATTGGATAAGTTAAAGGTCCCCTATTATGACACCAGGTGGACAGCTTATTAGTTATTACAAGCCATTTCAAAATCTTTTCCCTCCTGACATCACATGGGGAAGTAACCAACCAGAGGCAAGAAGAACTGATCACCTTCAGCCTAACAGTCAATCAGATTTCATTATTCTGGGTGGTCACTCCCCTTTGTGACGTCAGGTAGGGGAGACTTTCGCTGCGACAGAATAGTCTTTTTTGCTTAGGAAAGCTTCTATCTCCTAAAAAATGATCCGGAAATGATTATGTGGCAGCCATGATATGTGGATTTGAATTCTTCAAATGTTAAGGAAAGGTGTCTCAGTGCTTTCTGATGTAACACCTTTAGCATAGGATACACAGAACCATCCTTTTCATAAAGAAAGGAGATAAAGCTATCCCACAATACTGCGCAGCAGCAATACTCAAAGCGGCGACCACTCATTCGACCAATCGCGTAAAGAAATGTGTATGATGGGGAGGTGACTCATGATCACGTTGCCTAGTGTAAGTGCATTCGGATTCTCCAATTAGCGCGGTTGTCTTCCTAAGCCGTTAGTAATTCCTCTCCCTTATTACGTTTTCCACAAAGGTGAAAGAAGAGTGGTTAGGGATTAGTGGATAGGCCAAAATTTTTTGACTATTCGGACGCAGCCACTGAACTGGCTTATAATGGCTGTTACGAGTTCTGTAGTACCCCCCCAGCAATGTCCAAATACTTTGCGGCCACCCTATTGTTGACACAATCCTTTTGAAAATAGGGAGCTATTTATCAATTTCACTTTCCCTGAACGGAGGTATCAAACTAATTTGCCGCCTGAGATCTAAATCCAGCGAGGTGGCTGTCTGAGGTGGTAGTACGAGAATCTACTTGAGATTTCCGTGGCATTGGAGAGGGTGCCAAATCCCTTGCTCGCAATTCAAACTCCTTCAACTTGACCTGACGGTCAGTTTCCATGGTTCTACAGAACTCCTAACAATGGCTAATTAGCTGTGCACCTGGTGGCATAATAGGGAACCTTTAATGGAGAGGAAACGCTGGATAATTAGGAATTTTTTTTCAGTGTATTTATTCCCCAATGCGTACAACTGAAGTAATTAGATTCATTATGCCTAGTCTCCCTGTAGTACAGCAAAAGAAATAATAAAAAAAAGCATCCAATTCCTCCCAGGATTTTTTTTGACCCCATACCACCTGTGGGCCCATATATGGGTCCATAAAGTGGAGCTGCTGTATAAATGCTTGTGGAACATCTGGCCTATTTTATATTCTAGTGGAGATCCCAAAGTTTCCAACGATCCAAAATATGTCCTGCTTAATTACAGGGAAGAATGTATTTTTAAAAAATGAAGCAGAAGATCTTTATATTTTCCATTTGATGTAATGCTGAAATCACAAAAACAGCGTCCGTCTCCGAGTTCAAATATTTCTTTATGTGTGATGGAGTTTCTGTGTAGCATGGTAACCAACAGATACAAATGTGTTTGCGACATTGCCCGACAATATGAACGATATACCTTCTCTGACTCTGATACTTAAAAGGTAAAAAGAAAAAACAACTTATCTTTCAGCACGCTTGCTGGTCTGTGGGTATTTGTGTATTTTATTTCATAAACATCGAACTATGTCACCAATAATTGAGGAGTCATTAAAGAAACAAAGCACGTGAATTAAAAAAAAAGCCTTTTATTTCACATTCAGTAAGGTATGCGCGTTCAGAGGAGGTACAATCCATGACAGGGGGCTCTCTTCGGCCCCTGTTGTGACGTTCTTGCGTTGTCACGGCTACAGTGCTCCTTTGGGTGAGGCTGAGAAAAGCTACAGCAGGAGATTTGCAGAGGCGTTGGCAGAGAAACAAGAATAACCGGTTTTACGCACATTACAGATGAATGGAGCCATTCACATTTGTTTAGAAAACTGTGCAAAACCATTACAGGTGTTCAGTTTGAGATTAACAGATGCAATACGGAAACAGACTTTTAAACAATACAATATAATCTAACATTAGTGATGCAACACAGGCTGAAAAAATGAGGAATCTGTTGCCTTGAGGGGGCATGAAGGTGAAAAGGTTAAAATGCTTGACTTCAAACCGTAAATGAAACATGTGCGAGTGGATTGATTGCCCTGTATGCGCGCAATCAGGAGTCAGTGTAATGCCAGAACAGCTGGCAACGTTCCTTCAGAAACACAACACCCCCACCATGTTCGAATGTAAAAACAGATCCAACGACTCAAGTCTTTGCATGTTCACATGTACGGACACATACCGCTGCGTCCTTCACGCACTCAAACACACACAGAGAGCAATGACACGAAACAACTCGAAGGTTATTTATAAGCAAAGCACTAGACTAATATACTGGGCGATATCATGGAAAATGTGCGAGAAAGCAGAATTTAACAAAAATTAAAAAACAACGATATAAGGGGGGGGGGAATATTTTAAAACTCAATAAAATATCTTTGAGTGCGAGAAACATTCCATTGTCTCACGTGACGCCACTGGTCCAGTCTAATCACATTCTGCAGGTGATCGATGGGATCACGACCACGAAAGACAGCATGTCATCTCAGCAAAAGTCATGACACATTTCAAGTGGGGGGGAATACAAAAAAAACTCTTCCCACAACTCAATTTTTTTGAGTAATCAGACACTCGAAGTGGCTTCGCAAGGTACATTTCCAACAGAAGATTCCCATGACCTTACATCGCATAAAAACATAATCAAACTGCCGCCTTGTCATTTAAGACGTTAATACGTGATTTGTGTAGCGCCATCTTTATACAGTCATTAAAGTTGATCATATGCACAATGGAATAGTTCAGGCCAACTAACGCAGGCCCAGGCATGAGTATAACAGTGTGTGTGCGCATTGCAAACATTCTCCGCCATCTTCATCTCCCTCTCTGCACACACTCCTTCACACAGTACCAGGAGACAGGGAGTTAGAGTGCTTTTAGTTTCACACACTCAATCATTATGGATATTTCAGAAGCAGCACAATAGGTTTGTTTACGACAGAATAAGTAATAATTCATAGGGAGATTATATGGAGTTTGCGCAAACAATGACCTGAAGGACTGGTCTTGCCTGTGCGTTCTGACTAATAGAGAGACCAATATAAATATTGACACAAATACTGCCCTTTTCCCAATATCTGGGGTTCAGTCAGAACATCTGAGATGGAGCCCTCATAAATACATGCAGTTTTTCCTAAAATTCATTTC